>JASPKZ010007224.1:0-600000 GCA_030220185.1 Diploptera punctata | reverse complement strand
TTGAGTACATACATAGATACCAGAACAACTGGATGAATCATTTGTGACAAATGAGTTCAGATAGAGTTCCCAAGGCCATGCTTCATTATTCTCCAACAGGGAAGAGATCTATGAGCCGTCCAAGGAAATGCTAGGTACAAAATTCATCAGTGAGATTGTAACAGGCCTACAGGCCTAAGACTTGGTTGGATGAAGAAGAAGATTAACATTCTGCAATTACACTGCAAAAGTCAAGCTTGTATTCATGATAATACTTAGTCAATTCCCTTTAAGAAGATCATTTTTAGAGAAAACTTTTGGAGGTCAGCTTAAAGAGGTTTCACTGTAACAGAGATAGATAATGAAAAATTATTCTACTTAAGAAATATAGAAGTTTTTGATTGGAAATTTTTGTCGACCATAACAGTCCTTTCAGAATTACAACATGAAAGGGAGAAGGAGATAATTATGATGACTTTTGAGTAATAGTAATAGTCCTGGTCACTCCACTGGGCCTTAATGAAACCTTGGCAATGCACTCTGTTGTTTGCCAATGCCTTAATTTCATTCCAATTCATCTCTGCCTGTTCAGCTTCATCCCTGATGGTATTACTCCATGTTGCCCTAGGTCTTCCTCTTCGCCTTCTCAATCCTTGGGGGTTCCAATCAAATACCATTTTTGTGATGTTATCATTCTCTCTCCTTAACACATGACCAACCCATTTCCATTTTCTAAATTTGATTTCTTTGCAAATTTCATTTTGATTTGTTCTTCTTCAAAGTTCTTTATTTGTTATAATCTCAGGCCACCATATACCCAAAATATTTCTCAGGCAACAATATGACTTTTGAACTTAGTACTTTTTTCTAATCTTACCCAATTTATTGCATAACTTTGGTTGAAGTATTTTAGTACTGGTAAATATTCTGTACGAAATCTGTTATATAATTAATAATCTTAAATCAAATAAAGCTGCTGGTTCAGATAACATCTTTGCTGAAATAATCAAACCAGGAGGGAGAACATTGAAACTAAAATTATTTGATCTGATTACTAAAATCTGGGAAAAAGAATTATTACCAGAACAATGGAATGAAGGTATTATAATTCCAATTTTTGAAAAAGGAGATAGACTATTGTGTGAAAATTATAGGCCAATTACACTCTTGAATATAGCATATAAGATTTTTGCATGCATTTTAAATAATGGACTCTCAGAAATAGTGGAAAACAGTCTAGCTGATTATCAAATGGGTTTCCGTCCAAACAGATCCACTATAGATAATATTTTTATTATTAGACAAATATTTGAAAAAGGCCTTGAATACAAAATTAATTTATATAATTTATTCATTGATTACACTCATGCATTTGACTCCGTACAAAGAAATAAAATTATTGAATGTTTGTCACAATATAAGGTACCCAATAAATTTGTAAGAATAATTGAATTAACACTTAAAGACACAACAGTTAAAGTTAGAATAAATAATAAACTCTGCAAAGAATTTAAAGTTGAATCTGGAGTTAAACAAGGAGATCCCTTATCCGCAACACTATTTAGTATAGTAGTTGATTCAATAATGAAACATTTAGACCTAAGAGGTAATATAAGTACCAAACTAAACAATGTATTGCATATGCAGGTGAAATATTGATAACAGTAAGGAACATACCAACACTAACAGAAACTTTCCAGTTGCTGAAAGAAAAATCTGTTGAATATGGATTAATAATAAATAATTCCAAAACAAAATACTTAAAAGTACAAGAAATGAAAAAAAAAAAGTAATCTGAACATCAACGATACAAATATAGAAGAAGTAAAATCATATAAATATCTTGGTTCAACTGTAAATGAAAGAAATTATATAGAGGAAGAAATTGGTGAAAGAATTTCTTTAGGCAATAAAGCTTACAATGCAATAGAATACTATTCAAAAGTAAACTTGTCTCCAGATTAACTAAAGTTCAACTATATAAGACAGTAATAAGACTGATTGTAATTTATGGCTGTGAAACATGGGTACTGAAGGAGTCTGACAAAAAAGAACTATTAATATTTAATTTTAGGAAGTGATATTTTGAGGTTATTTTAATTAAATTATTTTCAGTCTGATCATCTTACCTCAATATTAATGTTGATTTGTTCTTGGACGTGTTTCAAAACAATTCTATTTTATCGTCAGCTTGTCCAGACTGGTTAGATTTATGTTGTACACCCTGGATGTTGATGTCAGCTCCATCCTGTGGTTGGCCAAAGAACCTCCAAACAAGGTCACATTCCGTCGGTATTTCAAAATTCATAACTCTGTTTTTGTTCTTCTGAATATAGATTTTTTACCAAATAGTCAGCTCTTTTGTATTTTCTAACTGTTTTAATAATTTAGTATCTGAATTTATATTATGTTTTTCAGACCAAACATGAACAGCAACTGCAGATTTTTCTATTTTCCCATTTTTAACATTTCTTATGTGTTATTTGGTTCTAATTTTTAGGTTTCTTTTTGGTTTTCCTATATATATCTTTTCACAACCCATGCATTCAATTTGATATATTCCTGATTTTTTTATTTTTATCAGTTTTTTTCATTTTTGTTGGTTTTTATTAGTTTATTTAAACTGTAGTTATTTTTCGGTGCTAATTTAATATTAAACTTCTCAAATATATTTTGGATATTTTCACCCACTTAAAAACATTGGATCGACTTGAAACTTTGTACACTTGTAAAGGACCAATGACAGTACAATAATTTCATAAATAATATGTAATAGGTTGCAGACTTATCGACTTTTTAGTCCATCGTTTTAAGAAATTAAAATTATGTCCTCTGATAGCTCAGTTGGTAGATAGAGTGGTGGACTGTAGTGGTATATAATTTCAGTAATCCATAGGTCACTGTTTCAAATCCAGCCCAGAGGATTTTTTTTAGAAGATATTATAATAATGTTAGATAATAATAATTTTAAAAAATATAATTATATTCGTGCCTGGACACTAAAAATATCATAAGCAATTAAATTTTCATGGGATTTCTGTTTATGACAATCAGTTAAATTAAAAATAAAAATAAATAATAGTTTAAAAAAACTAAAACAACACACTTTATTAGAAAACCAAACTAAAAAATAAATAATAGTTTAAAAAAACTAAAACAACATGCTTTATTAGAAAACTGAACTAAAAAATGAAAAATAATTTTAATTTCCAACATGCTTGGAATAAAATTAAAGTGGTCAACAAAAAAATCATCTCCAACACATCTAGAATAAAACTAGAGTTATCTTATTATTGTTTTTACGTTTTCTTCTTAGAGACTTTACTTTTACCTATATCTGTGTATTATCAAATATATTAATTGATAAAGAGTACCCCACGCTTTTGATGGTAAAATTATTTTTTTGTTGTAGATAACTCTAGTTTTATTCTAGATGTGTTGGAGATGATTTTTTTTTTGTTGACCACTTTAATTTTATCCCAATCATGTTGGAAATTAAAATTATTTTTCATTTTTTAGTTTGGTTTTCTAATAAAGCATGTTGTTTTAGTTTTTTTTAAACTATTATTTATTTGTCTTTACGCCATTGTGTTAGTTTGGAATTACACCTAGTGCATGTTATGTGAGGTGGCCAATCTAATCATTCCCAGTTGGCATTTGAAGTATAAATGATATGATGTCTTGAGTAGGTTAGAATTGCTCATCTTTGTTTCCTTGTTGTGAATTCACCACACATGTAACAAAATGTATCTGGATGGCTGTTACATCCACATTTTGATTTCTTCATGGTGTATGTTCTATGCATACAAACACTTTTCTCTATCAATGAATTCATATCAATTCCTGAGACAGAAAAATAAATTAGACTTATGGACTTACATAAGTATAAGTAAGTAAAAGTATAATATTATTGGCCGAGGTGCAAAAATACATTATGTACAGCCTTTGAAAAAAATTGATGGCGCTACTCTTGATGGTGGAAAGTTAAAAGTTTTGAAGAGCGATTTACACGAGTAAGTTGTTACATGTGCTGTCTCCTTTGAGGTAAAATCCGGCGGCGTAAGGGGCCAATCATAGATTTATACTAATCGTTGTTGAAAGAATTTCAACAAATAAATTTATTAATTGAATTTCTAAGTTAAGAGAGTTATCAGATGACTGAAAGGAAGTAATGGTCTCTTAAACCAATCAATAGTAAATTAGCACTTACTTCTGATGAAGTATTTTCATCGTTCGCTTTAGTAGAGCAGTTGGTAAGATGCTTTCTTGCGATGACGCAGGCCAAGGTTCGATCCTGGTCAGGAATTTTTTTATTAACATTATTTTTTGTAATGCCTACACATTACCAGGCTACGTTATATTAATAAATTTGTATATATATAGGGAAATTAATTAATTAAAAGAAAGAGCTCATATACATATATATATATATATAATGAATAATGATTGTAAAATCTCGTTACTTTGTTTTAAAAACACAAGACATAACAAGATTGTTTATTTCCACAAATAATGTAAAATGTGTCTGATTAATTTAAATTAAGACAAGTTAATATATATTTTCATTATACAAGTAAGTCCTGGAGTATTGCATTGCTTCATACAGACAGCTTCTAGCAGCGAACGGTTGTGGTCTAGTGGAGGGAGCTTCTATTTCCCATGCAGGAGGTCGCGTGTTTGATCCCGCTGTCATGTTTTTTTTTTCTCTCTCGTCCTTATCTCAATTAAATTACTTTGTTTTGTTTAATTTTTTTGCTTTCTTTTATTTACATCATTTACTACTAATATACGCAAAATTATTTTTCATTGCATGACACACAACGAAATAGAACGGATTTTAGTGTCTCAAATAGTTGTATACTTGTGAACCAAACAACTGACATCTGGTCATGCGCAGTGACTTCGTTCTGGGACTTGAAAATTACTTGTGTGCCAACAATTATTTCAAAGGCTGTAGATTAGATTAGATTAGATTAGATTTATTTAGCCTGGTGGAGTTAAGGCCATGTGGCCTTCTCTTCCACTCACCAGGACAAACATATATTACATCAGAATATAACAATCTTAATTAACTCTAATATTAAACACTAAGTAAAAATTTGATCAAAAGATCATATCTAATATACGTATTACGATCTATAATACCAGTTAATATTAGTTAAAATTAAGACTAAAACTAATAATAAAATGTATATAAGCAAGGCATATTAAATTGTCCCTGTCTAGTGTATATAAAAAACAGGAAAATAATGAGATATAGAAAACTAATTTTACGATTATACAATATTTAAAACAAAACAAACATATTTGTTATTCTTAATATTATTTTCATAAATAATTAAATATATTAATATTGCTAAAAGAATACTATCAGTGAGGTGTATAAGTTAGTTTGTTATTAAATAATTCTTTAGTTTGTTTTTGAAGGATGTTATAGTTTGACAGTCTCTGACATAGGGCGGAAGGGAATTCCATGTTTTGTTAAGTGACACCGTAAAAGATAATGAATAATATACAGTGCGATGAGGTGGGATATAAAGGACAATGTGCTGATGGGATCGAGTGTCAAGATTATGTGTGTCGGATAGTCTGATGAAGCGGCGTGATAAATAATTAGGCGATGATGTGTGAAGTATTTTATAGAGAAGGGATAGGGAATGGACAGTTCTACGATCTCTTAGACGAAGCCACGATAATTGTTCTAGGGACGGTGTAACATGGTCAAATTTGCAAATACCACAAATAAAACGTGCGCAAGAATTATGAACATGTTGAAGTCTTTGAGTGGAAATAATATTTAAGTCTGTAAAAAGAGTGTCACAATAATCAAAATGGGGCATTGCAAGTGTTTCTACTGACAATTTCCTAAGAGCGAATGGCAAACAATTTCGTACACGATTTAATGAATGTATTATTGAGAAGACTGTTTTGCATCTATGATTTATTTGTGTATTCCAATTTAAGTTTTTGTCAATAAATACTCCTAGAATTTTTACTGTCTCACTATAAGTGATTTGAACTCCATTTAGTGACACATGCGAAACTGTGTTTAGGTTAATTGTAGATAATAGTCTCTGGTGACCCATAATGATTGATTGTGACTTTCTAGGATTTAATTGCAGTCCATATTTAACTGTCCAAGTCATTAGTGAGTCAAGATCCTCGTTAATTTTGGCAACGGCGTCATTTAGTGTGGATGTAGATTTGCATGTCGTCTGCAAATAAATTATGTTTGCAATGCTTTAGGGAGTTAGATATGTTATTTATGTAGATTGAAAAAAGCAAAGGTCCAAGTACCGAACCCTGTGGAACCCCAGCTTTACGGAAGGACCAAGAAGAACATAATGTATGATTTCCTATAACAGATTGCTGGCGCTCATGAAGGTAGGAATTGAACCATTTCGTGGCACTATCAGAGAGTAAGAGGTTTTTAAGTTTATGCAACAATAAGTCCAAGTCTACCGTGTCGAATGCTTTACTAAAGTCCAGTAATGTAAGAATGGTAAGTTTTCGATTATCAGCAGCTTCGCGTATGTCTTCGCATATATTTAGTAGAGCAGTATTTGTATTGTGTCCTGTCCTGAAGCCTGACTGAAATTGATCTAGAAGGTTGTATTCATTTAGGTATTCAGTCAGTTGTTTATGGACTAATCGTTCCAGAGCTTTTGAAAGGGTAGGTAAAATGATAATGGGTCGAAAGACGTTTAGGGTTGAGGGCGTTTTAACTTTAGGCAGTGGGCGTACGAGGGCTTGTTTCCACAATGAGGGATATGTAGAAGTTTGTAGTGAGGAGTTAAAAATATGAGTTATAGTAGGTAGTATAGCTTCGATTATTTTATTCAGTAAAGTAATATTTATACGGTCAGTTCCTTCTGCTTTGGTTTTTATTCGCATGATGGCTTTCTTTACGTCGTAATCTGTAACATATGAGAAGTGGAAATGTTCTCTGTCGGGTTGATTTGTCAGTGATAATTCATTTATTGTTTGTTCTTTATCCTTTGGAGTAGTAGTTATACCTGTGAAGTGATTGTTGAGTGTGTCCAGGGAAACAGGTAATTTGTCTACCTGTGTGTCTTTTCTCCCAATTCCCATTCTATTCAAGTTTTTCCAGATTTCTGAAGTATTGGTATCTGTTAGGCTGTATAAATGTCTAAGTTTGGCGTTCTTATAGCTTGATTTGTCTTGTTACGTAACTGTTTATATTGAGTGAGATTTGTGTCTGTTTTGTCGAGTCTATATTTCTTATGTGCTGCGTCTCTATCAGTCATCAAGTTACGAATTGAAAGAGTCATCCAGGGTGCAGGGCGTCGTTTCACGAGTTTAGTTTAATACATACCGCATTGGTGTTTGTTATATTTAAAAAATAGTTCACATGAAAGTTAAGAACAAAAAGTCATTGTACTGATTTTTTTCACACTTGTTTTGAAAACAAAGCACTTAAAAATGTAATGTAAATCTCACAACTATTATATTACTTGCAGCTCATAACTTTTGATCCTGATGTGATAGACACTTCTTAATTTCACATTTTATGTCACATTACGATATAGAATTAAGTTTAATATATATTTTGTCTGTACCAAAACCGCTGTTGAGCAGTGTTATTTTCAAGATATTTTACATTTAGAATGAATTGTTTAAAATTTATCTTCAATAAAATATTAAAAATAACCATTTAAATTATTTCATATGTCAGTACTGCAGAGCTTACTAACACAATTTTCATTTTATTCCCATAATGTACCTTAAATTGTTATATTATTCTTTAAATATATAATGCAACAAATTATTTTTGTGTGTATTTGTAAATGCTTACTTTGTACCATGGATAAAAAATGATCAAAGGAACATCATTGTATAATATGGAAATCATGTTTTAAATCCTGCAGGTGCAGATGTTTCTCTCTAGTTATGTTAAATATTGTGTGATATCAATTTAGGATTTTATTAATTATTTTGTGTAGAGAAGCAATTAAAAATGAGAAAGGTCATTGAAAAGAATGAATAGATTAAAATTGAAAGTTATGGTACTCTATACATTTTTGAGTAAGAAAGATTTTTAGGTGATGGTACAAAAGACCATTACAAAGCAATTTGTTGTCTCTTTTCCCAGAAACACAGCTTCAGTTCCCAGTCAGGTCAGTTTTCATTACTTTTAAAATTTGTTTTATCCATGTAGAGGACAGTCATAGGAAATTTAGGCCACATTTTTATCTGGATATAATTTGGCTACTGTCCACCCAAGAAATTATCTTACCAATACAGAGATGACAACAGTTTTTAGTCTTACGTAGAGTGTATAGTTGGTGTTAGCTATTTGTTTAATTGAAATATACAAGTGTAACATCTGATGATACTTAAGATACTTATCATTTGAAGGCCTTATTTTATTAATGGTATACATCTCCATGTCATTACTGTCCACAGACGAAGTATAAGAAAGAAGTAGGTATTTCATACTCAGCACATTATACGTTGAAGGATTGTACTATAATTTACCTTTATTTAGGTGCTGAGCGGGCATGTTAGTTCCGAGTCTGACGGACATACTTCAAAATTTTAATCATCACTCTTACCTCACAGTGAACTATGAAACATTAAAATATAAAGAACTAAACTGAATAAGAAGAGCAAATTTAATTACCGTAAAACACAAAATACAAGACATAAAATTGAATATGCCTGATATAAACTGCAGATGTGAGTGGCATCATGGATTGTTCCTAAATTCTCAGGTAGTAAGACATTGTATCGCTTCAATTCCCCATGCCCCCATTTTTCCCTTGCTTTCATTCTTCCCGTCTGTGGACAGTACTGATGAGATACCATTGGGCTCTGACTTCCACATATTTAATGCAATGTGCCTGTGCTTTGTGATTTATTCTACTGGCAGGAGAAGGAAGCTGAAATTATACCATTTTAATCATATACAGATGCAATTTGTTCCAATTTGTGATTTAACTCTGCAAGTTTTTGATTTTATTGTCTGTCTAGAACTGAAGGTAGAACTTCTAGATGGAAAAACACATGTTGTATTTGCATGTGTATAAGATTCTCCCTTGTGTAAGATCCATCTCAAAAAATTATCATAATAAAGAAAATTTTCTGAGAAAAGATTGTGCATCCTTTTGTTTAGTTAGTGTACAAAAACCATTCTTCAGAGACACCCGAAACCATAGTTTTTTTTTTCTGTTGGTGGTGATTCAAAATAGCATTCTGCTGATCATTTGTTACCTGGAGTTTAAAACCTGTGGTGTAAGAATGCTTTTTTAAATATTAAACATAAGAACAATTAATGTTTTCTTACTCTGGGTTAATGAAAAAAATGAGATCATTGACTTGATAATTGAAACACAAAGCAATTGAAGAGGGATGAAGTAACTGAAATGCATTGGAGAAATTCGCCAGGCATGAAGTTTTTATATTGTGATGCATTGTTGTAGTAGCTTTCAAATTTCGCATGTGGTGGCGAGAGTAGAGATCTCGCAAAGTATGGTGGAAAAATATTTGCAAGCTGTCAACTCGCGAGTTGAAAGACCCACGTAGAAGGTTCTCTACAAATCTACACCTCTATGTGTGGAAGGTTCAATTCATGAAACTTCCAATCAGGATAAGTCTCGACAACAAGTCAAGAATATTCCTACCCTCGTTTGTATAAAACATTGCGAGGGTTGGAGAGTTAGTTAGTTCAATTCAAACTGCGAGACAGTATAGTGAACTTGAAAGTGAAATTGTTAGTGACGGAAGAATTTATGTTACTATTTAACTCATGCCCCAAATGGGAGTCAATGACAATCACATTTCAATGAATTATGATTTACAACCAATCACAGTCATTCTTCACCTCAATTTTATCAATTTTTTTATCACATTAAAATCAAGCTCCTCCTTTTTAACATTCTGAATAGGTCAGAGCATTATTTTGCAGTGACTGACTTTCTAAGAAATACATTGAATATAACAATTGTATATAAAGATGTAAGAATCATAGAATACAAGTGGCTCCCAGATTGTATATATAGTGCACAAATGTAACCGGAATTCTGCTTGCAGGATATAATTGAAAAAACATTTGTAGCAATTGATTATACCACAAAAAAAGAAACCACTGTTTGCACTTTCTTAAATGTATTATTTCCCAGGTATTTACGTTCCAGAAAAATATAAATGACATATTTACATCATAGAACATCAGAAATTAATTAATATGTTGGTTATAAACAGTTTGATGTGTTTCATTTTTTTTCACTAGGGTGCATTCTACAATATTGCGATCCTTTGGCAATAAATAATATGATCTGGTTGCAGTGATGAACAAATTAAACATAATAAACATTTAATTTTGTTGAGTTATTTCTTGACTCACCTCATACTTCTTAACTCCCTCGCAGATCTAGATTTCGTCACTGTATTTGTGACATTCTCAATGCTGTTCACGTTCACAACTGATGTCCAATGATCTCCTCCATGTTATTCTTGTTCTCCTATGATTTGATATCCAACTTTATTAAGTTATGTAGGTAGGAAATAGCACTATGAGGTTTATTTTAATTTCCTACTTACATAACTTAATAATAAACTTTGTCATTTGTTTTCAAACATCACTGTTTACATTAAATATATAAATATTTTAAATAACTATATTTAAATAATGTCCACCGCTGTGGTCTTGAGGTAGCATGCTACCATGTCACGCAGTGGGCCTGGGTTCGATTCCTGGTTGGAATAGGCTCCTGGGTAAGGTTTTTTCAGGGGTTTTCCTCACCTGTGAGACAAATGTCAGGAAGCTTAGGGCCCAATGGTCCCCAAAATTATCCAGCCATCATTATCATCCTTCATTAGTGTGGAAAGCTACCACACCTATAATTCCCTAGTAAAGCCGCAAAGCATAGCAGGAATGCTATGATTGCAGTGAAAGACCTGCCTTTAGGCAGAATTACTATGGATGGATGGATATTTAAATAATGATTTGTGAGTAAACAGCTTAATTTTATTCGTTAAATAGTCCTAACAAATGCACTCTTGATTTCTAAATTCTCTAGATAAATTCACTCGTCACTTAGTAACATTGTGAATTAATCGATATTTGAAAATCACTCATGGCATTACTTGTGATAATTAAATTTTAAATCCAGAAGTATCATTGGCAGAAATTTGGATAAGAAGAATCAGTGAAATTTTATGAAGCTAATAAATTTAGTTCGAAAATTTTATGTGAACATTTGTCATGTATATTAAAAAGAAAGTCACCTGATGCCAACCTCTCAGAAGAGTATGACATCTGGTGTCAGAAGTGGAATTATGAAACCAAACTATTTTCATCCAACAACAGACAGTTAAACTTTCATGAGGCAAGAATTTAAAAAAAAATACAAACATGGAACATGTACAGAGATTACTAGCAGAATTATTAAAACAGAACAAAGAAATTTTAAAACAGAATGAAGACAATAAACAAGAATTATTAACACAAATGAATACATCCAACAATGAAATTAAACAAAAAGCAAAACTAAAACACTAGATACCACACTCTTCTGGGTATCAGGCTCAGGTGACTTTCTTCTTAATAAACACAACAAATGTTTACATACAATTTTCAAACTAACTTTATTAACCTCACAAAATTCCACTGATTATTCTTACACAAATTGCTGCCATTGATACTTCTGGATTTACAATTTAATTATCACATAAATTCTTCCCAGTCACTAACAATTTCACTTTCGAGTTTACTGTACTGTCTTGTTGCTCAAATACAACTAACTCTTGACCCTAACAAGGTTTTGTAAGCAAAGCTAGGAACATTCTCGACTTGTCGCCGAGACTTTTAGGGGCTAGAAGTTTCAGGAATCGAACCTTCTGGACATAGAGGGGTAGATTTGTATAGAACCTTCTATGCTGGTCTTTCAACTCACAAGTTGACAGCTTACAAATCTTTTTTTTCCACCATACAATGCGAGATCTCTACTTTCGCCACCACCTGCAAAACTTGAAAGCTGCTACAACAATGTGTCACAATATTATAATATTTTACCCTCTTTTGTCTTCTTCCATGTAGCCTACATTCATTTATTCATGATGATGTCCCATTCATTTGTTCATGATGATACATCACTGTCATGATATCTAATTACTCTATTGCTAGATCTTGCAGGGAAAAAACTAGAGTATTAGAATGGCTATGAAAAGTAATGATAGGTGTACTTTAAAGGTCTAGGCCTGTATTTTCATATAAGACACAGCCTAATTGTAATGGCCTATTTTGAAGATGAAAAATATTTCCTATACACCAAAAAATATGTTCAATTATATTGGCTGATTAAGGAAAAAGTTCACATTAATCCAGATTATCCTTCTGTCCAATAGATGAGGCAGTAGAATTATTTAATTTCCATCTAGTTTTTAGTATTGGAGTTTTGTCTTATACCATTGTTCTTTAATAGAATCATTTTAAAAAAAGTTGTATAATAGATACCATAAAATGGGGTAAATTGTAACAAAAACTGGAAAAAAGTTACTAAATGAATCCTCTCATTTGTGTCTATGATGATTGGACAAATACATAAACTGGTGATACTCTTTTACACAATCTGTTTTTACACTAAAATTATTTGATTATAATTATAATTCCTGTAACAAAATTCCTTTTAATCAGAAGTAAATTTTCATAGAAATTTTGTACCTAGTGATACATTGTGTGATACCAGCTTGTGGCTAAACTTATTTGCTGTTGGATTGATATTCTCATTTCAAAGTATCTTGGCGAGAATTGTAATTTAATATTTTTATTATCTTTATGTTAAATTGGATTTGTTTTGGTTGGGGGCACATTTTTCATTAAACTGGGATGAATAGGGACAAGAAGAAAAGTATGAAAATAATCACACATTGATGTGAAAAATAGATACTTCTGTTTGTTATTGGTTAGAAGTGAATCTAACTTCAATTTTAACAACTTACCTGTTAGTAAACCTACTCTAATCTAATCTAAATTTTGGGCTCTTTCAGTTATTTATGATGCCTAGTTCCTTGATCAGTAGGATATTGCCCTATTGATGAGAAGAATATGATGCAGGAAGTTGCTCATAGTATGCGTACGATAAAGAGAGAAGAAATTATAAATTTCAAAGTCTCATTATGCGATAAAAAATGTACAAACATTACTAATAAGCAAAATATTGAGTTAAAGAAGAAAGGGGTCAAACTTGTGTTTCTGAAAGTATCTCCTGTTTCTCACTATCAACCTATTTATTCAAGGGATCAGAGAAGAACTATCAATAAGTTTCCCATCCACAGTGCAACCAATAGTGCATGAAAGTATTAAGGTATGGTTGCATTGCTTTGTTATTGCTTATTCCATTTCTTTCTAGAATAGACTGGTATCAAAGAAGGAAGAGAATGTATCAAAATTATTATAGCAAGTAAAGCAGAAGAAACAGTATGTTTTAGAACCTAGCTGGAGTGGTGAAGAATATACAGAGTGTATCAAAAAGGATGGCGCAAACTTACATGGTTGAAAGTACACGATAATAGAAGCAATAATGTCCCAGTAAACATGGGTCCGCAAACGAGCCGTTTGCGAGATAATTGCGAATGTATGGTTACAAGCCACCACTGACTTCATTGTAAACATCGTCCTAGTTAGTACAAATTAATTTGAATTTAGACTTCACTATTAATTTTTCATCTCATTTAGTTCACATTTCACAGTTCACTTCACTTATGGGTTCCTTGCATCTGGATGCAATACTGTGCTCATCTCTGCAATGAATGTCTAACCCCTGGATCATTTCTGAATTCTTGACAAGCATGTACAACTCTCTGCTACAGTTCTTCAACCGTGTTAACGGGTGTGCTGTACACTTTGCTTTTGAGGTGACCCCAGACACAAAAATCCAAAGGATTTAGATCAGGTGATCTTGGAGGCAAAGGTACAGATCCACCTCGACCTATCCATCTTTGGCCGTACCTGCACATTAGATGCCATCTCACAGCAGCAGCAAAATGTGCCGGAGCTCCATCATGCATGTACCACAAACTCCGAGTTGCTGAAGGGGAACGTCCTCAAGCATTCCTGGAAGATGACGCCACAGAAACCTAAGGTACCTCCGTCCATTAAATTTTTGTGGAAGAATGTATGGCCCAAAGAGATGATCACCTAGTACCCCTAACCACACATTCAGTGAGAAACTGTGCTGATGTGGTGACTCATGAACAGCATGTGGGTTTATTTCACACCAAAAATGTGTATTATGATAATTAAAAACACCATCACGTGTGAATCCTGCTTCATCTGTAAATAAAATGTTACATGCAAAACGAGGGTTGACTACAGTCTGTTGTTACATCCACTGACAAAACATCACTCTTGGAACAAAGTCCGCATCATTGAGACATTGAACTCGTTGAAGGTGGTAAGGGTACAGTAAATTGCGCTGTAAAATTCTCCATACACTGCTATGGCTTAGTACAGGCACTTGTGTGGCAATTCTTCTCGTCGAGGTTCTTGCTTCCAACACCATATCCTCAACCTCAGGCATAATACGAGCAGGCCTACCTACTGCTCTGCCATGTGCAAAACTCCCATTTTCTCTCAGGTGCTGATGGACCCTTGTAAATGTATGACTTTCGGGGTGTCTTCGATCAGGATATGTTTCTTGGTACAAGCGTGCAGCCTCCTGTGCATTGCCATTAGCCCTACCGTACATGAAATGCATATCATATCCACATACTCTTCGTTACTGTAAGGTTCCATTGTAACTACAACACAGCACAAGTGGCACTCCTCAGATGAGACTGATACCTTTTGAGACTGTGTACTGTATCCGTCCTGTACATTCTGCGTGTATGGTTTGATTACAACTCCACCTCTCGAAAATGTTCAGTTTTGTAAACAAAGAACATAGGATGGATTCAAGTGTGCATGGAGTAAACCGTACAATGCGATGTTACAAACAATGACGTCAGTGGTGGCTTGTAACCGTACATTCGTAATTATCTAGCAAACGGTTCATTTGCGGACCCATGTTTACTGGGACATTGTTGCTTCTATTATTGTGTACTTTCAACCATGTAAGTTTGTGCCATCCTTTTTGATACACCCTGTATATGTAGTAGCATTAAAGGATGGAAATACAACATGAATTAAAATTCTCCAGGGACAATAAGAAGAAGTGCTAAAAATTAAAGGAGGGAAATACAAAATGAGATACATGAAATACAACATGAGTTAAAATTCTCCAGAGACGATAAGAAGAAGTGCTAAAAATTATAAAGAAAAAAGATCACTGAGAAGAAATGCCAGTATATTCTGTAAGAATAAGAAGAGGATTTGGAAAAATTGAGAAAATAGTAGAAGTGCAAAATAACTATAGTAAAAAAAAAGATATGAAATATATTTCACACTTCTGAAATATGTAGAACTTTAATTTCAACCTTTTGTAGAGATAAAGGTAGAAAAATACAAAAAAAAATCTAAAGAAGGAAAGTTGCATTGTATTCACCCCACAGTAAGTTTGATTAGGAAATACGGTGGAAATAAGCACCTCTTCCTTTTCAACCCAACCTTGGGAGGAAAATCACATATACCTCAAAGGGAATGAGGAAATAGATTTCTATTGTATGGTATGAATAACCGAACTGGAGTAACATGGTATAATGACAATACCATTAGTACTAAAATTATTTAGGGGCACGCCGTAGCATAGTGGTTAAGGCACTGCGCAACAAGCCGGAAGGTCGAGGGTTCGAGTCCCGGTGGGGTCAGGATTTTTAAACTGACCCAAACCTTCTGGCGGCACTATGGCCCTGGGGTCGACTCAGCCTCTAACTGAAATGAGTACCAGACGCTTGTTCTGGGGTAAAGGCGGCCGTCACGCAGGGCTGACAACCTGGCTGACATCAAGTGCCGATTGTCAAGAAAAAGTGGGAGTCTCAACCTCCTACTACCCCAAGGGCCTCCTGAGGCCTGTAGTGGGATCACTTTACCTTTACCTTTTTTACTAAAATTATTTAATAATCAGATACATAAAAAATACTCAATTACATCTATAGTTACAAAATACAGAACATACTGGAGATCACATTCAACAAATGCCAGACTTAGGATATCAAAATCTGCCCTATGCTATAATCCAAAAGGAAAAAGAAATATATCCTGACCATTGAAAGTTGGCATGAGCAACTACTCTGAGACAGAACAGATTAGAAGTCCTAATTCTTGAGGCCAATGATAATATTAAAATATGTAGGTAGGAAATAACACTATGAGGTTTATTTTAATTTAATTTAAGTTGTTTTTTGACTCAGTTGTGATTGTGATGATGCATCGATAATGTCACAAATTCAGTGACGAAACCTGGGTCTGCATAGAAGTCAAGAGATATGAGATGAGTAAAAAAACTCAAATTTAATTAACCAATGATCCATCCATAGTAATTATGCCCATAGGCAGGTCCTTCACTGCAATCATAGCATTTTTGGGCTATGCTTGCAGCTTTACTAGGGAATTGTAGGTGTGGTAGCTTCCCGTTGCTTTCCACAACCAATGATGATATATTGAAATAACCCAAAAACTGTCCCTATTGATCCCAGTTTATGGTATATATTTTTATGCAAAGACAGTAAGAAAAGAAACACATTTAAAATTTTATAAAGTATTGGCTGTACCTGCAATATTGTATGGCTCAGAAATATGGACTCTGAATAAACAGTCAATTAAAAGAATAGAAGCAGCAGAAATGAAATATTTACGATTTGTGGCAGGATATACTTTAATGGATAGAAAAAACGGAGTGAAGATATCCATAAAGAAATACAAAAATTCAGTTTGACAGACAAAATAGAAGAGTATACGAGAAATTGGTATGAACATGTATGCAGAATGGATACCAACAGATTGCCTAGGAAAAGTCTGAACTATCAACCAAGAGGAGGAAAAAGATATCGGAGAGATGGACACAGCAGCTATAATACTTGGAGCCAGAACGAACCAAAAAGGTTTTATCCTTGCAAGCAGAAAAAGATAAGTATGAAAACACATGAAAAACCCATTATAATAAAAAATAATTTGGAATGAATTGGATTAAGTCAACACAATAAAAATACACAATAAAAATCTATTTTTTTAATTATCCAGCTCTGCTGGCATTAAAATAACTCTTTCATTTAATAGATGGTTTAAAGGAAATAAGCCTTTTATTGTTGTAGATTAATTAACAGGAAACCACAATTAGATATTTATACTTCCTGATTGCATTGGAATAAGACATGGATATTTTGCAAGGCAAGGAAGTGGAAATGATTGAGGAAGTAATAAGAGAGAGAAAGAAAATTGTATTAGAATAGTTATAGTTAGACGATGGAAAGGGTACCACCAAGATATTTATTATGCATAATATTAACAGTTTTGGGCAAAATATTGGGGCATGAATATTTTGAAATCTTGGAAAATGGAAAAAGATATTCCTGGGAAGATGCTTTACAAAAATGTTGGAAATACGGTGGCACTTTACCAAATTGGTCTTTGATGTCTGTAAGTTTTTATTTTATTATTAGGAGCTAGAGTCAAATCTTTTACATTTTATTCTAAAATTTATTTTATTATTGTAAACTTATCAATATCATTACATCTCTCTGAACTAATATTTTTATTCTCAAAATACTTACCAGTATTTTTAACATTATATGCTGCTCTTGGTTGTCTTATTTTGAAAAAAAGTTGTTATTGAAATGTTGAGTTCTTTCAACTAGTTAGTTATCTGACCTCAGACTCAGAACTATGGTCTTAGGGTGGTGTATTTACTCTCACAATTAAAGATTTTCCTAAGAGTAAAATTATTCAGAGTGTAGAGTTAATATAGTGGTGTACTCTTAGTTGAATATGCACATTCCTGGATCCTACTCAATAGTTCTTTATGATCTGTTAATATGTAAGGTTGTTATTGTTAACTATCAGTTGCAAAATACAGTAAAACTTGTTTAATCCAGAACATGAATAATGCAGAAATCTGTCCAATGTGAACAAATCTATAGGTCACGGTGAAATAATAGAAATTTTACGAGTATTCATTTTATATAAAACGGAATCTGTCCAATGCGGAAACAGAAGGATATTTCTACACATTTCATGAAAAAAATGTTTATAAGGCAGAAAGACAGAGAGAAATAAATTAGTTTCCACTTCACTGAATTCCCGTTAGGCAAAATAACAATAAAGGATGATTCCTGCCGTCAGGTGAGGTAGATTTTCTACCTGTATCTGAAATTTTCTTTCGGCCTCACTGCACAACAGTTATGTGAAATACAGGTTCGCATGTGACATCTGTCTTACAAATAACCAGTGAACTGTAGAATCTTAAATTAGTTTAAGATCTGAGACCGATTGAGTATATATCTTTCACAGGTAGCATTCTGAATTTCCAGAATAAACATGGCTAAATCGTATGTATCATTGTCATTAAATGAAAAAGTGAAAGTGATTGAAGATAAATAAAAACTCTCAGTATGCAAAATAATTATTAAATATAAATGTGGAAACCCCAAGTTTATGAGATTTAAAAACAAAGAAAAAATAATTAACGGATGCGAGGAAATGGTCAAACGAAGAGGAAAACAAAAAATAAATAAAACATAAAATAAATGAAGAAATCAACGAAGTAGTGTGGGAGTGTTTTACAATGCACGATCAAAAAATCTCGCAAGTTTCCGGACTGATGCTCCAGAGTCAAGCTCTAGCTGTTGCTATAACCCTAGAGAATAACGATTTCAAGGCATCTTCAGGTTGGCTGTACAGTTTTAAAAGATGACACAATGTAGTGTGGAATGAAATTTGCGGGGAATCAAAGGATGTGGACAAAAGTATAGTTAGTGAGAGGAAACCGAAACTGCATACTTTAATTTCAGGATATGCGCCTAATAGACATTTTTAACACTGATGAAACAGACTGTTTTTTTGTGCATTACCATCAAAGTCACTCGTACATACTATACTTTACTTTTCAACGACAGCAGAACTACAATTAATCCATGGTACGTAAAAAGACATATGGTACTCTTTAATCTAAGATCGGTTAATAATTTTTTTTTTTTTCATAATGCGGAATTTTGTCTAATGTGGAAAAAAAAAAAAATTGGTCCCATGCGATTCCGCTTTAAACAAGTTTTACTGTGTCTGTCTGAACCATGGTTATTGCTTTTTAATCATTGCCTTGGGTTTCCAGATTTTTGTAGTTCTGGTGGAATCAGTTAAAATTATAAAACCATGATTGTGTTTCAGACTTTGTTTTTGCAATTGACCATACTGGTTGATCATTTGAAACTGTCTTCCTGCCAAGACCATAGGGCATATGATGGCATTTGATCAGTCAGTGATACCTGGATAAAATCCTCCCCCTATGTCCTTGAAACATGCACATATTTCACTGTAGAGTGAGATGTTTATTATTATACTGGTGTTGTTTTGTCAGAGAGTTTTTTTTACCATGAAAACAAAATTTGAAGAACATGCTTTAAAATGCAATATGTCCACTATAAATGTCACATTATATTAAATATTAATTCAACAGAAAGTTAATTTATAAGAAACATGAAGTATATAAAATGTCCATAAAAAAAGATTTTCTAATGTTTATATTACTAATATATAAATATATTTGTCTTCATACCACCAGGTTGTCTCTTATGACATTTCTAGTTTTCTCCCCTGATTTGGTAGAATTGTAATCCATTTCTTAGGTTTACCCCGATGATATGATGGGTGATAAATGACAATGAAGCACCAAGAGCTAAATTCCAGACCATGGGCAACCACAGGAATAATTCCCTTTAAGAAAAAATTCCCATGATTTGATCGGGAATCGAACCCGGGACCTCATGAACTGTAGTCAGAAACACTGATGCTAGCCCATGAGGCTGGTCAATTTTATTTATCAATTTTGAACATTTTCTTCTTCTTCTTCTTAACTGAACTGTACACTTTCAGATGATAAATCATGGCTCTCAAATACAGTGGAGTAATCAGATTTACAAAATAAGTAAAAGGGATGCTTTGAATATTTCAGAACTTTAAAATAGGGACAGAAACTGGATATTATGTATGATTTATAGAAAAGTTTAACAATATATAATTGGTGTATAATTATTTTTAGTGCTACACTGAAACATTTGTGATTACAGTTAGAGAAATAGTATTATTATAAAGAGAGAAAATTTTGTCTCAGGGCAGATAGTTTCCTAAGTAGTTCAAATGGATAGACCACTAGTGTTTATAAAGCTAGAGGTCTAAAGTTCAAGTTCTGTTTCAGGCAGAAATTTTTCACTTTAGAATTGATTTCAGATTACTTGTCTGAGTATAATAATTGACATATTACTATAACAAAGAGCTTGAGCTCAGTGTAAAAATCTCATCATATCTTCTTGATGTGGGAGCAAGCCACTTGTATTGTGAATGAAGTTTCTACTGGGACATGCTGTAGCTCATATGGTTAGAGCACCAGTGCATAAAGCTGAAGGTCTTGGGTTCGAGTCCCATTTTAAGCAGATTTTTTTTTTCTTTTACACTTCAGTGCCGACCTACCTACATTAGGGTGGTACTTGTCACTGCTACTGGGACACACTGTAGCTGATATGATTAGAGCACCAGTGTATAAAGCTGAAGGTCTTGGGTTCGAGTCCCAGTTTAACCCTTCAGTGCTGACATATCTACATTAGGGTGGTCTTGTCTCTTAATTATTGTATTTCATTTCTCACACCCTCTGTTTTTTTTTGTAAGAAGTAATTTAAAAACATTTTGTTGAAATTTAAGATGATGAAACTGTCCCACATTGAGCTCGAACAGGCTCAACATTGAAAAGAAAATATTAATAAAAATAGTAATAATTTATAATGTTAAGAATTAATTTAATTTTAAACTTCTGTATTTGAACATATTTATTGATTTATTTATCTAGTTTAAGACAATCCCTCCATAGTATCTTTACCTTGTCGTGGTAGAGTGGCTTGCATGCTTAAATGATCCCAAGAGCTATGGCGTCAGTAGCATAGCTGCCGATAGGGCTATCCATGTCACAGGTTTGAAGGTGATAAGACAGATGAAAGACGTACCTTGGTCAAAAGAGGGAATATCTTTCACCATAAAAATACAACCGTCAAGAAACGTGGACATGAGTTCCACTGGGGTAAAATTTTCTGGAGATAAAATAGTCCACCATTTGGTTCTCCAGGTGGGGACTACTTCAGGGAATACATGCAAAAGGCTCAAACACAGGGACATGTACCTAAGAATATGGAATGTGAGGACTTTATACAATAGCAAGGCACTAGAAGTATTAACATGGGAAATAGATGAAGCACCATTGGATATAGTCACTTTAGAGGAAGTTAGATGGCCAGGTGAAGGTAGTCAGGAATCAGGAAGCTTTACATTATACTACGGGAGTACAGCAAGATCTGAATTTGCAACTGGTTTTCTAGTCCAAAAGAGGAATGTGTCGGATATCCGAGATATTAAGTTTGTCAGTGATAGGATGTCATACATAATTCTGAAGGGTAAATGACGTGATTTTGTAATCGTAAATGTACGTGCTCCCACAGAAGATAAAGATGACAAGATCAAGGATAAGTACTATGAAGAATTCAAATGCGTATTTGATAGTCTTTCATGATATCATATGTAAATTGTCTTAGGAGATTTTAATGCAAAAGTGGGGCAGGAAGATTTATTCAAACCAAATAGGCAAATTCAGTCTTCATGAAGGCAGTAACGACAATGGAGTCAGATTAGTCACCTTTGCCACATCAAAGAATCTATCTCATTGTTAAGAGCACAACATTCCAACATTAGGATATTCATAATTACACCTGGACACTCCAGATGGCGAAACTTGGAACCAGATAAATCATGTATTAGCGGACAAATGCTGGCTGCTGGCACATTAGCATCATCGATGTTAGATCAGTTAGAGAGACAAATTGCAATTTGGATTATCTGGTCAGAGTGAAAATCAGACAACTGCTATCGCTTCTGAGAGAAAAAAACACTAAAGATCATTCTGAAAAATTTGAATTAAATAACTTGAAAAATGATGAAATGTGGCTAGAACACCCAATCAAAATTACTAATAGATTTGAAGTATTGGAATCTTCAGATGACAATGTGGCAAACGAAGAAGAAACTGATATAAATAAAGAATGGGAGGCTATAAGAGATACTATTAAATTGTCAGCATCAGAAAGCATTGGTTATTTAAAAAGGAGGCGAAACAAGAAATAGTTTGATGAGGAATGTGCCGACATTGTAAAGAAAAGAAAGCTAGCAAAAATGAAATGGTTACATAATATAATTGAGGTAAATTTACAGCAATTGGGCAGTAATAGATGGGAAACCACCAGGTTACTAAAGAGTAAAAAGAAGGGAATATTTGAGGGTGTAGATTAATGATTGCATGCCATAAATCTTTAGAGGATGAAGAAGGCCTACAACTCAATGGTATTAATAAGCTGTTAGTTTATGCTGATGATGTAGTACTATTGGCCGATAGCGAGGAGTTACTTAAGGCCATCATGCACACTATTGAGTAACACTAAGAAATTGGGACTGGAAGTAAATATCAATAAAACTAAATATATGGTCACACAGAGAAATACATTATATAATGGAAATTGACAGCTAATAACAAATGAGGGAAATTTTGTGGAAGTGGCTGAATTCAAATAACTAGGATCACAAATAGGAATGAGATGTACAAAGAAATTAAACATAGGCCCAATTCAGGAAATGGGTGCGTTTATGCATTACAGAGATTCTTGTCATCCCAACTCCTTTCAAAAATGTTAAACTGAAAATATATAAAAGTATTATTCTACCAGTTATATTATATGGTTGCGAAACATAGACTCTCACTTTAAAGGAGGAAAGGAGATTACGAGTATTTGAGATTAAAGTCCTTAGGAGGATTTTTGACCCAAAGAGAGATTAACAGACAGGTGAATGGAAAAGACTACATAACAGTGAACTACATGATCTTTGTAGGAAGCCAGATATAATG
The DNA here is from genome assembly GCA_030220185.1 of Diploptera punctata. NCBI lineage: Eukaryota > Metazoa > Arthropoda > Insecta > Blattodea > Blaberidae > Diploptera > Diploptera punctata. Next base: position 576,973 of record JASPKZ010007224.1, on the reverse strand, counting down.
AGAATAGTTAAGTCTCGTAGACTGCATTGGGCAGGACATGTAATACGAATGGTTAATGGAAGACGAGCATGGAAGCTTCTTGTAGGAAAACCAGAGGGAAAAGTCCAGTTGGTAGACCAAGAATGAGGTGGGAGAATAATATTAACTATGATTTGAGGGAAGTAGAATATACAGGGAATGAAAAAAAAAGAAAACATTAGCTCAGGATAGGAATGTATGGAGAGCTTATGTCCACACGGCCTTGAACCTATGGGTTAGATAGTGCCAGTGAGTTAGTTAGTTAGATTAGTATCCTGCAGAACTTTGGAATTTCTAAAAGTTAGTTTTACTTAATTGAATGTATCTAATTGGCAAAAAGTAGGGTGCAGGTTGATAAATATTTTCCAGATACTTCTGAAATTCACAATACATTAAAGCAAGGTTATGCACTATTTCCTCTACTATTCAGTTTTGTATTAGAGCAAGCCATCCAATCTTAAGAAGATAAAGAAGGTGTAGGCCTACAACTCAATGGTATTAATAATAAGCCAATAGTATATGCTGATGATGTAGTATTATTAGGCGATAGCAAAGAGATACTAAGGCCCAACACACACATTCTATTGAGTAACACTAAGAAACTGGGACTGGAAGTAAACATCAATAAAACTGATTATATGGTAACATACAGAAATTCATTATAAATTAAATGAACAGTTCATGACAAATCAGGGAAATTTTCAAGAAGTGGCTGAATTCAAGTACTTAGGAACAATAATTGAAAACACAAATGAGGTACAGAATGAAATGAAACAGGCTCAGTTCTGGAAATGCATGCTATTATACATTATACGAACCAACTTTTCTAAAAAACGTTAAATTGAAAATATATAAAATCATTATTCCCCCAGTTATCCAAATCCTCTGGCGGCACTATGGCCCTGGGGTCGACTCAGCCTCCAACGGAAATGAGTACCAGATGCTTGTTCTGTGGGTAAAGGCAGGGCTGACAACCCGGCTGACATAAAGTGCCAATTGTCTAGAAAAAGTGGGAGCCTTAACCTCCTACTACCCCCAAGGTCCTCCGGGCCTGTTGTGGGATCATTTTACTTTTTTATATTGTATGGATGCAAAACATGGGCTCATACTTTAAGGGAGGAGAAAAATTTGAATAACGTTCTTAGGAAAATTTTTGGACCATAGAGAGATGAACATACAGGTGAATGGAGTACTGCATAACAGTGAACTACATGATCTTAGTAGGAAGCCAGATGTATTAAGAACAGTTAAGTATCATAGACAATGATATCTGTTACATGTGGTACAAATGGAGAATGAAATAGTGACATGGAAAACTTGTCACAGAACCAGAAGGAAAGCACCCAGTAGGTAGGCCAAGAATGTGGTGGGAAAGTAACAAACCATGATTTGAGGGAGGAGAATTATATAGACAATGATTGGAAAAACATTAACTCAGGATAGGTATGTATGGATAACTTATGTCTGCAGAGCCATGAACCTACAGGTTCAATAGTCAGTGAGTGAGTTAGTAGTAAGACATCATCAGTTTACTATTGTTCTGATGAAATTTTTATAAAATCTACAATTTTTACATTGATGTTTTTATTATTAATTTAACACTTCTCACTGAAGGATAAATTATATTTGAAGAGAAAAATTACACTCTCAGACTGGGGTTTGAACCTAGGACCTTTGGCTTTCCAGGTCAATGCTCTACCACTGAGCTACCTGAGAAATTCCAAGCTAAACACAAATTTTTCTCTTATACACTGTCAATTCCCGATCACCGAATGCTATAATAATTTGCTCGATCACACAAATGGCGGCTTCTTGTTTAGGAAGACATTTATTGGGAATTTAAACACTAGGGGTTTATGTAGAGCATTGGCCTAGAAAGCCAAAGGTCCTGGGTTCAAAATCCAATCTGAGCGTATAATTTTTCTCTTCAAATATAATTTATCCTTCAATGAGAAGTGTTAAATTAATAAAAAAACATCAAAATAAGTTCTACTTGCTTTATAAAGTAGTGTTTAAATTCCCAATAAATATCTTCTTAACCGTCAGCATGGAGGTATGTGACATGTACGCAGGTTGAATTCTTCACCAGATGCGGAGTGACATGATGTATACGCTAGCTGCATGCACTGCTTTAAACTGTTATTATGATCTTTGAGTTTACATTAACTATTTCCTGTTTATATAACTCTTATGTAGAGACTTCATAGTTTATATTAGTGCATATATTAATCGATGATGGCCCTGAGTAACAAGTTAAAATAATTTTATATTTGCATTTATTCTTGCGGCCTCTGACATTTTTCTTATAATTATAACTTCATAAAGGATTTCATAGAAAAATAAATTAGCTTTTTTTTTAGATTAGCTTGTCTATCAAATTGAATCTATTTTCAAATCATCTCTTCATTTTTAATAATAATGTCACAAAATTCAGTACATATAAAGGCCCAACAAAGTTATTTCTGATTTACGCTATAGTACAGTACCTCAACAGTAAATTTCAGATATATATATATATATATATATATATTTCAATTGACGATATCCTTACATTATGGAAAGGTAGCTAGTCTACTATTCACTCAGTATCTAAACGGTAAAGTGGTCCCACTACAGGCCTTAGGAGCTCGTTGGGATATTAGGAGGGTTAAACAAGAAGCCACCATTTTTGTGATCGAGCAAAGCTTGTAGCATTCGGCGATAAGAATTAACAGTGTATAAGAGAAAAATCTGAGTTTAGATTGGAGTTTCTCAGGTAGCTCTGTGGTAGAGCATTGATCTAGAAAGCCAAAGGTCCTGGGTTCAAACCCCACTCTGAGCATATAATTTTTCTCTTCAAATATAATTTTTATATTATTTAGAATAATTTATGAAAGATATTTTAAAAGTTTAAATCATCTCTGTCCATGTGAACAGAAACCATTTAAACTGCTTGCAACACTAACAAGTTAAAATGCATTATATTTTTGTGAAGATAATTTGTTCACCGAAAGGTTTTCATCATTCAGTATTTTCTTAAAAGAAAAAGTCAATACACGAAATATCAAAAAATATCTTCATCATAATTATTGTTTTCTTATATTGAACAGTTCTTTTCTTCTGTCCAGGAGGAACTCATGAGAAAAATATGTAGCATTACAATTTATATTATTACTTATTTTCTTTCGACACATGGTTTAGTATTGTGTAATTTAAAAAAATAATATTGTTTAATTTCATAGCCAACTCAGAAAATGGAAAAACAAAAGCTTTTGAATGGAAGTGATACATGGACCTCACTGCAGTTGGTGAACGGGTTTGTTCAGGAGGTTACTACACACACAAGTGAGTTTTTTAATATTATTATTTCCTGTAGATAATAACATTTTAATTCTCATAAGTAATGCCACGAGTGATTTTCAAATTATCTAGAGAATTTGGAAATCAAGAGTGGCATTTATTAGGACTATTTAACGAATAAAATTAAGCTGTATACTCACAAATCATTATTTAACTATAGTTATTTTAAAATATTTATATATTTAATGTAAACGGCGATGTTTGAAAACAAATGAGAAACTATCGGCATGCTTCATTTGCTTCTTTTGTTCATCACTGCAACCAGTTCATATTATTATTCATTGCCAAAAGGTCGCAATGTTGTAAGAATGCATCCTAGTGGAGAAATTTATAATCAACGTTATAGGTATTATTAATTTCTGATGTCCTATGATGTAAATATGTCAATTGTATTTTTCTGCGTCATTTCCTGGAAAATAATTTGTTTAAGAAAGTGCAAACTGTGGTTTCTTTTTTTTTTTTTTGTGGTATAATCAATTGTTACAAATGTTTTTATATTATCTCTTGTATGCACTTTCTGTTGACATTCATGCACTATATATACAATCTGGTAGCCGTACTTCTTAGAGACTCAGTCACTGCAAAATAATGCTATGACCTATTCAGAATTTTATAAAGGAGGTGCTTTCTTTATTATGATAAACTTTAGTTGGTAAATTTTAGGCGAAACACGACTGTGATTGGTTGTAAATAAAAAATCATTGAAATGTGATCGGACATTGACCCCCAATTTGGGGAATGAGTTAAATAGTCATATAAATTAATGGTTATCTCTTTGTTTAATATTGATGAAAAAAATTATGAAATTGTGAACTTAAGTTTAGAACTGCACATCTTTAGAAAAATTATTTTTTAATGTGCAACCCTATGGTAAAAAACAAATCAGGTTGTTGGGATGCAATATAAACAACTGAACTGTGAATAAGCAAGTATATTTTAACATGTAAACATAATAAAATATTAAAAGTAAATAAATTTTAGTTATTTTCTTTAGACCACATGATAATCAGTTCAGATTATTTTTGCTCTACTAGTATGTGTGTATATATAATTATCATAAGTAATGCCACGAGTGATTTCCAAATTATCGATAAATTCATGACTCACGAAGTGAGGAGTGAATTTATCTAGAGAATTTGGAAATCAAGAGTGGCATTTGTTAGGACTATTTAACGAATAAAATTAAGCTGTTTACTCACAAATCATTGTTTAACTATAGTTATTTTAAAATATTTATATATTTAATGTAAACAGCGATGTTTGAAAACAAATCAAAATGTGAGGTTATGTTCATTCACTGCTGCTTGTTCATATTATGTACTGCCAAATAAGATCGCAATATTGTAAGAGTGCACCCAAGTGGAGAAATAATGAAACACATCAAACTATATATCATAATCAACATTATGGGTTATTCATTTATTTTTTTTAGTAAACAACTCAGTAAAATCAAGGAATCTTTTCATTATTTGCTATATTCAATGTATTTGTTGGAGAAAAATAATGCTTTGACCTGTTCAGAACATTAAAAAGGAGGAGCTTTCTTTATCACAAAAGCAGGAGCTGATAAAGAGTGAGGTGAAACACGACTGTCATTGGTTGTAAAACAACATTCATTGAAACGTGATTGGTCATTGACTAGCATTTGTGGCATGAGTTAAATAGTCAGGGATATTTCCTTGGTCTTGTGGTTTTCAGTCAAGGATTATTTTTGTCCACCAATTGTCATTTCTTCGGTCTATATGTCTTATCCAATACTACTTCAATGCCTTTATTATAACAAATGATTTTAGAAAATAATTGTCTTTGTGAAAATTATATGGTTTTATCATCAATAATTGAACTAATTTGGCTTATTGATGTGGAAGTGCATAGATTCCTAAAATCTTTAATGATTTTTTAATTTTTCATATTCCTTCATTCTATATCCTTGCAACATTTTTATTTGTATCCAATAGACAATGAGTAGAATATATTTAAAGAACGTGGATCAAAAGATATAAAGGACATGTCCGAAATTCAAGTGTTTATGGAATCAGTTCATTTCTTGCAGCAACTTCACATAAATGTACAGCCTCACATATGTCACTGCATAGTGTTCCATTTTACAATTTTGATTAGGCTGGTGACATTAGCAGATCCAAAAAAGATAGTGATCTGAATAACTATAAATATGCAACTGCTACTATAATTATAGATATGAAAGTGGCACACATGAAAAAATCTTCAAGATATGATAGTGACTAATATTTAATTTTAGGAAGTTATATTTTGAGGTTATTTTAATTATATTATTTTTGGTCTGGACATCTTACCTCAATATTAAAGTTGATTTGTTCTTGGACATGTTTCAAAACAATTCTCTGTTTTATCTTCAGCTTTCCCAGACTGGTTTTATTTATGTTGCATTATGTTGCACCACCTGGATGTCGATGTCAGCTCCATCCTGTGGTTGGCCAAAGAACCTCCAAACAAGGTCACCCTCCATCGGAATATCAAAATTCATAACTCTGTTTCTGTTCTTCTGAATATAATTTTTTCCCAAATAGTCAGCTCGTTTGTATTTTCTAACTGTTTTAATAATTTAGTGTCTGAATTTATATTATGTTTTTCAGACCAAACATGAGCAGCAACTGCAGATTTTTCAATTTCTCCATTTTTAATATTTCTTATGTGTTCTTTGGTTCTAATTTTTAGGTTTCTTTTGTTTTCCCTATATATATCTTTTCACAACCCATGCATTCAATTTGATATATTCCTGACTTTTTATTTTTATCAGTTTTTTCATTTTGTTGGTTTTATTAGTTTATTTAAACTGTAGTTATTTTTTGGTGCTAATTTAATATTAAACTTCTCAAATATATTTTGAAATTTATTATGTACCCAGGGGTGATATGTGAATTTCCTATATTTTTTCATAGGTGGTTCTTCTTTTTCAAGATTACTTCTGTTTATCATTTTTGTTTTTTATACTTTTCTATCCTTTTATGTACCATTTTTTCATCAAACCCATTTTCTCTTGCTACTTTGATTATGTGTTTTTTCTCATGTTTGAAATCTTCTTCGTTTAAGGGTAAGTTTACCAATCTATGAGTTAAACTATTAAATGCTGCTAATTTATGTCCAATTGGATTGAACCCTGTTGATTTTATAAAATTTTCCGTATGAGTTTCTTTCCTATGAATCCTGAATTCAATTTTTCTTTTTTCTTCGTTTCTGACCAATTTAAGATCCAAAAAAGGTATTTGTTTATTGTCTTCTATTTCTTTGGTGAATTTAATGTTTGTACTCTGTAAATTTAATAGTTTTAGGGAATCTTCTACATGTTTTTCTTTAACAATACAAATTATATCATCAACATATCTACTCCAAATTTAAACATTGTGGGATGTGCTTTGGTGATTTTACATTCAAAATCGCTCATAAATAAATTTGCCAGGAAAGGTGATAATGGGTTCCCATTGAGAGCCCTGATTTTTGTCTATAGAAATTCCCATTGAATGTAAAAAACATTTGGTCAATGCATAACGCAGTTAATTTCAAATAATCTTCTTTGATCTCTCTGTCTATGTTGTTTTTTCTTAACCAATTGTTCAATATCTCCAAAGTTTTTTGTTTCGGTACATTTGTGAATAGTGAAACTACATCACTAAATTATTAAAACAGTTAGAAAATACAAACGAGCTGACTATTTGGGAAAAAATTTATATTCAGAAGAACAGAAACAGAGTTATGAATTTTGATATTCCGATGGAGGGTGACCTTGTTTGGAGGTTCTTTGGCCAACCACAGGATGGAGCTGACATCGACATCCAGGTGGTGCAACATAATGCAACATAAATAAAACCAGTCTGGGAAAGCTGAAGATAAAACAGAGAATTGTTTTGAAACATGTCCAAGAACAAATCAACATTAATATTGAGGTAAGATGTCCAGACCAAAAATAATATAATTATGATAGTGACCCTTAACTGAATGTCTGTCACCTTACTGTTGAAACGTTGTCTCTATGTATGCTCCCTATTATTAGGCTCGCTGACTTGTTTTGAACCAGTATGCAAACAGAAATTCATCGGCCAAAATCCACCATCCCAACTGTACTTACCATTTGATCATGTCTTGAGTGTCTGAAAAAATTTAACATGATTGTGCTTTTCCAGTTCATGACTAAAAACAGTTATATTTTTTTAAATAACTTCATGAGGAAAACTTCTGGTTTGTTCCAAAAAGTGCTGGAAAGTAAGTTCCTCCTTTATGATGTCACAACAGCCCACATCTCCCAACACTTGGATGAATGATGATCATAATGAAAGAGAGCATAATATATTTAAAACTGATGAAAATAAGTTAAAACACTCTTTCAATGTTCATATTATTCATTTTTAAACATCTTAATGATGGACAAATTATATTTGAAAAGAAAAATATACGCCTAGACTGGGGTTTGAACCTAGGACCTTTGACTCTCTATGTCAATGCTCTTCCAAGTGAGCTACCTAGGCCTCCAATCTAAATGCGTATTTTTCTCTTATACATAGTTAATTCCGTCACCCCAAATGCTATGAGCCAATGCTACGATTTTTGCAAATGGTGGCTTCTTTATTAAGAGGACTTTTTATTGGAAATTTAAACATTAGGCCTACTTATAAAGCAAAAATCATAGCAATGGCTCGTAGCATTTGGGGTTAGGGAATTAACTATGTAGAAGAGAAAAATATGCATTTATATTGGAGGCCTAGGTAGCTCACTAGGAAGAGCATTGACATAGAGAGTCAAAGATCCTGGGTTCAAACCCCAGTCTAGGCGTATATTTTTATTTTCAAATATAAAACACTCATGCTCAATTTTTTAGGCCTGCTACCCCAAAATATAAAAAGAAATTAATACTTGGGTGACTACTATCCGCTATCCGAGATATTAAGTTTGTTAGTGATAGGATATCATACATAATTCTAAAGGGTAAACGACATGATTTTATAATTGTAAATGTACATGCCCCCACAGAAGATAAAGATGACAAGATCAAGGATGAGTTATATGAAGAATTAGAATGCTTATTTGATAGCCTTTCACGATATCATATGAAAATTGTCTTAGGAGATTTTAATGCAAAAGTGGGGCGGGAAGATATATTCAAACCAACAATAGGCAAATTCAGTATTCATGAAGATAGTAACGACAACGGGGTTAGATTAGTCACATTTGCCACATCAAAGAATCTCATTGTTAAGAGCACAACATTTCAGCATAAGGATATTCATAAATACACCTGGACGTCCCCAGATGGAGAAACTCAAAACCAGATAGATCATGTATTAGTGGATAAACGCTGGCACAGTAGCATCATTTATGTTAGATCAGTTAGAGGGACAAACTGCAATTCGGATCATCAGCTGGTCAGAGTGAAAATCAGACAACGGCTATCGCTTATGAGAGGAACAAACACTAAAGATGATTCTGTAAAATATGAATTAAAAAACTTGAAAAATGATGAAATGCGTCAAGAATACCAAATCAAAATTGCTAATAGATTTGAAGTACTGGAATCTTCAGATGACAATGTGGCAAACGAAGAAGAAACTGATATAAATAAAGAATGGGAGGCTATAAGAGATACTATTAAATTGTCAGCATCAGAAAGCATCGGTTGTTTAAAAAAGAGGCAAAACAAGAAATGGTTTGATGAGGAATGTGCCGACATTGTAAAGAAAAGAAAGCTAGCAAAAATGAAATGGTTACACGAGCCTAATGAGGTAAATTTAGAGCAATTGGGTAGTGTTAGACGGGAACCCACCAAGTTACTAAAGAGTAAAAAGAGGGAATACTTGAGAGAGAAGATTAATGATCTTGAAATGAATGCAAAAACTAGGAACATTAGAGAATTATATCAGGGAATTAGCATTGAGAAGAAAGGGTTTCAGGCTAGAACAAACATAATTCGGAATGAAAATGGGGATATGATTGCGGATTCTAGGAGTATATTAAATAAATGGAAAAGTTACTTTAATCAGCTATTAAATGTACTTACAGAACAGGACATTGAGGAGGATAAGTTACAGACAGCAGAAATGCTAGTCGCAGAGCCAAGTGCAATAGATGTTGAAATGGCAATTGAAAAATTGAAGATATATAAAGCATCAGGTTCAGATGAAATTCCAGCAGAATTGATAAAATCAGGGGGAGAAAAATTGATGGACAAGATATCCTGTGTTGCTTAGTATGATTTGGGAAAAAAAGAAGCTCTTCCAGATGAATGGAAGGAATCAATTATCGTACCAATTTATAAGAAAGGAGATAAAACTGATTTCAACAAACTACAGGGGCATCACATTACTTTTAACTTCGTACAAAATTCTAACAAATATATTAGTAAGCAGACTTACTCCCTATTTTGATGACATACTAGGAGATCATCAATGTGCATTTTGGAAGAATCAGGTCTACAACAGATCAGATTTTTAGTTTAAGGCAGATTTTAGAAAAGAAACGTGAATATAATAGTACTGTACATCAACTATACGTAGACTTCAAAAAGATATACGATTCAAATTAAAAGGGAGAAGTTATATAGTATCCTGTTGGAGTTCGGAATTCCTAAAAAGTTAGTTATACTTATACAATTGTGTCTAAATGGCTCAACGAGTAGGGTGCGTGTAGGCAAACAGTTTTCAGACACTTTTGAAATCCAGAATGGGTTGAAGCAAGGAGATGCACTATCTCCTCTACTATTTAATTTTGTACTAGAGCATGCCATTAAATCTTTAGAGAATGAGGAAGGCTTACAACTGAATGGTATTAATAAGCTGTTAGTTTATGCTGATGATGTAGTACTACTGGCCGATAGCGAGGAGATACTAAATGCCAACACGCACACACTATTGAGTAACACTAAGAAATTAGGACTGGAAGTAAATATCAGTAAAACTAAAGATATGGTCACACGTAGAAATACATTATATAATGGAAATGGACAGCTAATGACAAATGAGGGAAATTTTGAGGAATTGGCTGAATTCAAATACCTAGGAACAATAATCACAAATAGGAATGAGATGCACAAAGAAATTAAACATAGGCTCAATTCTGGAAATGCATGCTATTATGCATTGCAGAGACTTTTGATGTCCCAACTCCTTTCGAAAAACGTTAAGCTGAAAATATATAAAACTATTATTCTACCAGTTATATTATATGGGTGCGAAACATGGACTCTTACTTTAAGGGAGGAAAGGAGATTACGAGTATTTGAGAATAAAGTTCTTAGGAAAATTTTTGGACCAAAGGGAGATGAACAGACATGTGAATGGAGAAGACTACATAACAATGAACTACATGGTCTTTATAGGAAGCCAGATATAATAAGAACAGTTAAGTTCCGTAGACTGCGATGGGCAGGACATGTTGCGCGTATGGGGAATGAAAGACGTGCATGGAAACTTCTTGTAGGAAAGCCAGAAGGAAAACGCCCAGTTGGTAGACCAAGAATGAGGTGGGAGAACAACATTAACTATGATTTGAGGGAAGTAGATTATACAGGGAATGATTGGAAAGCATTAGCTCTGGATAGGGATGTATGGAGAGCTTATGTCCGCGCGGCCATGAACCCACGGGTTCGATAGTGCCAGTGAGTAAGTAAGTAAGTAAGTGACCACTTCAAAAATTTTTTTGTTGTAGCTTTTACTGTTGCTTATGGAACCCACAATTCAATGGTGCATTCACAAAGGCACTTCATTGGATTTTATCCTCAGCCAACTGAATCAGTTCATATGACTGGTATCTAATTCCATAAGATCCATCCAAATATTGTCCTCCCATCAATTCTTAGGCCTTCTTGATGGTAATTTTTTAAAGTTAATGACCTGCTCATCTCAGTATCCTAGAATTAATAATCCTAACAATAATAATAATAAAAATAATAATGTTAATAATAATAATAATAACCATTAGGAAGACCTAGGCATAATGTGGGTGGAAATTTTTCAGACAGATCTTATAAAACTAGATATCAAAAATAGAACAGGCTTCAGTTGGCTGAGGATAAGGACCATTGGAAGGTCTCAGCAAATACAGTATCGAACCTACTGGTTCCATAAGTTATAGAATTAGTTAATGATGACAATGATGATGATAATAATATAATAATAATAATAATAATAATAATACTAATGATAACACTATAAAATATTTTACTCGTTTTCATTTTGCAGTCTCTGTTTCATGACACGGCAATTCCATTGGGGTCTGTTCATCCTGGTGATCCAGTGGCTATCATGTTTGCCTTTAGATTTGTAATTCAAACCGATTTGGCATTGAAAGAAATTTTTAGGATACAAAAATTCTAAGTTTGGCTTTTTTCAAAGGTAAATGTGTCTAGATTTTTTCAGCAGATAAATGAACATCAAACTTGGAATAAGGGGTCACTGTACAGAATTGATTAACCCTTTAATGCCCAGCACAGAATTATGTTGTTAATTACTTGAAATGTTGAGGAGTATCGTTAAGTAATATAATTCCCAGTGCGAGGAATGTGCATTAAAATAAATTCCAGCAGTTATAGCATCACGTCATGAAATGTTTAATGTTGAATATTTGAATAGGATTTTCATAGAATGTCTTTTTATGAGTGCAATCATTGGTCTTTCCTTACCTCTTCTACATAATGTGGAAATTTATCTTACATTTTATGTTTTGTTTCAGGTTACACAAATGTTTCAAATAAGCTTTGGGAAGAGAACGAAGTGTGGAGAGATGATTCATGCGTAAAACTAACATCAAACCTTGAGTTCAAAGTTATTAAATGTTCTACACATTTACCTGTCATCTGTGAGATACAAAAACTTCAAAGTGAAGGTTAATTATTTGGTAATTCATTTGTGTGTGTGTGGCTCCCACAAACTTTTTGTTCTTTGACTTGCACATTCAATGCATAGATAGCAATTATGTGGTTCATTTTCAAATTATACACAAGTTTTGGAAACTCATATTTGTAGATGTAGTAATATTTTATTTAAAAATTCTATTTAAGAACTAAGGTCATTGCTTCACTATTCGTATGTAGGCATGAAAGGACTGAAAATTTTGCTCATTGGCCTCTTATTCATGATTGAACTACATTTCTTCTTCTTCTTCATCCAATGGTGCTACACCCATAATGGGCCTGGGCCTTCTTCATGCAAAACCTTCAATCTTCTCTATCCAATGCTTTCTATTGCCAGTTCCTACAGTTCGGGATTTGATGACAATTTTCCTTCACTGAGTCCATCCATCTTTTCTTAGGTTTTCCTACTGGCTGCCTCCCAAACATCTCCTCCATTATCACTTTCTTAGGTATACATTCCTTATTATTCTTTGAACATATCTGGCCCATTGCATTTTTTTAAATTTCACAAGAGTTGATATATCAGGTTCCTTAAGATCTACATTTACTTGCCATAACTCGACGATATTAGACCCATAACTTTGCTTCCTTTCTGAAGTAATCTATATTGAAAGATTTTTATGCCTTAAAAATCCATTGACTTCAGCCAGATCCTGGAATGGTGTATTCGTTTCGACATACCACAAGAAAAGTTACATTTGAGAATATTAGTATGAATAGCCAGACTGACCTAAAAAGGCAATAACAATTGGAAAGGAAAAGGGAAATACAAGTTTTGGATTTGGACATGGAATATGAGGACATTTCATTACCCATGAGCTTTACAAAATCTGAAACAGCAAATGAAGAAGTTATGACTGCAAAAAATCGGGAATTTATCAAATTAATTGTAAAGATTGTGAAAAGATATACATAGGAAAAACAAAAAGAAATCTAAATACAAGATTAAAGGAACACCTCAGAAATGTTAAAAATGGAGAAACAGAAAAATCTGCAATAGCTGCACATGCCTGGTCAGAAAAACATAGAATAGAAACCAAAACAAAATTACTTAAACAATTGGAAAAACTGAAGGAACTCACAATTTGGGAAACAATTTATATATGCAAGAATGAAAATACAACTATGAATTTTGAAATACCCGGTTATAAGGAGAGAGGACTGATTTGGAAGTTTGTCGGTCAGCCGTCAGATGGCGCGGAGGTCAGTCTGCAGGATAGAAGGCAGCCGGACGTCAGTTGTGAACTTGACACAGCATTGAGAATGTCACAAAGGATGTGATGAAACCCTGGGTATGCTTGCTAGGAGTTACGAAGTATGAGGTGAGTGAAATAAATAATAAACAAGAGCAAATGAAGAAATTTAATGTATATTTTGCTACATTATAAGAGATGAGATGGAAGGGTTAAGGAGTCTACATTCTTAATATTTTACCATGATATTCAGTGGTGGAGAACAAGTTTTATCATACCGTACTTGACAAATTTAAAAATGCAATTTTAGATTATGAAACTATTAATGAAAGTACATTATAAATAAAATGTAAATTGTTTAATATTTATACTTGAAAAGAAAAATATATGCCCAGACTGGGGTTTGAACCCAGGACCTTTGACTCTCTATGTCAATGTTCTTCCATCTGAGCTACCTAGGCCTCCAATCTAAACGTGTATTTTTCTCTTACACATAGTTAATTCCCTAAACCCAAATACTATCAGCCGTTGCTACGATTTTTGCAAATGGCAGCTTCTTTATTAAGAAGACTTTTATTGGGAATTTAAACATTACTTATAAAGCCAGTAGTGCTTCTTTCAATGTTAATATTATTCGTTTTTAAACATCTTAACCCTTCAGAGCGGATGGATTTAAATGGCCGGGAATACTCTGATGTGGGAGGAAGTTCACCGGTATTTAAACTCAGCCGTTCAGTGCCAGTATTCCAATAACGCATTTAAATTGATATATCTTCAGTAATTTAAATGTTTTTGCAATTCCTTTATGGTGAACCCTTAATATAATAATTAATTAATTAAATTTGTTACGGTTCTCACATAACATCTCTGCATTTTTTGCAGACTTATTTATGGTTGTTGTGCCACAGTTGAAATAGGTCCTTTTTGTAAATTTCTCACATAAGTGACACAGTGTATTGCACTAGGGATTCTTTGAAGAATTCAGAGAACCGGCTTTACCTAACAACAAAACGAAATATTTACACAAAGAGAAGGGTCTTAAAAAAAAATGAACTTCAAAAATTGGTGTGATAAATCTTCAAAATGTAAACCAGCTGTTTGACACTCGGGCAACAATAAGTGTATTTTTTTCCCCTTGTGTTTACTTTGTTCATGTTTATTACAAACACATTGCTTCTATGCGCTGACCTTATTTCTTGTAGGGGGGGGCAGCCTTCTCCAAATGTATCTTTCTAACACTTTTGAAACATTATTTTAGGTCGTGTGCCTTCAAAAAATGGTCTTTCTACACATCAGACCTGTTGTACTAAAAGACCTTCATCAACCCTAAATTTCAATGCCTTTCTTCTGGTTTCCAAACTGAAACCAGTTCATGAAATATGACTATAATAGTTTCACCGGAGGTGTGGACTTAAAAGATCAACATGCTACAAGCCGGAAGATCGAGGGTTTGAGTCCCGGTGGATCAGGATTTTTAAACTGAATCAAACCTTCAGGCGGCACTGTGAACCCGGGGTTGACTCAGCCTCTAACTGAAATGAGTACCAGATGCTTGTTTATGGGCCGTCAGACAGAAATAAGTACTCGGCTTACATCAAGTACCGATACTTTAGAAAAGTGGGAGCCTTAACCTCCTAATATCCCAAGAACCTTCTAAGGTCTGTAGTGGACCACTTTCCTTTTAGATACTGACTGAATTATAGACTAACTACCTTTCCATAATGTAAGGATATCGTCATTTGAAATATATATATATATATATATATATATATCTGAAATTTACTGTTGTGGTCCTGTACTGTAGCGTAAATCGGAAATAACTTTGTTGGGCCTTTATTTATACTGAATTTTGCGACATTATTATTAAAAATGAAGAGATTTGAAAATAGATTTAATTTGATAGACAAGCTAATCTACAAAAAAAAACGAATTTAGTTTTATAAGAAATCCTTTATCAAGTTATAAATTTAAGAAAAATGTCAGAGGCCGCAAGAATAAATGCAAATATAAAATTATTTTAAATTGTTACTCAGGGCCGTAATCAGTTAATATATGCACTAATATAAACTTTGAAGTCTCTACATAAAATTTGTATACACGGTAAATAGTTAATGTAAATACAAAGGTCATAATTACAGTTTAAAGCAGTGCGTGTAGCTAGCGTACATGTCACGTCGTTCCGCATTGGGTGAAGAATTCAACTTGCGTACACGTCACGTCGCTCCACGCTGACGGGTTAATGATGGACAAATAAAATCAACAGATATACTTTCTACCAATGAAAAAGGCAATGGTACAGAAACCCTTTTTTATGAATAATCAACAGAGTTATATAATCATCAACCTACTCATGACTAAAAACTAGGATTTAATGCTAAAATTGGAATAAGGGATGGAAAGTGTACAGGAATTTTTTGATGATAATAGATGGAGATTGATAGACTTTGCCACTACAGAAAATTTCAGCTTAATGAGTATGTTTTTCCAAGAAAGAACCACCACAAAGGAACATGAACATCTCCTGATGGTATCACTAAAAACCAGGTAGACATTATATTAATATAGACAAGAGATAGGTCTATAATTCTCTGTTCATATTTGCAGAAGATGACCACTTAGTGAAAATAAGCTATAAACCGAAAATATCCCATAGAAATTGAGTTTATGGTGAGAAGAGAATACAATTTAATTTAGATAATCTTAAATAAAAATATATTAAAGAAAACTTTCAGAAAATAATAAAAAAATAATTACAGACTAAGAAAGATGTGGAAACAATGCCTGTAGAAGAACATTGGAAAATTATCAATGAAGTAATCATTAAAACAATAGAAAGTATTTTGGTTAAGAAGGAAAAGGAGGAACACAAATGATGGTTTGATAAAACTTGTAAGAAAGTACCAGTACTATAAAAAGAAATGAGTTAAGAGTGAGTGTGTTTAATCAATTCACTAGAAGTAAATCAGTGTAATGTAAGATGGTTAGGAAAGGGGCAAAAACTATTTGCCAAAGAAAGAAAAGAGATTACAGAATGTTAAAATATCCTTTGGTAACATGAAGCTTGGGTTCTAGTTTACAAGAAGCAATACACCAGTTATTGTGTAAAGTCTGGAAAAATGAAGTTTGGAGAAATACACAAGAAAGGATATAAGACAATTTATGGGAATTACAGAGGCACTGCTATTTTTTTTTGTAATATAGGCCTATAAATTTTCTTCAAAATTGCAAATAAAAAACTGGACCTATATATGGAAGCAATTGTTGGGGCCTATCAGAGAGACATTATAAGAGATGAAATCAATCACAGTTTATATCTCCTCTATGAAACAGACTTTAGAGAAATACGAGTATTATGAT
Organism: Diploptera punctata; assembly: GCA_030220185.1. Taxonomy (NCBI): domain Eukaryota; kingdom Metazoa; phylum Arthropoda; class Insecta; order Blattodea; family Blaberidae; genus Diploptera; species Diploptera punctata. The sequence continues at coordinate 560,188 of JASPKZ010007224.1, read as the reverse complement.
TTTGATGTTGATAATAATTAACTAACTTTTTATTGACTTGAGGCAGCTTTTTTTCAGTGTACATTGAAATTAAAAGTTCAGAATCCCAGATAAATTGACAAATTGAACAAAATTAACTCTTATTGATAACACAGTAGATCAATGATACAGTGATAAATTTCAGAAGAGCTTGACATACAAAGAGAAAATTTATCTACTGCTTTAGAGGCAATCGGCTGAGATTTCTAGAAGAGATAAAATAAACAGTATAGCTCGAGAAAAATATGTAGACCACACAATGTGACACTTTACAGACATTTATTTCTTTTTGGCAAAAATAGGGCACAGGAAGTGTACAAAAGAAAAAGGGACTACTGGCAGTGGCAGAGCGTCCATGTTAGCACTGTTAGCCCGGAAACACTTTCATAAGTTAGAATTAAACTCTTTGATATTTAATTAAAATGAAACATAATACCGGAACGAGATACAACAATGCATTGATAGTACTCTAAATGTGGTAAACAATAGTAACTTAATAATACGAGTATATATTGTATGTGTTGTGCATATACTGTAGCATTCCAATACAATACTATGTGCTTCAGCGTTTTAAATGCCCACACTGTTAGCTGATTTCCCGAGGCTAACATGGAAGATGACTACGAGAGTATGTTGCACAGGTGTATTCAAGCTCATCGGTAGTACATCCTGCTGCATTTCAAGCTGAGCCCAATGTTACTCTGTAGCTGCCCTGTGAGCACTCTAGAAACAGCTAACAGTGAGGTTTCAGTTGCTCCAAATAAGTTCTGTGTAAACGTAGTGCTTCTGATCGTATCAAATACAGTAATTAAACCTCTAAATAAATATCATGGGAGAGGAATGTGCTTGTGTTACTCAAGACTTGTTAAGTCATCACTTTTCCTGCCAAAGCTTTGTAGAAAAGAAAAAAAGTTATAAACCAACTCCTTATTTAAATATCATTATAAGTCAAAAACAAAAGTGTGTCGTTTAATAAAGAACATGAAGGTTGGTAGGAAAATGACATATGGCTACAGGAAGTAATGATCCCTGTTAGTCCTTCCTTCTATTTTCAACGGAGAAAAATGTTTGGGCAACAAAGGGGGTTTCTGATGTAAATAGTTTTCATGCGCTGAAAAAGTCATGAACTAGTTGAAACCCATGTTAACTGAGAAATAGCACTACATAATTTTGGTAACACTACAATTTAAGAGCCCTGAAGCTGGGCTATCAAAATTAATACGGATAAGCATAACAAAAACGTTAAAGCAAACAAATAAATTATTAGCTGCCTAATAGATGCTGTGTGTTTCTTAGCCGAACAAGAGCTGCCATTTAGAAAATTCTGAATCTAACAAAAGAGGTAGGGCCTAATTATATTGAATTATTGCACCATAGATGAGAAATTAAGAAACAATTTGCAAATTTCTACTGTGTTCATTGTCACCTCACATGATGTTGAAAATGACTTAATATGTTCTATATTCACTACTTTATTCAATAAAATGAAACAAGAGATCTCACCCATAGTATTTCTCCGAGGCTACCAACAATAGAGCTCACTTACAAGCTCATGAATCTATCTGATCGTGGATATGAATATCTGTGTTTTAAAATCATGCATTTATATATTTAATTAACTATTAATAGATATCCCTGAAAAAGTTACTAGTTATAATAAAAGTTTAGGAATTATTAATCAAGTTATGAAACCATCCCTTGTACAAAAAAACACCAGATTACGTTTATATAACACTTTGGCTAGACCAGTGTTGACCTATGGTAGTGAAGCATGGACACTAAGAAAACAACATGAAAGCAGAATAACAGCTTGTGAAATGAGATTCATGCACAGAACAGCGGGTTACACCAGATGGGATCGGAATAGGAACACCGATATCTTAAAAGAATTGAAGACTACGCCAATTTTGGAATATATCAAACAGTACCAACTAAATTGGAAACACCATCTTGAAAGAATGAGTTCAAATCGGATCCCCAAAGCTGTTTATAATTATATATCAAGAGGACGAAGATCACTGGGCCGTCCTATGAAACGCTGGAGGGAAAATTTTCTATAGGATCGTAACAGGCCTTGGCCTAATACTTGGAAGGAAGAAGAAGAAGATTAACTATTAATATGTCCAATTACCTCCTTCCATTTCCTAAAACCTGTACCTATAATAGTTTATTATATTTGATACTCCTAACATTGCATGTCATTCTTTTTAGAAGTTCATTTACTTATTAGAAATAATATAATATGCACAATATTATATCCATAAAACAGGGGCTAACACTCGTCGAAATTCCATGCTCCGCCACTGTCCGTAATGGACAAGTACACAAGTATCTCCTTTAACTAACAAGTAGCTAACTCACTCCACTTGCCTGTCATAAATTATGTCATGAAATGAAGGGGGAATCCTCTCTGAACATTTTGACAAAAAACAAGTTCTGTAGTTTGTTTTGCAATCTAGTTATAGTCTTTGGAAATCATTGATGTACCAATACATTTAAATACGGCAAACTGCATTTTGGGATTTAAATGTCTTGCAAGTAAATACAGCAAATCACAACTAAGCTGCGAGTGGACTTTTAAATGCTCATGCTGATGGGTTAATACAGTGATTGGAAATTGTACAACACCATTCCTCCTAGCTAAGAAATTAAAACTTTTAAATTAAAATTAACAAATTTGCTAGCTATCAAACTAAGGCCCACTAATCAAGAGAGATAAGGAATACTATCTCTTGAGCTAGTGATGAACATAATTAATTTGTTTCATTAGCCCATTTTTATTGAACAACTTTGTTTTTTTACATATTGCATCTACAAATTGTAAAGAATGTGAAAATTTTCATTTGTAAATCTTAATGTCTCCAGTATTACCATATTGTTCTTACACCTCTTTTTTTTTTCTTTTAGATTTAAATTGCAAAGGACACTTATCACCCAAATTGATAGTAAAGATTTCAGAAAAATCTGTGAACGTAGAGCATGGTGAATTAAATATAAGAGAAATTGAAAAGGGTAATATATCATTCCATTGCAAAACATCTACCGAGAAATCAGCATATGATTGGATAAAAGATGGAGTGTATTTGAATGCAAGAACAAATCTAATTCTACCTGCTAGAACTGAAGATGCTTCAAAAGTATCAAATAATTACAGCACACAGGGTGTTTACTGGTGTGAAGTCTGGCTACCTGGGTGTCAAAATAAATACATTTCAAATAAGATTAACTTGAAGTTCCAAGGAGTAATTACTGTCCATTTGAATGTGAAAAAACAAGAAATTGATGATATAAAGAGTGTAAAGATTGCTAAAAAACTAAAAAACTTATTACCATCATTCAGAGGAGGACATATTCTTGATTTTGATGTGAGAAAAAGTTATTCTACAATAGGAAAAGAAAATGTTTCAACTTATAATTTCAATGTTTATATTAACGATTATAATCACTTGCTGGTAAGTAATAATTTTCTCTTCAGAAATTTAGATATTGACTACATGTGTAACTTGTGGTGGGCAAAGAGAGAGAAAAATCATCAAATAAGTTATATAGGGTTTATTAAAGTTTGACAGCAAAACATCGGGAATAGATTTCTTGTATAGAGAGAAGAGAAAAATGTGCATTACAAAATTGGCCCAGAAATGTATAATTACAGACTTACCAGTTGAAGTATCAGACTAAATATTTAAACTAGGTCCCTGGAATGAGGATTAGATCAAGAAAAAAATGAAACATTCATATTCAAAGTGACCTCCTTCCGCCTGGAGACAGTCTCTGGTCATCTTCATGTCAAGTTCTAAAACATGATCAAAAATTCTTGGTGCGGTGCATATCCTCTGACAGACTGCCAAAATGCCTACAATGGGAGTTAGTTCACCTATCATACCAGTCAAATATGCCAAAGAGTTATTTAATTGGACGATATGTCACTAGTACCCCATCAACAATTCTTCTTCGTGCATGATGGTGCTCTCTACATTTCAGTCATTCTGCATTTAGGCACATTAATGCATGTTATCCTGGGTGCTAAATTAGTAGATGTGGACCAATTGTTTGGTGATCATATTCTCTTGATTTAATCTTCAATACTTTTATACTGTGTGAGATGAGTTGAATTCCGTTGCATGCATTGTGGTAGCTTGTTAGACATTGTGCACTACACTAGTTAATTTTTTCATGTTTCGCACTCTATACAAAGACCACATGAGGCCTATATTCAGGGAGGAGGAAGTTGCATTCAACATTTGATCTGCTTTGTGAATAGAGTGTTCTGACTGATAAATCTGTAATTGTACCATTTCTGGACTAATTTTGTAATGCATACTTTTTATTCTCTTTTTATGAGGAATAAATTTATGAAGTTTTGCCATAGAGTTGATACAATTATTGCCATATTAAAAGGTGGTTTATTTCATTCTTTAAAAGTAGTAAACAATTTGATGATACTTGATCTGAGGCTTTCGTGACAGTTCTTTATATTTATTAAGTTTCTTGGTATTGCACCATGTTGTTGTATCTTAATGTGCTGACTTTTTCTGAGCTCTTGTTAGCTCCATCTTCTAATCTTGAATCTTACTTATTGGAATACATAATATTAACATAAAAACGCAAGCTTCCAAAGAGAACTTTTAAATGGTCAGACCAGGGTATTTTAAATGCTTACATCAAGGTCAACCATAAAAATGTATGTGACTCCTGTTCTAAAAAACAGAAAAAATGAAATTTTATACATACCTTGAATATAATTGATTTTAGGAAAATAACTAAGTACCATATTTTATGGTGTATAAGGTGCAGTCTTTTACCTTACAAATTTGTCTTAAAATGGGGTGCTTCTTATACTACTACAGTCATTAAGTTCTGAGACTTTACGTCTGGAGGGTAGGCACCCACAAGAATTTGGATGTTTCACAAGATGCTGATAACTCGGCGTACACTTAAACAGAAACACATCCTTCCTCAAAATAGTCGCCGTTGGTCATTATGCACATTTGCCAACGTTGGTATAGCTGCTGGAAGCATCGCTGAAAGATGTTGGCAGGAAGGTCCCGTATGGCTTCTCTTGTGGCAGTCATGACCTCTTCAGAAGAATGAAATGTACGCCCACGTAGGATTGCTTTCATGCGAGGAAAGAGAAAAAATCGCATGGTGTGTGATCAGGTGAGTATGGAGGGTGTGGCAAAACTGTCACCTGTTGCCTTGCAAGTTCCTCTTGGACAAGGACAGAATGATGTGTAGGGACATTGTCGTGTAGCAACAGCCAAATCTTTGTATACCAAAGCTCAGGTCGCTTACAGCGAATTGAATCGCATAAATGGCCAAGGATCTCTGTGAAGCGGGTTTTGTTTACAGTTGCACCTTCTGGGATGAATTCCATGTGAACAATTCCATTTGAATAAAAAAACAGTTCAAGTATCACATTGCCTTTTGACCTGTCTTGTTGCGTTTTTTTTTTGTCATGTTGATAGTGGCATTTTCCAGATGGCAGATTGTCGTTTCAGTTGTGGATTGTAAAGTAAATACTATGTTTTATCTCCAGTTATTATCCAGTTGAGAAATATCGAATCATCAGCACTACTGATGAGGTCACCACAAATTGTCATTTGATCATCACATTGGACTTGCGACAGGATTCCTGGCACACTGTGTTGGGTAACATGAGACATGTTCAGGTCATCAGACAGAATTTTGTAGCAAGTGCCATGGCTGACTCCTACTGCTGTTGTGAAATTGTCTACAGATTGGGAACGGTTAGCATGTACCAATGTTACAACATCTTCGATGTTGCATTCAGTTCGAATTGTTTGTGGCCGACCAGTACGCGCATCATCTTCCAAACTGTTTCTTCCTTGCAAAAAATGTCGGTGCCACCTAAACACAACACTGCAACTCAATGCGTCCTCACCGTAAACTTGCTGCATCATTTGAAATGTTTCGGACTGGTTTTGCCCAATTTCTGACAGAACTTGATGTTTGCCCATTGCTCAAACTGTGACATCCCGAATTCCGACGTGCACATTCAAATCACCATCACAACAAAGACCGTAGTTCTGCTTGCAGTGCATGCACTCAAATGCCTCTTGCTGGGATGACAGACTAACTGACTAGGTACCATATTACGGCACCACCTATGCACTATAGTGCATCGCAGCACCACAATGTGCTCAGTCTCAAAACTTAATGACTGTACCTCGTATAACAAATGTAAAGATTGTCATCCTCTTTTCAAACTCTCGTTTTAATAACACTGAGCAACAAAAAAGGAACTTTTTTGTCTCAGAAAGAAAAATATGTGATTCTGATAGTATTTTTTCTCCTGAATTCAAATATGATATCGGTTTTCCTCCATCATGCAAGGTTTCTGAGAGACAGGCATTTATAATTTCAAACAGTTTAATACTTTCTATATTCGTAACTACACAACATTCGAACATTTGGACTCATCTAGAAAGTAAGAAATTATGATTTTCTGCTATATTTTGCCTGTGGAGCATCCCTCTTGATGGTCCAACAATAATCGGCCAGCATATTAGGATTCCATTTACCTTGATATCTCTTTTTCCATAGCTGAAATCTCCTGATGAAAGTGTTCCCCGTTTTATTTTACAATGGACAAATGGACGAAAAAAATGTTTATTAATTAAATAAAAATAAAACATAGTTTTATTTGATTTTCATATAAAGCTACGTTTTATTTTTATTTAATTAATAAATATGGATTTTCATCAAGTAAACACCAACTCAATTGGAAAAAATGTTTATTAAAAAAAATAATTATTTAAATCTATTAATTGAAATTGAAATAAAAACTGTGGGTGTTGAAGAAATTCCAAATACATATTTGAAAACATGATAAAAAACTGTGTTAAGTACAACTATTGGTACTCATGGGACAAAAATCATGTTGACCAGTGTAATTAAGTTTGGTCTGTGTTATTCTTACCTCATATGGTTGCTTCGTTAGACATACTGTATGTTTCAAGGCATGTTTGCCCCATCTTCAGTTGGTACAGAATGGCACTGTACCAACTGAAGATGGGGCAAACTTGCCTTGAAGCATATGTCTAACAGAAACAGCCATACGAGATAAGAATAACACAGACCAAACTTAATTATCAAGTAAAACCTCATAATGTTACTTCCTATTGTATTTACAAACTCCCATTTGTTCTTCCAATATATTTGTAGGTGTTTAATGGCGCAATAAAGGCGATGACTCCCAGCACATCATTAGCTTAGAATGGGGATTCCTATTCAGATTTTATAATATCTTATCAGTTTATAATTTCAAATGTTGTGATATTGTTTATTTAGTTTGTTATTTTCTCATAGATTTAGTGATGGAAGAAAGGAAGTAAAATTTGTATATTTTAAGTTACAATTGCAGGTTGTAAATATGTGGAAGAACCTAGTAATAGTGAAGCTTAAAGTAATTTTGAACCTCTGCCTATGGAAAAAATTATTAGAATTTGGTGAAGTCAGAAGGAGATGTACAATTCTCACAAAGAAAAGTGTGCAGAATGTGGGGAAAAATGCACAGTGACCACAACAAGAGACTGAAGTTTTGAAAGGGGTGCAAGAAAATTGGCAAAATGGCATTGCCGTTTCAACAAAAATGATTCCTACACATCCAGTAAAAGTAACCTTTAAGCATATCATAAATTATTTTAGGGTTGTGCAAAATAGTGTTACAGTTTCATGAAATGCAAGTTTATAGAAAATAATATTAGGTAGCTTGTCTGCATCTTATACACCAGAAAAATTATATGTCATCTAGCAAATTTTTAAATTAAAATATTGACACTAATTCAATCCATTCTTGATTATGGTAATTGTTACTGGTACAGGTAAAACCAAGTCTGACCGATGTTAGTAATGGAAGTAAATATATTAATATATATATTAAATATATTAATTTGGCTAGACCAGTGTTGACCTATGGTAGTGAAGCATGGACACTAAAAAAACAACATGAAAGCAGAATAACGGCTTGTGAAATGAGATTCATGCGCAGAACAGCGGGTTACACCAGATGGGATCGGAAAAGGAACACCGATATCTTAAAAGAATTGAAGACTACACCAATTTTGGAATATATTAAACAGTACCAACTAAATTGGAAACACCATCTTGAAAGAATGAGTTCAAATCGGATCCCCAAAGCTGTTTATAATTATATACCAAGAGGACGAAGATCACTGGGCCTTCCTATGAAACACTGGAGGGAAAATTTTCTATAGGATCGTAACAGGCCTTGGCCTAATACTTGGAAGGAAGAAGAAGATATATTAATAAAAACAATGTAATATTTCATTAAGCTATGTAGATAGGAAATAACACTATGAGGTTTTTAATATTGTTTATTTTTTATTTCACTCACCTCATACTTCATAACTTCTCGCAAGCCCAGGGTTTCATCACATCATTTGTGACATTCTCAATGCTGTGTCACATTCACAACTGACATCCAACGGCCTTCTATCCTGCAGACTGACCTCCATGCCATCAGATGGCGCGGAGGTCAGTCTGCAGGATAGAAGGCCGTTGGATGTCAGTTGTGAATGTGACACAGCATTGAGAATGTCACAAATGATGTGACGAAACCCTGGGCTTGCGAGGAGTTATGAAGTATTGAGGTGAGTGAAATAAAAAAATAAACAATATAATATTTCATGTATGATTTGACAGGTCCTACAAAAGCAGCACATAGTAAAGTACTCATAGATGTTGATCACAAATTTACTTATGCCTTAAAATATCAAAGTATATACCATAACTGAATAATTTTTTTAACTTTTTTTTTCAGGGACAGCATTTTTCAAATAATGAAATGGAGAGTTCAAGAGTAGGTAAGATGTTTATTAGAAGGAAGAGGCAAAGTCAACCACCACTTGAATGCCCAAGTCACTTTAAATTACAAAACACATCCCAGTTTTGCTACGTCATAACAAAATCTGATACTTGGAGAAATGTGTATGGTGATTGTTTTCAGAATGGCATTGAGAAAACTCCACTTGATGATAAAGACTATTGGTCAAATAAGGAATTTATTGATGAGTTAATAAATAAAGAAAATATTACATCTATATGGTTAGCAGTAGAACGAAAAATTGGAGGTGGTCCATTTTATTATAGTGGACCAGTAGGGTCAGATTTTAATTACAATGACTATAGTGCAACAGATGATTTTAATATTACTTGGAAAACAAGGGATTTTAATATCAGAGAAAAATGTATATTTCTTAATTTAGTGGAGAGAAGTTTAAACACTGTTTCATGTGAAGAACATTTTCCTTTTATCTGCATTTTTCCATCAGAATTCCATACTCACAATATTATTTATGATTCATTTGAAACGGATTCTAGTGAAGAACCTTGGATTGAAGCAAGGTCAATGTGTAAAAAGTCCAACATGTATTATGAATTAGTTAATACAGAAAGTGAAATTTATAAGACTCATATAACTAATGAAGAATATGATGAGTATTCTGGCAATCAAAACAGTTATCTGCAAATAGGTAATCAGTCAGATGCATTTAGAAAGTGGATAAAATTTCCAATTAATACTAGTAATCTATTTGTTATATTTGAAACTGGCTTTATGACACAAAGCTCTAACATATCAACATTTGCTTGCATGCCTCTCACAGTCCATCCAAAACTTGAAATTAAACAAAATAAGTATAAAATCAGTGAATTTACTGTAAGTACTGTAAACGTTAATGAAATAAGTTATATTTATGACATTAAATGTTACCTGAATGGAAAATTGGTTGAAAAAGAAGATCATAGTCCTGTCATTAACATTTATCAACAGGGAAATCTTTTCTGTGAAGCTTTAACACACATGCCAATAAAACTGATATCGTCTGATATTTTACCCATTTATTTTCCTAATGTTATTTATTTTACTTGTGAGATTTATGTTAAAGAGAAATACAGTTTTCAATTGCATGATTTAACATTTCAAAGTGAACAAGATGGTGGTGTAATATATTATGAAAGATTATTGAAGAATAAGTTACAAAAATGTAATGTTACAATTCTGAATATAACACAAAGCACAGATAAATCAGGAATAAATATTGAATTTTTCCTTGAAGTACATGCAGAAGAGAATGAAACATTGGATATTTATCATAGAATTCATGCCTTATTGCAATCCAATGATAGTCATTGGGAATCAAAAAATGTTAATGTGAACTATATAAGGAATACAAAATATTGCTTGTCTGACATAATGTACTTAAATAAAACTGAGGGATGCATTAGCAATATAATATGGCCCAATACGCTTTTAAATGACATGTATGAATGTATTGAGTGTAATAAACCATATAGACGTCATTGTAGTGGAACATTATTGACAGGTGGTAAATGGGAGCCACCTATAGTTTCCATTTATTCACAAAATGTACCATTATGTGATCATAATGTTGATGATGCTTTCAGTACTTTATTAAATATCACTGCTAATGCAACATCCTCCATTACAAATCCCACCACATTATCTACTATGGCTGAGTCAGTTACAGAAGCTATTGTTAAATTTGAAAATATTTTGGTTGAACATGAGGTAAATGCAACAAAATGTACTGGAAATTCATGTGTCATTGCATACTCATCATCAATTGACAAAAATGTTGGTGGATATTATGGTACAAAATCAGCAATAATAAAAAAACTTCATAATACTGAAATATTTGAAACTGGTGAAGATATAGATGATGCTACAGCCATTGTTCATTTAAAATTGAAAAATAACAATATTGAAGAGAGAAATAATAAAATTTTACTTGCTTTATTTGAGAACAGCTCCCTTTTTCCAATTGATACCATTAATTTCTCTAAGTTAAGTCCAGTTTTTCTCATAAAAATTCCAAATCTAGAATCTATTTCATTTCCTATTCACATCTCCCACTCTATAGAACATGAAGATAACTTGAATGTGACTGATATGGTACCTGTATGTGGTTTCTGGAATGAAACAACACACAAATGGGAGAAAAATGAAGTTGACAAGTATGAAGGCAAAACAAAATATGGCCTGTATAAGTGTTCCCACAATCATCTTACATGTTTCGCTTTGTTAGTTCATGCGGATAACAAAGAACATGAAGCTATACTGGATGTTGTTACATTGATAGGATGCTACCTCTCTCTCATTGGCCTTGGCTTAATTATTATAGCATTCATCCTGTTGCGAAGATGGAGGGATAAAAGTCATGACATAAAGATCTTGTTCTCTCTCTCTTTATCCTTGTTTGTTATGTATTTATTATTTCTGATAGGCATTAACCAATCTTCAATTAAAGGATTGTGCATAGCTTTTGGTGCTTCCTTGCACTATTTTATATTAACTTCATTTTGTTGGATGCTTGTTGTAGCATATCACAATTATTTGAAATTTTATAGAGTAATAGGCATATACATTCCTCAATTTATGTTGAAAGCTTCTTTTAGTGCTTGGATTACTCCAGTTATTCCAGTAATTATCATAGTTTCAATAAATCCTGAACTTTATGCAGATAAAAAATTTTGTTGGGTACATTCTGAAGCATTTTATTATGGCTTTTTGGTTCCAGTATGTTTAATTTGGTTGTTAAATTTGATAGTTTTTGTTAAAATTTTGTGCAACATATGTGTAAGGCAGATTCAAACAAATAGAGCAGGCCAGCAGTCTCTTATTGTGAGTCAAGTTGTGTTATCTTTGTTTCTGTTTGTAATTCTTGGACTATCTTGGATTTTTGGCTTCTTTGCTGCTGCACAAAGTAATGTCATATTTAACTACTTGTTTTGCTTCACCACAACAACACAAGGATTTCTTATGTTTTTATTTTTTGCTTTATTAGAAAAGAAAGCCAAAGATAAATATATCAAAATGGTTTATCCTTGTTTCAAAAAAAGAGGAAAGGTTCCAGATGAATCTAGATCACGTAAAACCTCAGCCACTGAACTCACACAGAAGTCATCAGCAATATCATTTTCTCAAGAATAGCACTTTACATAAAGAGAATTCAATAAGTAACAGAAATTGTTTCAGAAGAACAAATTTTATATTGAAATATTTATTACATTATGGATACAATTTTCCAGTTTGTGATTGCTCAAGAAATATAGCATGGATTGAATTCTATACATCAACTAAATGGAAAGAATGGGAGCTCATAATAATTTAACCCATTTCCTTTATCTTTAAATATTCTACGTGCTCTGTCAGAAACCTGATAAACATGGAAATGTGTTATTTTTTATAGTATGGCTCTCAGAAACTGAACAGAATATAATGGTGCATGAGATTAAACATAGGATAAAAGGCAAGTTACATGCCACAACAGGTAGAAAATATTAACAAAATAATATACTGTGAAGAAAAGTACATTATACCAGGTGTTTCTAAATTAATATTGGGGTTTTAAGTCTTTGTAGTATTACTACAATTAATTTAATGATTAATTACTGAATGAGATTTGACTGAAGATGGAAGTAATACTATACTTTTGAAACTGGTATCGTGAAGACATGCAACTTTGTGAGGTGAGATGTTAAAGCACTTTCTCCAACTCATTCATTAATGTAAATACCTCATAGTGTTTCCTCCTACTGTAATTTTAATTAAATTAATGATTAAGTGATTAATTCATGATTTAACATACAATTATAAATAATACATCAACTGAAAGAGCAACTCAAACAGTTTTGTACACACACATATGCCTGCAGTGTTTCCTCTGTCTGTCATTAGAAAGTGCTAGTAGCAAAGATGGCGAATTGTGAGCAGAGAGCTTTTTGTGTTTTACATTGTGCAAAGACTGAATCTGTAGTTAGAGTGCAATGAGCTTTCCATATCCTCCAAGTGATAATAACATCCGTAGATGGTATCATCAGTTTGAAAAACATAGGCGTCTGTGCAAAGGGAAGAGTACGGGACAATCAAGAGTCACGGAAGAATGTGTTGAACGAGTGAAAGAGTCTTTCACGCATAGCCCCAAGAAATCAATTCAGAATTAGCAATTCCAGCAACATCTGTATGGAAAAATTTTAAGGAGATGCTTTACAACTACATCCTTATTGTTTACAGTTGCTAGAAGCTCTAAAGCCCACAGACTATGGTTTACATGCCAACTTTGTAAATGCAATGCTATTGCATGACAATGAAGATTTTCTAGATCTTGTTGTCTTCAGTGATGAATTGACACATCACTTAAGTGGCAATTTGAACATGCATAATGTTCGCATCTGGGGTCAGCAAGTCCCCACAATTTCAACGAGATTCCCCTAAATTGAATGTTTTTTGTGCCATGTCCCAGCAGAACATTTATGGCCTTTTTTGGTGAAGCAACTGTAATTGGTGCTTCTTTTCTTAATGCGTTAGAACACTGGTTCTTTCCTTAATTGGAAGAAGGTGAACCAGAGAACTTTATTTGGCATCAAGATGGTGTGCCACCTCACTGGCATCAGGAAGTATGTGATTTGTTGAACGACGATGTACCTGACCGCTGAATTGGCTGAATGGGGTCGAATGGCAGGGCTTGTTTCGCATGGCCTCTACGTTCACCAGATCTTACAACTTGCAATTTTTACCTTTGGGGATTCATAAAGGATCATGTATATGTGCCTTTGCTACCAACTGATCTACCCGACTTAAGAGAGAGGATTGAAGCAGTTGTTGCAACAATTACTCCAGACACATTGATCAAGGTTTGGGAAGAAGTAGCTTATCGACTCGATGTGTGCCATGTGACAAATGGTGCTCACATTGAACACTTGCAGCAAAAACTGTTTGAGTTGCTCTTTCAGTTGGTATATTATTTATAATTGTGCATTAAATCTACTAAATACTACAAAGCCTTAAACCCTGATATTCATTTAAAAACGCCCGGTATTTTAGAATATATTTGAGCATGACATAACAGTTGTAGCTCGTATTTCACTGAAATAGATGTAAACAGAATCCATTGTCTGAGATTGATTATGAACAGACAACATTTCATGAATTGAACAACATAGAAGGGAATTCAAAGTTAAAATTGGGAAACACATTATGAGGTTCTTAATTAATAAATTAATGAGTCATTTTAACATCTTACCTCATATTTCATGTTTTTCAAACACGGTAACTATAGTTTTCAAATGATCTTGTCATTCAATTTGCAATAAAGTATACATAGGAAAAACAAAAAGAAATTTGGACACTCGCACAAAGGAACACTTTAGAAATATTAAAAATGGTGAAATTGAAAAATCAGCTATTGCAGCACATAGTTTGTTGGAAGGTCATAGAATTGAAAAAGAAGCTAAACTTCTAAAACATTTGGAAAAACCTTTGGATTTGACAGTTTGGGAGAAAATATTTATACAGAAGAACAAATTTAAATCTATGAATTTCGACATTCCGGATGAACGTGACCTTATCTCGAAGTTCATCGAATCAACACCAGATGGCAACGATATCTCGAAGTTCGTCAAATCAACACCAGATGGCAACGTTATAGAGGGAGATTCCAACGAATATCCGGTAGTCATAATGGCGGTTGAAAATGAATGACAAGATCATTTGAAAACTATAGTTACCGTGTTTGAAAAACATGAAATATGAGGTAAGATGTTAAAATGACTCATTAATTTATTAATAGAAGGGAATGCCCATTTTAACATTTTTTTTTTATGTCAGGTGTGGATTTGTTCCTAGAGTACATAAATGTGACTATGGTGTAAACATTTAATGAAAGCATTAGATATAAAAATTGTGTAAATTTGAAATTCTGTGTTTTATTTACTGTCAGTTTTCAAACAACTGAAGGGTCTTTCCTATACTCACAGAAAACCAACCATTCATCTCTATCCTAAGTAGGATACATCCAGTTGTCAATTTTTTCTCAATTCCATCTTATTATTGTGCTCACATCTGTCTCCCTCAGGCTCCATAAATGTCCATTAACCTTGGATAATCCACTAAAACTGATTATGTTTTTCTGGATTTTCTCATGTAATCTAAATATATAGTCTATCTCTAAATTCAGATTCCTATTTTATTTTTATCCTTTCTTTCATTTAATATTCTCCCCTTTTTTTTACATTATTTTTGTATTACTTGCTCTCCCCTTATAACACACATAGAAGAGAGACACCCAAGGTGGAGACTTAAATCCTCTGTTCCATCAAGAATTGAACTTGAATTACTATGCCATGGTGGCAAACATGTTGGTTATAGTATTTTATTGAAAGATGCTTTTTAACTACTCACGTTACTAGCATTAAAATTCATATCCGAGCAAGAAAATATGACAAATTGTGCTCAGAAGAATCTTTTTTCAGTCTGTAGGTTCTTTTATATAGTGTTAATATATATATATATGGCATGATAAGAAAAATAAATGCCTGGACGGGATTCGAACCCGGAACTCTGAGTCTGTACCTCAGTGTGTTATCCATTACACCACCAGGTGAATCCAATTCAAACACTTATTTTTCTTATATATGTATTATATTCTCCATTATTACTAGATGTCGCGAGAACTCGGTCTTCACTGCCATCTAGTAGCTGACTATAACAAGTAAGCAAATTAAAGAGATATTTTTACTTTATAGCAGGACGCTATATTGATGTTATAATTAAATGTTTAACATTGAGCAATGCAAGCTAATATGGCATGATAAGAAAAATAAATGCCTGGACGGGATTCGAACCCTGAACTCTGAGTCTGTACCTCAGCCTATATAATTATTGTTATTGTTTTTGTTATTGTTGTTTTTATTTTTGTTATTGTTGTTGTTGCTGCTGCTGCTGTAGCTATTGCTGTTGTTATTGCTGTAGTGGTTATCATAGTTTTGGTGGTTGTTGTTACTCGTATAAAGTAGAATATCTTTCATTGGATACAACAGATGAATTAATATGTAATTCAGGAAGAATATGCAATATTAAAAATTTTAAATATTTAGGATCTATTTTAGATAAAAATGAGAATTCAACTACAGAAATTGAAGGAATAATAACTCATAAAAGAAGAGCATTTGGTATGTAGAACACAGTGCATTTGAATAAAAATGTAATATACAGAACAAAGAAAACTATATTTCAATTCATGTTACAAAGCATTTTATTGTATGGGTCTGAAACCTGGACAATAAGTAGACAACAAGCAAAAAAGCTGTTAGCAATATAAATGGAGTTATGCAGGTGATCAACAAGAATTTTAAGATGGGGTAAAGTCAGAAACAGCACAATAAGGGAAACTATGCAAGTTGAAAAAAACATATTAGAAAAAATAGAAGGAAATGTTTGAAATGGTATGGACACATAATGTGAGAATGGAAGAATATAGAACACCAGAGAGGATCCTTGATTGGAAAGCTAATGGAAGAAGTGAAAGAGGTAGACCTAGAGAACATTGGATATATTGAGTAAGGAGAAGTATGGAGGATAGAGATTTGAGGGAAGAAGACACAAACCTCTAGTGACAGTTACTTTGAGAACCACTATCGTGTGGAATATTTTTATCTAAAATCAATTTATTATTATTATTATTATTATTATTATTATTATTATTATAAAGTAAAGTGATCCCACAACAGGCCCGGAGGCCCTTGGGGTAGTAGGAGGTTAAGGCTCCCACTTTTTCTAGACAATCGGCACTTTATGTCAGCCGGGTTGTCAGCCCTGCGTGACGGCCGCCTTTACCCCCAGAACAAGCATCTGGTACTCATTTCCATTAGAGGCTGAGTCGACCCCAGGGCCATAGTGCCGCCAGAGGGTTTGGGTCAGTTTAAAAATCCTGACCCCAACGGGACTTGAACCCTCGACCCTCCGGCTTGTAGCTCAGTGCCTTAACCACTACGCTACGGCGTGCCCCTATTATTATTATTATTATTATTATTATTATTATTATTATTATTATTATTATTATTATTATTATTATTATTATTATCATCATCATTATTATTATCTTATTACTATTTTGTTATTGTTATTAATTTTGTTATTGTTGTTGAAAATTATGATGTTTTTTGTTGTTGTTGTTATAAAGTAGAATATCTTTCATTAGATCCAACAGAGGTAATTGAGGAAGAATAGGCAATGTTAAAAATTTTAAATATTTAGGATCTATTTTAAATAAAAATGAGAATTAAACTACAAAATTGAAAGAAGAAAAACTGATGAAAGAAGAACCATTGGTATGTTGAAATACAGATTGAAGAAAACTATATTTGAAGTCTAGTTATAAAGCATTTTATTATATGGATCTGAATCCTGGACAATAAGTAGACAACAAGCAAAAAAGCTGTTAGCAATAGAAATGGAGTTATGCAGGTGATCAACAAGAATTTTAAGATGGGGTAAAGTCAGAAACAAGCACAATAAGGGAAACTATGCAAGTTGAAATAATATTAGAAAAATAGAAGAAGAAGTTTGAAATGGTATCGACACCTAATGTGAGAATGGAAGAAGGTAGAACACCAAAGAAGATCCTTGATTGGAAAGCTAACGGAAGAAGTGGAAGAGGCCTTGGATAAATGGAGTGAGGGGAAGTATGGAAGCTAGAGATTTGAGGGAAGAAGATGCTTTAGACAGAAACCTCTTGTGATAAATCAATTTGAGAACCACTGTAGCGTGGAATATTCTTATTTATAATAATAATAATAATAATAAAAATTATTATTATTATTATCATCATCATCATTATTGTAAGTGTATCATCATCACCATCAACATCTTCAACAAATTTACATCATGGGACTCTTAGGTATAATCCTCTTCTGATGGAAGCCATACTACAATTTTTATGTCCTCGAAAATACATTGAACCCGCAATTCTTTGAACTAGAGCCAATTGCATTATGCAGAGAATATACATTGTGTACTCATTGACAGTGTATACTCCTCAGTCCTGTTGTCCATTCTGCTGGACACTATTCAAGAGCTTGATTAGGTTATTCCAGCACATATACTGTTACATGTTAAACTGTGTATTTTTTATATTGTGTTTGTAGTTGAGGAAAATAAATGGTTGCAGGAGTTACCTAAACATGAGAAGAATTAGTACAGTAAAACCTGTCTTATCCGGAACCTATATAAGAAGGAAATCTGTAGAGACGGAAAAAAATCACCAGAGCAGCACGATTTTATATATAAAATTGTCCTGTATGAACTGGAAACCTTCATAACACAGAAACAGAATGGTTTTTAAAGTACCAATAGTTAATTTTTACCTCAGTAAGATGGAAAATTATTCTTAAGCACATTCTCTTTATGTTATTAATGACCACACGTGAAAATTTTGCATATGACGCTTCTGCTTTATATCGTTTTATCTTCTTGTGTTGCCATTGTATTGCAGGGATACCCTTGCTTATATGTGATAGCGGGAATCCCTCGCTTTTCCTTGCCTACTTACGTAACCTGTGAGGAAGTTGGGAAACTCTTCAGTCCGGTTGAAGTCTTCCTGTAGTTGAGTTCCTCCTCGCTATTGAGTAATAAAGTTGTTTTGTATTGCTGTGCAAACTGTGCTGTGTTATATACACTATTTTATCTGTATTTCAGTTCAATATGTGATGTCTTTAAAATGTGCATGTAAAATCCATACACTGCATGAGAAAATTCAAGTTTTGAATGAACATGAGAAAGAAAAACGAACTGCTAAGGATTTAACTGTTAAGTTCAATGTGAGAAAACCCAAACTTATGACATATTACAAAATAAAGAAAAAATTAAGAAAATTTGTTTGAAGGAAAATTGGTTGATGTAAAACGATTAGGAAAAATTTCTGAAAATCAAGCGATAAACAGTGCTGTATATAAGTGGTTAGGTTGGTGCATGTACAAAGGGAATGCCCATTTCAGGCCTGATCATTCAGGAAGAGGCATTAGAAGTTGCAAAATCTTTAGGAAACAGAAGTTTTAATGCCTCTAATGGTTGGCTAGAAAGCTTTAAAACCTGTCATAACATACTGGTAGTTTTCAATCATGTTTGTGGAGAAGCCAATGATGTTGATGTGCAGACGGTGTTAGAATGGAAGAACAAAGTACAGGCTTTGGTTGAGGGATATTCACCTAGAAACATTTACAATGGGGATGAGACAGGTATTTTCTTCAGAGTTTTGCCTGATTATACCTTAGCTGTGCATGGTGACAAATGCATTGGAGGGAAAATGTCCAAGGAACGTTTAACACTGTTTGTTTGTGCTAATATGGAAGGAAAATTTGAAACACCAGTTGTAAATGGAAAGTCTGCATGTCTAAGGGCATTTAGAAATTTGAACCGCAGCTCTCTACCAGTGACTTGGAGAAATAACGAGAACATCTGGATGGCTGGCTCTATCATGGAAGAATGGCTAAAGAGTTTCAATATGAAAATGAAGAATGAAATTGGAATGTTATTTTGTTTTTAGATAATGCTACATGCCATCCAAAACTTGAATTGACCAATTTAAAGTTGCTATTTTTCCTCCTAACACAAGATCCATCACCCAACCTATGGACCAAGGTGTCATTTACACCCTTAAATCACATTACAGGATATTTATGTTACAGACATTAGTCGCCAAGATGGTACTTGTTCAAATGTATCAGAAATCATTAGGCAGATTAACATTTTCGATGCAGTGAAGTGGATTCATCAAACAATGGAGAAAGTTTCTCCAGAGACTGTGAAAAAGTGTTTTTTAAAAGCAGAATTTCCTTGTCAAGAAACATTCACTGTACATGATGAGGTGAAGGAAAATTTAACAGTTATTTCTGACCTAATTAAAGATGTGGAATCTGCAATTGAGATCGAAGGTGTTATCAATTTCAACAATAATTTGGCAACATCACAAAATATAGAATGAGCCATCGATTCTTTAAATGAAACGAGAAGGGAGTCCTCGAAATGTGATGGAACTATAATTTCCTAAGAAGAAAAAGAAGAGGAAGAAGTTGCCCCATGAGAGCTGAATATATTTAGCTATAAACAAGCATTTTTGAATGTGAATGATCTCCAAGAATTTGCTGCTTCGCTCGACGATCCTGCATTGATGGACCTCCTGCAAGATGTAGAGAACCACATACTTGCCCGTGCTGTGATTAAAACTAGGCAGCCTACCTTACTACAGCTATGGAGGAAGTGAAATTAACTAAAAATATGAGTAACTTTTTTTACATTTTATTCACTATATTTGTGGTACAGATATTGTAATAACTCTAAATAATTTGCTTGTAATTTGGGAACTCTTTATAAGAAGGAAAACTGCCAAGATGGAAATATATTTAAGGAACCATCATGTTCCTTCATAGACAGGACTTACTGTATTTTAATGTTGTACTTAAATTTGTTGTCTCAGGACTGAGGCAGAAAAAAAACTTTACGCATTCTCTGTTAACTTCATCCCTCTTGGCTCCCTAATGTATTAGCTTTCCTACACTTACTGGAATATCAGCACATATTTTGAAATGTTATCATAATTACAGATTAGAGATGTACATTTTATATTACCTGATTCTCTTGACAACATTAATATTTCTCATCTTCTAATTCTTGCTTCATATTTCTCAAATGATTATTTTATATTAATATATATATATATATATATATATATATATATATATATATACACTACTCATAAAAATTAGAGGAACACATGTTTAAACCAAAGCCACAAAATTAATATGGTAACAATTTAATTTTTGAGAGTCAGATGTTTTGAGTTCAAGTATTGTTTAAAATCAGATTGAAGATCTTCTGGGTTTTATTAATTTTTCTCTGAATATGTTAGCGAAGTTCCAAGAGTTGCTGAAACCTAAGTGAGTTCGTATTGATTGATTTTTTAAAATAGGTTTGAAGAATAATCTGTCATAGGGAATTGTTATTTTTGTGTTCTCTGAAGCTAATACAGAGCAATGGGACATCTGAATGAAACATCAGTTGCACGAACATTTGCATTGATTGAAGATGGTCGTTCCATTCGCCATGTCTCTAGGATTCTTGATGTCAGCCTGTCCGTCATCCATGGGCTGTGGATAAAAGATGAGACCCGGGCAAGGTCGTAAAAAGAAGACTACAGACATACAGGATAGATTTCTTGTCTTATCAGCTTTGCGCAGAAGAAAATCTACAGCCAGAGATCTACAAAATCATTTACGCACAGCAACTGGGATGGTAATTTCTGATCGGACTGTAAGAAATAGACTGAGAAATGCAAGGTTGAGGTCTAGCCCCTCGTTTAACACATCAGCACAAAGAAGCTCTGCTGCGATTTGCTCAGAATCATGTCAACTGGCAGCTCCGCCAATGCAAGGGTGTTTTATTCAAGGACGAATCAAGATTTCATCTAACAGGTTCTGATGGTTGTACATGTGTATAGACACGTCCTGGTGAACATTTTGATCCAGCCACAATTTTTTAACGTGACAGATTTGGAGGTGGTTTGGTTATGGTTTTGGCTGGGTTTACTATTGAGTCTCGGACAGAGCTTGTCATTGTCCCACAGTGCATGAACGCTGATATTTACATTAATGACATTATCCTCCAATATGTTGTACCCTTTGCTTATGATGTTGACCCTAATTTTCTTCTAATGCAAGATAATGCTAGATGTCATACAGCACAGGCTACCAGAGATGGCCTGCAAGAATGCCAAATTCGGGGGATATGGGCTGGCCTGCATGCAGTCCGGACCTTAATCTGGTTGAGCATATGTGGGATAAGTTGGAAAAACTTGTTCGTAAGCGTCCTGCTGTACCTCAGAACCGTGAACTTTCACATGCACTCACTGAGGAATGGGAGAGAATCCCACAAGTTTCTGTAAGAAGGCTTCTGCGTAGTGTGCCTTGTAGGTGTAATGCAGTCAATCAGGCTCTTGGAGGACACACTAAGTACTGAGTGTTGAAATAACCATTGAAACATTGATTCCAAAAATCGTAAATCTCAAATTTCCACTTTGTTTTCTGTTAAAAATGATAACTTTTTCGTATTGCTAATACAGTACAAAAAGTATTGTTTGAATGTCTATTCTAATTTTACATAAATCTTCAATTTATAATTACAAAAGTTCAATCATTAAATTGTTTCAATATTCATTTTCATGTTTTTGTTTAAACATGTGTTCCTCTATTTTTTTTGAGTAGTGTATATATATATATATATATATATATATATATATATATATAACTGAAAACCCATCTTCAACAAATGCCATCTCACAGAATTCCAAAAGCTATGCTTTGTTACTGCCCCAAGGCAAAAGATAGCTGGGCGTCCAAAAAAAGCGTTGGTTGGAAAATTCTACTTTGAGAATGTAACAGGGCACATGGCCGAATACTTGGATGGATGATGTTGATAATATTTACAGTATATATATATATATATATATATATATATATATATATATATATATATGTTACGCGCGGCGTCTGTTAATCCCCTGCGTAATGATAGCGTTAAGTTCCCTATTGTTTAAGTGGTCTTAGGCCCGAGCGGTTGGCCTTGGTTTTGGAGGAAGAGTTCTACAATTAAACATATTAAATCACAGTAAACGAAAAATTAACATAATTTATTAAAATAAATTCAAACATAAAGAGATATTGAAACCATAACATATAAAAAAGTTATTTAAAACAGCTAAAATCGCCACATTGTCAAACGTAAAAATATTCAACTTTGTTCGTTATCTTAAGTTTCTAGGACCATTTGGTCCCTTATTTAAAGTCTAAGTCTGAAAATGACCAAAAATGAAAGAAAGTTTTCATATTACCCGTGTAGTTGCCACCGGCCCGCTGGGCCCCGCTGGGGGGGACCGCAATCGGTCCCGCTGCCGTTCTGCCTTTTTCACTAAAAAATCCCGGCTTTTATATGATTATCTTCACCTTTCACCATCCCCTAAAGCTAATGGAAGCCCTATTTCTTGCCCCATCTGTAGTAATATTCCTAGTATCTTCATGGCCAAATTATATAAGGTGTTTTTAACTTCTTTCCCTAATGTGTTTGGGTTACATAAGGTTTCGTAAGAATTTCCTATTAAGTTGAAACTAATAAGTTTTTTTGATATTATATAAGATTTCGTAAGTGTGTCTTCATTGTTTGACAAATATATTGAATTGAAATAGTCATTTTATATAATTTTTTCCTTAGTTTTTTATCTATAAAACACTTATGTATATTTGGATTAAGATTTTAATCCGCATTTAAAGGGTGAATATTTATGCCCTATTTTTTGGTATAATACACATGTATATGTGTCTATTCTTTATCGGCTTTTTATAGAATATTATTATTATTGCATTTAGGCCCTTAGTGTAGTATAACATTATGTATTCTTAAAAATTATGTTTTTTCATTTCTTAAAAATATTCCATATTTTTATAATTTTTTTTTTCAATTTTACTAAATAAAATAAACATACTGACATTCGAATAGTTGTTTTGCACAATTCCCCAAAAATTTAATCTACAGTAATTTGTTTAGTTTATGATAAAATAATTTATAGGACCAATATTATCAAAAGAAAAAGTTGTTTCTCTTGAATTTCTTCATTCTACTGCATCAAAATCAGTCTCGTGTATAGGTTATACATTTTTTAAATTCTCAAAACAATCCCTGCATTTGTCACTCATTTACTCTAACATATCTTTAGCATATCCACTCTATAATTTCTTTCAAAAAGCTGTTGATGACAACAACAATAATAATACTATAATATTATTATTATTCTTTCTTTATTTATATATTTATCAGGTTTCATAATGTTTCACAGCATCTTAATGTGCCCAATTATTTTACTGTCATTATCCTCCACATCTCTCTCTCATTTCAATCTCCATTGTCCAATCTTTTTACCCTCACCTGCTCATAACACGAACAATCCAGGTTATTTTGTCCATCCTCTTCTTCTTTTACCAGTGGCATCCATTCTATAGTCCAGTTCTGATAACTGTAGCCGTCTTAGTGAATCCTAAGGCACGTGGCAGGAAGGAACATTGCCGAGTGGGTGAGGGAACTAGCAGCCACCCAAAAAACTTTACCTTATTAATGATAATAATCAAATAAATTGTTATAAAAACAACACTATTCTATAATGAACATTCCAAACTTATGAGAAAACAAAAGTATTCACTAACACAGAACTAGTAGATAAAAAAATTCAATGTGTTTTAACTATTATGTTTTCAAAACTGAGGATAGTTGCTGGCAGTACCTGCAACTCATCCTCCGCTCTTACCACACCATACATCATGTACTCCTCAAATGCGGCTAGAGATGCCAGAACTTCACAGTAGCATTCTTCTTGGGAATCTGATTTCTGTCATTCTTTTTACATGACCATACCATTTTATTTGTTTGTTTTTATGAAATCTGCAATTGAAGTTTGAACGTTCATCTTCTGTTTAGTTACTAAATACACTGTTTCTTATTTTATCTCTTCTAGAAATTCAAGCTGAACGTCTCAAAAAATTCATTTCTCAAGAACTTAATTTACTTATTATTCTAGATTATAATACTCCATGTTTCTGGACTGTATGTCATTGTAGTCCTCATTATCATATTAAAAATGTTTGTTTTAGAACTGATATTCTGTTCCCATAAATTACAATTTAATTTTGGTATTGCAGATTTGCCCTCAATTATCCTTTCATTAACTTCAGCATCATGACTAACATCTGAATTAATTTTTGTCCCCAAATATACAGAATGTTTCAAAATAAGTATTACAGAATTCTGTGGGTTGAAGAGGGTACTTAGTAGATAAAGTTTTGATTAGGAACTCATGTCCACAAAAAGTACCATTTTGATGTAAAATAAGTTTGAAGATTGAAACACAATGGGCTGATATTGTGTGCCTCGTGTTGACAGTCAGTTCTTCGAGTCAGTTGGCAGTCAGTCGTTGAGTAGTACAAGATGAGACAGTACAAGATGATCAAATACACAATTTGAAGAGTGCACTAAGATGTTGATAATTTATAGTTCAGCTGGATGTAATGGTTGAACTGCACAATGCATCTACGAAGAATTCATTGCACATCGGCACACTCTATAAACATACCGTTTTCATCAGATTTCAACAACAATTGTGAGAAATGTGTACCTTCCAACTTTCCAAACTAGGAAGGCTGACTGTGGTGCTCCACGGGCACGCCGCACTCTCAACTATGAAGAGCATGTCTTCAGCATGTAGAAGAGAACCAGTCGACAAGTACTCAAACCATTGCCCATGCCTTGGATGTCCCCCACATGAGAATATGGCAGGTTTTGCATGAACATCAGGTCCACCCATATCACCTTCAGAAAGTTAATGCATTGGGCCTGGCAGATTTCGTACCACATACAATTTTCTGTGCATGGTTTCTACACCAGTGTGTCGACAATCCCAAATTTCCTCACCACATTTTTTTTCACAGATGAGGCATTCTTCACTAAGGAGGCTGCTATTTACTGTCGAAACAGTCTCATTTGGGATGATGCAAATCCTCATGCCACACAGCCATGTGCATTTAAGGAACAATTCATTTTCAATGTATGGGCTGGTATCATTGATGGTGATCAGATTGGGCAGTACATTCTCCCGTACTACCCAATGGGTCCCAGGTACTTGACCTTCCCAAAAGAAATACTGGTGGAGTTATTAGAAGATTTGCTACTGCCACTACATCAGCACATGCGGTTCCAACATGATGGCATACTCGTGCACTTCTCACTTGCCAGCCATGAACATGTTGACCAAACATATGGTAAAAGGTGGATAGGTCGAGGTGGTCCTACTTCTTGGTCACCATGGTCGCCAGATTTAACTCCTCTCAACTTTTTTCTGTGGAGCCATATGATAAACCTTGTTTACGTGACACCTGTCAAGTTGCAGGAAGAGCTTCTTGCACGAATTCTGGTGGCAGCAAAAATTATTGAGCACACACGAGGTCTTGTGGGGCATGTGTATGAAAGCATGCATCACAGGTATACTTTTTGCAGCAAACAACAGGGTCACCACATGGAACCACACTTGGAGTACAACTCCTAGAAGTCTGTAATACTTATTCTGAAACACAAGACACACGGTAACAGTCCATTGTGTTTCGATTTTCTAAACTATTTTACGTTGAAATGATATGTTTCTGGACATGGGTGCCTTATCAAAACCTTATCTACTAAGTCCGCTCTACAACCCCTAGAAGTCTGTAATACTTATTCTGAAACACCCTGTATATATATGTCACATGCTTTTATTTTCCCATGCCTGCTTCTAAAATCAGATTGTTTGATTAATCTCCTAATACCATATACTTCGTTTTGTACAAATTTATCTTAATCCCCATTCTTCATATTCCTCCATCAGTTTTCTTGTCATATACACTATCCTCATAATCTTTTGCCATCAGCAGATGATCATCAGCAAACAGGAACGGATAAATCATATATTTGTCTACCTCTATTCCCATAGGTGAACATTTGTTTTTCCACTGTGTTAAGGTATTTTGTATATATATTTTGAATAAGATCTGCAATAAATAATATTACTGTCTTAAACCTTTAGCAACTACAGTACCTGGTGTAATAGTTTTACCAATTTTTACTCTAGAGATAGATTTATTATGTATTTTTTGTTGCCTGGATAATGTTCTCATTTATTATTGCTGTACCTAAAACTTCCCATAATTTAATCAGGGGCACATTGTCATAAGCTTCTCTAAAATCAATAAATATTAGGTGAATTTGTTTTAGGAAGGTGGATTTTTTCTCAATTGTTTGTTTTAAATTAAAGATATTATCAATGGTTGATCGGCCTTTTCTGAAACCTGCCTTTTCTTCTGTTTCCACTTTACTATTATAATTATTATTATTAATTTTGCTGCTGCTGCTACC
This sequence comes from Diploptera punctata, assembly GCA_030220185.1. Lineage (NCBI taxonomy): Eukaryota > Metazoa > Arthropoda > Insecta > Blattodea > Blaberidae > Diploptera > Diploptera punctata. Next base: position 533,349 of record JASPKZ010007224.1, on the reverse strand, counting down.
GCTGCTGCTCCTTGTCACATTTTAAGGAAATTTCTGAATACTATACAAAACATTATGTTATAGCTCAGTCAAAGAATCCAAAGATCAATACCTAACTATGATGAATTCAAAGTGACAAGGTGTTGCTTTATTTTATTCATAGAACTGGTTTGCTCTCCAAGGTTTCAATATGTGATTGTGGTTCACATAAAGTTGAATGAAAATGACAAAAAAAAATTATTATGATTAATATTATTGTTATTTGTGTTATTATTATTATTATTATTATTGATGTTATTTGTATATTATATTTATTTTATTACTATTCATTTTTGAGATTATTATTGATGTGATAAATGTCTGAATTTGATAAACTATCTACAACAAGATCCCATAAAATCCCAAAAAGAAGATATCCCTTTCTGAAAAGTTGTTGGAAAGAAAATTCTTACCCAATGAGATTGAAAGAGCACATGGCCTATAAATAAAAAGGATACGGGAATGATGATTATAAGAAATTCTCCAAATATTGAATTATTTTGACACGCTTTATATTAGCTTGACCTGTATCTATCTATCTATCTATCTATCTATCTATCTATGTAACGGAATCTTTCAACGCGATTTTCACCCACTTAAAATCATTGGATCGACTTGAAACTTTGTATACTTGTAGAGGACCCATGACAATACAATAATTTCATATTTAATTTTCTAAAATCCTGGCCATAATCATCACAAAATCAAAAAAAGTGTTTTTGTATCAATGTAACGGAATCTGTCAACGCGATTTTCACCCACTTAGAAAGATTGCATCGACTTGAAACTTTGTATACTTGTAGAGGAACCGGGACAATACAATAATTTCATATTTATTTTCTAAAATCCTCGCCATAATCATCAGAAAATCAAAAAAAGTGTTTTTGTATCAATGTAACGGAATGTTTCAACGCGATTTTCACCCACTTAGAAACATTGGATCGTCTTGAAACTTTATATACGTGTAGAGGAGCTGTGACAATAAAATAATTTCATATTTTGTTTCTAAAATCCTGGCCAGAATCATCCGAAAATAAAAAAAATGAAAACTGGTATAATAGGTTGCGGACTTGTCGAGTTTTGAGTCAATCGTTGTAAGAGCTCAGTTGGTAGAGCAGTGAACTCTTAGTGGTATATAATTTCAGTAATCCATACGTCGCTGGTTCAAATCCGGCTGGGAGGGTTTTTTTTTTATAGAAGAGTATTACTTTTAGCTCATATTACAATAATATCGAATTTAAAGATATTTACATTTTTATCTTATTCTGTAAAATATTAAAACTAAAAAATAAAAAATAAATAATAGTTTTAAAAAACTAAAAGAACACGCTTTATTAGAAAACTAAAAAGTGAAAAATAATTTTAATTTCCAATACGCCTGGGATAAAATAAAGTGGTCAACAAAATAATTTTAATTTCCAATACGCCTGGGATAAAATAAAGTGGTCAACAAAAGAAAAATCTCCAACACGTATAGAATAAAATTAGAGTTATCAACAAAAATAAAATAATTTTACCATCAAAAGCGTGGGGTGCTTTTTATGATTTTTACATTTTCTTCTTAGAGAGCTTACTTTTACCAATATCTGTTTATTATCAAATATATTAATTGATATAGAGCACCCCACGCTTTTGATGGTAAAATTATTTTCTTTTTGTTTATAACTCTAATTTTATTCTATATGTGTTGGAGATGATTTTTTTGTTGACCACATTATTTTATCCCAAGCATATTGGAAATTAAAATTATTTTTCATTTTTTAGTTTTCTAATAAAGCGTGTTCTTTTAGTTTTTTAAAACTATTATTTTTTATTTTATTTGACATAAGTAATTACTTATACAAACAATTGGAATCACTTCTTGTAACATATTACATATTAGATACACTGCAAAATGGAGTAAGTAATGATCAGGGGAGTGAATAGGGTCAAAAGTGAAAAAACAATACAGTCTAGACTCTTGATATATTCAATTATTTTAATCTGAAAACAGCATTACATATCCTAAAAGAATGACCCTACTCATTTAATTTAATATAATTCTTGATATAATAATCTATAGCTTAAATAAGAAATTAACATTTATTCGTAAACTTATGAACTTAAAACATGTGAGTCAAGCTCACTGTTCATTAAACTATTTAAACCATGTGAACATTGAAAAGTTGAAAACAAATAACCAAGTGAAAGATTGCTGAAACGATACTAAACATCCCAATAACGGGTCCAATTTTCAGGGATAGTATCTTTTAGAAGATACATCAGTATTTTCTTCATAGTCGTCATATTCATTGGACTAGGGTCTTTGTAATAATTCATTCCAAGGCCATAGAGTGATGATCTGGAATCAAAAAAATAATATATATATATATATATATACACAAATTAAAAGCAAAAAATAATTATCTTAGGGTGTTACATAATTGTATATTCATTCAAATAAAAGCTCAGTTATGTATAAGAGCTTTCATAATTTTATGAACATAGAAATCAAAATAATTAACTGACTCAGATACTGAAAAGAAAATACTGGTACTGTATCATTTTTTTCTGTTAGGATTGTTAACATTGGAATTACAGTAAGTTTATGCGGAATTTTGTGACAACAGTTTTCCTTATACCAACTGATATATTCACTTGTATTGCATAACAGCTACTTTTAGGGTTGTAAAGCTACTTTCTGCCTCATGTAGTCTAAAATGTTCAGTTACTACTATAAATATCCAAAGTGAAACTTATCTATACATTTTTTTGATTTCTTTTATTGAACTTTAGACTAACAAAATAATGGCTTTGTGTCATTTTTCAAGGATTTTTATGTCCATTAATATTCACATTTTTCAGTTATGACATTATCCACTACTTTTTGAAGTATGTCCATAAAACACTCTCTTTAATTTTTGGGAAGTAATAATGCAATTAAATGCCATCATATGTAAGTAAAGACATTATTACGGCTATACAGTTTTAACTCCTAAAGTGTAATTTATTAAATTTAAAATATTTCTTTATGATTATGTATTACTTTTCCACAGACTACACATCACATTTCATGGATTTTATCTTTGTATGCTGCTATGCTATGCATTTTTGCAATTAAAACAGAAAAACTGGTAATATGTGAAGAACAATTCAAGCTATAAGAGATGAAAAATTTGTTTCTTGTACTTTAAATATGGTAGACCTACAGTATTTTAGTTTTACTCATTCATTGTGCATTGTTCTCTCCAAAGTACTTAGAGAAAAATGCTGTATTTGGCCCACAGTAATATTTTATATTCATGAATCTACTGCATTGCTCTAATTTATTTTTTGATTGTAGGAAGGTAATATTTTAATGATGCTATTTAGCAACTCAGGTCATTAATATTGAAATTAAATGCTGGACATGAAAGGATCAATACATTTTGTTCAGGGGCATTTATTTCAAGCTTGATGTTCTTTTACAAGCTATAGATATATGTCAAGGACCCATATCATTATTTCCCTTTTGAAGGAAGCCATATTCAGATTTATGCATGATTAAAATCCATCAACTCTGCCTCAACCTATGAATTTAAGATATGATAACTACTTGTTGACAGGTACTGACATAATTGTTAAAAGAGATCCATTCGAAGCTTTTCCCTTTTTTGAGGAAGACCATGGATATAGGATGCCCAAAATATTAAGAAATAATCCTGATTTTACTAACAAATTAACTGTCAACGAATGCATACTGAAACCTATCTTGAAATTTCTCCCGGAGAAGTGTTGTGATATATTGTCAAGGTGGTGTCTAAAAAATTGTCTGATGTTTTTATCTGCAAGGCAAAGAAATTAAAGCCAGATTCCAGTAATAGCAACCCACTATATGGAGCTGTTGGATTCCTTGCTTGAGTAAAAGTAGAGTGGAGTAAGGCAGGATATGAGGTAGTGAGGGTTAACCAATCTACAAATTTGCGAGTTGTAATACTTCCTTATAGTTTAAATGAGAGATTTGGTGCTGGATTTTAGTGCCTTGCAGTTTTAAATGGCAGATAATTTTTTTGGACATGACCTTTGTACATCACAACGCTTCTCTGGAAGAATTTAAAGGTAAGTTTCAGCATGCAGTTCCCTTGTCAGTTGAATTTCCATCAAACAGTAATATAAAATCAGCACCAAGGAAGCTATAAAACTAACTCAGTGGCATTCTTAAACCTTGGATTTCCACGGATATTATCTCTCCATACATCCCTATCCATAGCTATTATTTTCCAATCATTCCTTGTAAAATCTGCCTCTCTAAAATCATGGTAAATGTTATTTCCCACCTCATTCTTAGTCTTCCTACAAGATGCTTTCCCTATGGTTTTCCTTTTCTTATTCTCTCTGGTTTCCTATAAAGATTATTAACCTCAATTTTATGTAGTTTTGTCCATTCACTTATCAGTTCCTCCCTGTTTGGTCCAAGAATTTGCCTAAGCACTTTAATCTCAAATACTGTATTTGGGATCTTTTCTTCTCTCTTAAAATAAGAAACCATGATTGGCATGTATATAATAAAACAGGAAGAATCACCATTTTACGAGTATATATATATTCTCAATTTAATAATATTTGAGAGAATATTTTTACGATTATATTCTTCTGTGTCTAATATAACAGTACAGTTTCCTTTGTCTGCTGGTAGAATTATAATAGTTTCATCCATTTTTAAGGTTTTTGTAGCCTTCTTTTTTTAAATGGAGAGATTAGTTCTGGTTTGGGAGCCTTTCTCAGAATGTGAGAGACTTCATTGCAGATAGTTTCTGCCTCTTCCAGTGGTAATACTCCTATAGCAGATTAAACATTAGATATTATTTCTTCCACAGGTATAGCTGAAGGTGTGACAACAAAATTGCCTCCTTTCGCTAGAAGTGAGATTTCTGCATCTGAGAGTGGATGGTTGCTAATATTTACTACGGTGCATGTGGTGTCTAAATTAGTTCTAGGAATTTGTTTAGACGTAGACTCGAATTTTTTCTTTTGTGATCTGGTGTATTTTTCCCAAGTTGACATCATGGATTCATAGGTGATCTCATCTATTTTGTTCCAGTTTTTTCCTGAAAGCCTAAGTCTATATAAAATTAAAATAGTTTTGTTCAGCTCTCTGAAACAACTGCTTTGACCCTTCCTTGTAAGTTTAATTCAGACTTATATTAATTTTTCATTCCAAAGTGTGTAATAGTCAGTTGAGTAGTATAGTGATTTATGAATCATTAGGTAACTTAGATGACCCATATGGAAATTGGAAATAACCTGTAGAGGTAGTAGAATAACACCAGGTCTAACTATTCCTTGCCTGCTAACTCCACTGTTTAACTGAATATAATTATTTGTTTCTTTTTATCTTTTCTGTTTGATTTTTGTTGACACTAATTGCTGTAATTTTTTTATACTAAAATTTAGTGAAGCTTATTGTATTTATTTGAGAAACTCATTTTCAAAATGTCTATTGTCCACCTTGCACCAATACAATTTCTTTTTGTTTGCCTATATTGTTCGTAGATTACTCTATGTACAAATGTCATCATTTGGCTTTAGAACATCTTTGAAATCACTACAAACTTGCATTAAAATTGCTACTTTAATCAAACTGGCTCTTGTTTACAACAAATTAATGACTTTAGATTACTTGCCTAAATTTATGGAAATGGACATTTTGAAATAATCATTGAACATTCCAAGTAACAAATTGTACGTAATATAAGTTTAAAAAATATACTTACGCTAGAGTGCAGATGCATAAACGCTTATTTAGAAATCCTTTTTTTCCCATATATTTAAAGCTTCTGAGGGAGCAACACACGCTAATCCAGCAGAAGAACTTTTCCTGGAAAAACAGATGTTCATGAATTAGTATAGGTAGGATAATTATATAAATGGTTCTGAAGAAGAAATTAACATGTAAAAATTTATAATATTATAATGATATTGTGAAAAAAAAAATTAATATCCGAACCAGGAATCAATTTGTGGACTTCTTGTAATCTGTACGAGCATGCAAGACCACTACACTATTCGAGACATGTTACACACTTTAACAATTCTTTCCACATATACAAATCTATAATTCTCGTTTTGTCCACTGCCAGGTAGATGTCACTACCCTCATCAATGGCCGGTTTCATTTAAAAGTATCTATTTTTGAGAATTTTACACCACCACTTTTATAAGCAGTAATCGATGGGATATGGTACAAACATTAACAATTCTTTTCACATATACAAATCTATAATTCTCATTTCGTCCGCTGCCAGATAGATGTCACTACCATCGAAAATGGCCGGCTTCATTTAGAAGTATGTTTGAGAATTTTACACCACCACTTTTATAATTGATTACTGCTTATAAAAGTGGTAGTGTAAAATTCTCAAACATAGATACTTCTAAATGAAGCTGGCTGTTGAAGATGGTAGTGACATCTACCTGGCAGCAGACAAAACAAGAATTATAGATTTGTATATGTAGAAAGAATTGTTAATGTGTGTATCATGTCTCGAATAGTGTAGTGGTCTTGCATGCTCGTATGGAATATGAGAGGTCCACGGTTCGATTCCTGGTTCAAACATTAATTTTTCTTTTTACAATATCATTATAATATTGTAATATGATCCACTATTGGAACTGTGTTATAATAACAATATTGGAAAGTGTTAAATGTAAAAACTTGTAAACGAAAATTTATATATGATGCATATGAAACCTGTTTATAAGTACAACAATTGTACTGATCAGTGTGAATAATTTTATCACTAGAAAACTGATTATTGCATCTAGAGCATATATTTTTTATATATAATTCAAATTTGTAATCAAAATTTTTCTATCAGGCAAAATAGCATCTTTCTAACAGCTTCTATTTGTAAGTTATAAAAGTGAAATTTCTCTCTCATCCTGGACTCCTACCAAAACTTGTACTCAAAAAATCTTGGAGCTGCCAGTGATGAGCATGATGAGCATTATTATCAGCAGATATCTACAAATGAAAAGAGGTATCAAGGTAAATGGTATCTTAGTATGTTGTCCAATTATTGCTGGAGCATGAAGCGAGACTTATCAAAGATAAAATATTGTCAAAAATTATTAAACAGCATACATATTTTTAGCTACAAACCAATATGAGGTACTGGTACTGGTATAAATTTAACATTACATAAATATTAATTATTATAAAACATTAAATATTTTGTTTTCAATAAAAATGCTGTCTGATAAAAAAAAAGCAAAGCACAATTTTTAATGAAAAGAATATTTAAGGTATTGAACATTAGGGAATGACTATAGTTCATATTTTTCAGAAAAAGAGAATAGAAATGACTGAAAGCATAACATAAATTATAAAAAGTAGATACATGAAAATGTTAAAGTTTATTTATGTCACATACAAAGAAAAAAGAGTCTATGCACTGTTAGCATACCTTCACTAAGAGGCTGCAAGGAGAGCTGAGATTTTCTGTAAGCAATAAACATCCTGATTGACAATTGTTAAACATTACCTTTATAAAGATTTAGCAAAGGTAGGTAAGATAAAATGAGGTCTTTATTAGCCATAAGAAATACATCAATCTCATAGCATCATCTCTATAATTATCCAAATATTCAGGGGTGACACCTCTTTTAGGGTTATTGGGACCTGGCCCTGGTCCCCCTTTTTGAGAATGTAAGTTATAATATAATACTGTATATTTGATAATAAAGTCATCTTTCTTCACGTGGTTTCAATTCAAAAAGGATTATGATTTAACTCAATTCTGTGATAGAATGGACTGATTGGGCCAAGAAAGATATGGTCCTGTATATTGTTAATTTTAGCACTGAAGGTCAGAATGAAAATCAGCAGACCTTCTTTGTGTCTTCTCTCAGCAGCATCACAGTCTTCTTGCATTGCTTGCAGTCAGCCCAGCTGTATGAATATGAAATGGCAACTCCATAAAAAGGCATATAGTACTATCTTTTTTTGGAAATTTCATGTTGATAATCAAATTCAATTCTAACTAACTAACTCACTTGCTCTATTCAACATTTAGATTCATGGTCATGCAATCATAAACTCTCCATATATATCTATCCTAAACTACTGTTTTTCAATCATCCCCTGTATAAACTAGTTCCCTAAAATCAATGTTAATGTTATTTTCCCACCTCATTCTTGGTCAAGTAACTGGTCATTTCCCCTCTGGCATTCCTACAAGAAGCTTCCATGCACCTCTTTCATTTCCCATTCATGCCACATGTCCTGCCCATCACAGTCTATGAGACTTAACTGTTCTTATTATATCTGGTTCCTAAAAATACCCTGTAGCTCACGTTATGTAGTTTTCTCCATTCACCTGTCTGTTCATCTCTCTTGGGTCCAAAAATTATCCTAAGAACTTTATTCTCTTCCCTTAAAGTAAAAGTTCATGTTTTGCATCCATATAATATAACTGGGAGAATAACTGTTTTATATATCATCATCATCTTCATTCATGGATTAGGTCTGTTGACCCATTCCGACTTCAGCCCATCTCTTTCTAGGTCTGCCCATATCTCGGGTGCCTTTAGGTTTGTTCTGTTTTATATATATTCAGTTTAATGTTTTTTTAGGGAAGTTGGGATGACAAGAGTCCCTGTAATGTATAATAGCATGCATTTCCACAATTGAGCCTATGTTTAATTTCTTAGTGCATCACATTCCTATTTGTAATTATTGTTCCTAGGTATTTGAATTCAGCCATTTCTTCAAAATTTCCCTCATTTGTCATTTGCTGTCGATTTCCATTTATAATGTACTTCTATGCGTCAACATATATTTAGTTTTATTGATGTTTACATCCAGTCACAATTTCTTAGTGTTACTCAGTAGAGTGTGTGTGTTGGCCCTTAGTATCTTCTTGCTATTGCCTAATAATACTACATCATCAGCATAGACTAACAGCTTATTAAACCCATCGAGGTGTAGACCTTTTCATCCTCTAAAGATTTGATGGTAAGCTCTAGTACAAAATTGAATAGTAGAGGAGATTTAACCCATTGTGAATTTCAAAAGTATCTGAAAAATGTTTGCCTACACGCACCCTACTTTTTGTGCCATTTAGACACATTCGTATAACTAACGTTTTAGAAAATCCGAACTTCAGAAGGATACTTTATAACTTCTCCCTTTTAATTGAATTTTATGCCTTTTTGAAGTCTACATATAGCTGATGTACAGTGCCATTATATTCCCATTTCTTTCCTAAAATCTGAATTATACTAATAATTGGATCTGTTGTAGACCTGTTTCTTCTAAACCACATTGATGATCTCCTAGAATGTCATCAATATAGGGAGAAAGCCTGCTTACATTTGTTACAATTTTGTACCAATTTTAATGTAATTAGATGCTCCCATAGTTGTTGCAATCAGTTTTATTTTCTATTTTATAAATTGGTATGATAATAATTTTTTCCATTTATTTGTAAGAGCTTCTTTTTCCCTAATCATACTAAGCAATTGACGTATGTTGTCCATCAATTTTTCTCTCCTTGATTTTATCAGTTCTGCTGATTCTGAACCTGATTCTTTATGCATCTTCTATTCTTCTATCGTCATTTAAATCTCTAATGCACTTGGTTCTGTGACTAGCATTTATCTTGTCTGTAAGTGATCCTCTTCAATATCCTGTTTAGCATGCAAATTTAATAGGCAATTAAAGTTTTTTTTTCCTTCTATTTAATATACTCCTGGAATCTGCAATCATATCCCCAATTTCTTTCCTTTATTATGTTTGTTCTAGCCTGAAACCCTTTCTACTCTATCTTAATTCCCTGATATATTTCTCTGGTGCTCCTATTTATTGCACTCATTTTAAGATCATTAATTTTCTCCCATAAATATTCCCTCTTTTTAATCTTTAATGACCTCGTGGTTGTCGGTAAGTTATCCTCTTCAATATCCTGTTCAGCATGCACATTTAATAGGTAATTAAAATATTTTTTCCTTCTATTTAATATATTCCTGAAATCTGCAATCATATCCCCACTTTCATTCCTTTATTATGTTTGTGTTAACCTGAAATCCTTTCTTCTCTATCCTAATTCTCTGACATATTTTCTGGTGTTCCTATTTTATGCACTCATTTTAAGATCTTCTCCCAGAAATATTCCCTCTTTTTAACCTTTAATGACCTGGTGGTCTAATATTACCCATTTTTCAATTCATTTTTGCTTGCTTTCTTTTATTTACAACGTCCCATAAAACTATTTCTTCTTTTGCCTCCTTTTTTAAATAACTAACACTTTCTGATGCTGACAATTTAATAGAATCTCTTTTAGATTCCCATTCTTTATTTATATCAGTTTCTTCTTCGGGTGCCATATTCTCTTCTGAAGATTCCAGTATTTTAAATCTATTCACAATTTTGATTTGATATTTTTGCCGCAGTTCATCATTTCACTAGTTTTATAATTCTATTTTTCAAAGTTATATGTAGCATTTGTTCCTCTCATTAGCAGTAAGCATTGTCTAATTTTCACTGTGACCAGATGATGATCCAAATTGCTCTCTGTCCGTCTTAACTGATCTAACATTGATGGTGCTACTGTGCCAGCATTTGTCCACTAATATATGATCTATCTGTTTTTAAGTTTCAGCATCTGGAGATGTCCAGGTATATTTATGAATGTCCTTATACTGGAATGTTGTACTCTTAACAATAAGGATCTTTGATGTGGCAAAGGTGACTAATCTAACTCCATTGTTGTTAAGATCTTCACAAAGGCTGAATTTACATATTGTTGACCTGAATATATCTTCCCACCCTACTCTTGTATTAAAATCCAAGCCACTTTTCACATCATGATATCAATTATGTATTCTAATTGTTCATAAAACTCCTCCTTATCTTCTGTGGGACCATGTAAATTTATGTTTACAAAACCATTTTCTTTACCCTTGAGAATAATTTATGATATGCTATCACTGGCAAACTTAATATCTTGGATAGTGGAGAGGATACTCCTTCAGACTAAAAAAAAAAAAAAAAAGAGTTCAAAATTTAGGCCTTGCTGCACCCTGTACATTGCAAAGCTTCCTGGTTCCTTGACTACCTTCTTCTGGCCATCTAACTTTCTGTAAAGCTGCTATATCCAAGGATAATTTTTTCTAATTCCCATGTTAATATCTCTAGAGCCCCACTATTATGTAAAGTCCTAACATTCCATGTTCCTAGGAACATGTCCCTTTGTTTGAGCCTTTGGCGTGGATTCCTTGAAGTAATCCCTGCCTGATGAACCGAATGGGGTGCTATTTCATCCTGGAAAATTTTACCCCAGTAGAACCCATGTCCGTGTTTCTTGATGATTGTATTTTTACAGTGAAAGATCATCACTCCTTTGTCCAAAGTACTTCTTTTATCTGGCTTATCACCTTTGACTTGTCTGGTATGGGTACACTTTCAGCAGCAATGCTACTGCCGGCATAGCTCTCGGGTTTATTTAAGCATGCAAACCACTCCAGCACAACAAGGATAAAGAAACCATGGAGGGCAAATTCAATTCTTTCTATAGTATCCTCTTAAAATACAAGTTTTATAATTAAGGGTGATTGTTTTTACCACTTAAAGAAGAAAGAAATTTAGTATTTTGAGGAGTTATTCTAACAAGAGGTAATGACTTTTAAAGTACTTAATATACTTCTAATTGGGCAAGTAGTTTTTGAGTCCATAAAGGACTAACAGTCACACTAATTTTTATATATAAAGATTGTATGTTATTTTTATTTTGACTGTGTATATTACATTTTATGTGGTTAGAGACTGTGAGAGAAGTAGCATAAATTCGTTAACATATAATTATCTTAACAAATTATTTACTTATCAGTAAATACAACAAAATAGCTGATGAATATCTATTTTCTAGAATATTTGTCTTGTTTATTATTCTCCATTTAAACACCACACCCACAAATTCCACCACATATTTGATACCTCACATGACAACAGTTCCCTTACAGAAGAGTTTTAGTATCCTTGTTTTCAATTATAGTAGAGCTGACATATTTTTAGAGTGATTAGATGAGCACTAAAAAGGAGGACACTGCTTGGAATGTAGGACTTCACAACAAGATGTAGGACACTTTATTTATGGTGAATCAATTCAAATTGTATTAAATCCAGCCATGGAAAAAATTTAGTATTAAGCAACTTCGTGTTCTTGAGACTGTATTCTTTAAGAATATAATCTCATAATGGATCAAATCATATATTTTCCTGCTTCATCTCACCATTGAAATGGTAAGTCATATCAAATCATTTTATATACAACGCTATGATATATCGTATTAAGTGCAACACTCATTTTAAGTATATTTTGTTCTGGTTTTAATAAATTGTTATCATTGTTTCTATTAAGATAAAATCAAATGTTTCATACGTCTCCCCATACTAATCTTCTAAGTAGATCACAATTTCAAGACCATAGGAGTACCATCTTGACGACTGATAATACTCATCTAGATGGTACTGAAGTGGGACTGCTGGTCTTGAAATTGCAATCTACTTAGATGATTAGTATGAGGAGAGGTATGAAGCATTTAATTTTATCTTAAAATAAACCTCATAGTGATTTATTCCTATAAAAGTTCAATATTATTTCTATTGTTAGTATATCATTTATGGCCTTGTTGGTGATTAATGTATTGACTCTAGAAAAAAGTAATAATATCAAAAAGGAAGTGTCAAATGGAAAAAAGAATGTCATGCAGGAACTCCAAAAACTAAGTAAATTCAAGAGTAAGTCAAGTTTATGGGCTGATTTAGCTGGTTTACAGAATGTATATTTCCTTTCTTTTTAATTAATTTGTATATTTACAGTTTATTTGTGATAAAACAGATATGGTGGCCACTAGAGAAATTTTTAAATTTTGACTTCTGTTAAATCCTCACTTCTAATGGTCAGATTTTACTGATTTTTTGATACTGCCTTTCTCATTTTATTGTAATGGCATATGTAGAGATTTGTTGCAAAAATTAAAAATTATGGTCGCTGGAGCAATTCTTTAATTTTCTAATGTTGTGTGATTCCCGGGTTCTGTGGCCGTGGTCCATAGTTGGTGTTGATACCAGACGTTTCGCCCTCAACTGCGGAGGGCATCTTCAGTGGCGAGTGCTTCTAGGCGTGTTTCCTGGTCGGAAGATCTACTTAGAGTGAGCTCTGCTGACGTTGTGGACGTTGTATTGATACTAGTGGTGGGAGCAGGGTGAGTGAGCGTGGCTCTTGCTGATTGGCTAATGGTCGTCTCCTTGTTGTCCCTAGTGTTGATGCATTTATTTTCTAGTGTATGGTACCAGGCCTTAGGCAATTTGATACCTTCCTCTTTTCTGTTAATATTTTCTTTATGCTTGTATATTTCTATAGCCTCTCGGTATAATCTAGGGAAATAGTAGGAAGTTGTGGCTAAAACTTGTGTATCATCGAATAGAATCTGGTGTCCATTCATAATGGCATGTTCTGCTACAGCCGATTTATCCATTTCTCCTTGTCTGCAGTTTCTTTTATGTTCAGATAAACGGGTGGCTATACTTCTTTTCGTGGTCCCTATGTATGGTTTACCACACGAACAAGGAAGTCGATATACGCCGCAAGTGGAGAGAGGTGGCCGAGGATCCTTAGCTGAGCGAAGGCAGTCTTCTATTTTTCTTGTAGGTCTGTAAACTGTTTTTATGTTGTATTTTCGTAGGAGTTTTCCGATACGATCTGTGACTCTTTGTACATATGGTAAGTAGGCTATGCTGGTTGAGGGCGTGTTATCCATTCTGACGTGCTGTCTTCGTGGATGTATGGTTTGTCTTATTTCCTTGGATGTGTAGCCATTTTTCTGGAAACAATTGAACAGATGGTGTTGTTCTTGTTTAAGGTGTTGTGGTTGGCATAACTTAGTCGCTCTGTCGAACAGTGTCTTAATGACACCTCGCTTTTGTCTTGGATGGTGGTTAGAGTCTTTGTGCAGATATCGGTCTGTGTGTGTAGGTTTTCTGTAAACTGTATGTTGAATTTCCCCATTGCCAGTCCTTATTATTTGAACATCCAGGAAAGGAAGTCTTCCATTATCTTCTTTTTCCATAGTGAACTGTATTTTGTTGTGTCTGCTGTTAAGGTGTTGAAGGAAACGTTCCAATTCTTCACTGCCATGTCTCCATACTACGAATGTGTCATCAACATAGCGAAACCAATGTTCTGGAGACTTGGGAGCTGTTTTTAGTGCTTCTGTTTCGAATTTCTCCATGAAAAAGTTCGCTACTACTGGGCTTAGAGGACTGCCCATGGCTACTCCGTCGGTCTGTTCATAGTAGCTGTTGTTCCATTGGAAGTAAGTAGTAGTTAGTACATGCCTGAATAAATTGGATATTTCTTCTGTGAAAATCTGTCTAATGTAGTCCATGGTCTCATTTACTGGCACCATGGTGAAAAGGGAAACCACATCGAAGCTAACCAGTATATCTTGAGATGTTACGTTTATATTCCGTAGTCATTGAGAGACTACGGAATATAAACGTAACATCTCAAGATATACTGGTTAGCTTCGATGTGGTTTCCCTTTTCACCATGGTGCCAGTAAATGAGACCATGGACTACATTAGACAGATTTTCACAGAAGAAATATCCAATTTATTCAGGCATGTACTAACTACTACTTACTTCCAATGGAACAACAGCTACTATGAACAGACCGACGGAGTAGCCATGGGCAGTCCTCTAAGCCCAGTAGTAGCGAATTTTTTCATGGAGAAATTCGAAACAGAAGCACTAAAAACAGCTCCAAGTCTCCAGAACATTGGTTTCGCTATGTTGATGACACATTCGTAGTATGGAGACATGGCAGTGAAGAATTGGAACGTTTCCTTCAACACCTTAACAGCAGACACAACAAAATACAGTTCACTATGAAAAAGAAGATAATGGAAGACTTCCTTTCCTGGATGTTCAAATAATAAGGACTGGCAATGGGGAAATTCAACATACAGTTTACAGAAAACCTACACACACAGACCGATATCTGCACAAAGACTCTAACCACCATCCAAGACAAAAGCGAGGTGTCATTAAGACACTGTTCGACAGAGCGACTAAGTTATGCCAACCACAACACCTTAAACAAGAACAACACCATCTGTTCAATTGTTTCCAGAAAAATGGCTACACATCCAAGGAAATAAGACAAACCATACATCCACGAAGACAGCACGTCAGAATGGATAACACACCCTCAACCAGCATAGCCTACTTACCATATGTACAAAGAGTCACAGATCGTATCGGAAAACTCCTACGAAAATACAACATAAAAACAGTTTACAGACCTACAAGAAAAATAGAAGACTGCCTTCGCTCAGCTAAGGATCCTCGGCCACCTCTCTCCACTTGCGGCGTATATCGACTTCCTTGTTCGTGTGGTAAACCATACATAGGGACCACAAAAAGAAGTATAGCCACCCGTTTATCAGAACACAAAAGAAACTGCAGACAAGGAGAAATGGATAAATCGGCTTGTAGCAGAACATGCCATTATGAATGGACACCAGATTCTATTCGATGATACACAAGTTTTAGCCACAACTTCCTATTATTTCCCTAGATTATATCGAGAGGCTATAGAAATACACAAGCATAAGGAAAATATTAACAGAAAAGAGGAAGGTATTAACTTGTCTAAGGCCTGGTACCGTACACTAGAAAATAAATGCATCAACACTAGGGACAACAAGGAGACGACCATTAGCCAATCAGCAAGAGCCACGCTCACTCACCCTGCTCCCACCACTAGTATCAATACAACGTCCACAACGTCAGCAGAGCTCACTCTAAGTAGATCTTCCGACCAGGAAACACGCCTAGAAGCACTCGCCACTGAAGATGCCCTCCGCAGTTGAGGGCGAAACGTCTGGTATCAACACCAACTATGGACCACGGCCACAGAACCCGGAATCACACAACATTATGATTACCGGCCGTGAAAGCCTGCATTCAATCTTTAATTTTCTATTTAGGTGAACCCCATTTCAAATGGTCTGATTTTGCTGTAGTTTTAGAGTGTTTAAAAGTTTTCATTAACATGTCTACTTTTTTCTCATTATGATAGCCATGAAACATTTTCCATGTTTCCTGAAAAATTTCCTTTTCTGCACTTAATACAATTTGAATTGACACTCCACATCTTGCAACAGAATTTTACCTTGAAAATTACTTACTGTTATTTTGAAAATCACGAAAAAATTTGTTGGAATTAACTTTGTTGTGGGAACACTTCCTAATACCAATCATGCACAAAATATTAAGAACAAAGAAAGAGTAAATATTCACAACTCGCAAGTACAAACTGACATCAAGCTTCACCTCTACACCATACCGTGAATATTGATACTAGTGTCACCAAACAAATTTTAGAAATAGATTGGAAACTTGAAATTTACAATATGACAGAGCAAACAGAAACATAATATATTTGGCTGCAATACATGAACAACCTAATGAATTGAATAACAAAAAAGTCTCTATCTAATATATAAAAATGAATGTTTGTTTGTACTTTATGCACGGCCATACAATTGATCCGATTGTGATGGAGCTTTATGCAAAATGTTCAGGACATTCCCAGGATGAGCATAGGCTATAAGAGAGTTGTGATACTCAACTCCTACACCCTTAGAAATTTCCCTTTGTAGTGGAAAACGTGAAAGAAGTAGCTCTTTGGATGATTTAAATGGCTTATGCTGCCTAAACCATAACAATGGCCCAAAATTAATGTGTACAGAATTGAATATCTCTAAAAGCTCTACAAAAAAGTTGGTGACATCATAGTTTAATCTAAATCTATTACGGATAACTCACAAAACCATTTTTATCTTTCCATTGATGCCAAGAAGAGACAAGTTACGCAAATTTTTGTGCAAGCATAGCAGCACATGGTGGGTAGTTCTTTTACAGCTAACTCATCAATAACTTTTTTGGGGTCTTTAGTCACGTTTATTCCTATAAGATCGAGATAGGTAGATTCCGCAGTGCAGTCACCGGTTTACATGAGCACGATAATCTTAAAATAAGTACGATATAAATTTATAATTATATTTTCATGTTAACTTCTTCATCAACTAATCATGAGAATTACAACATTAATTTTTTTGTCATTCAGACTCATTTCATGTCCAGAAGCTTGGGATGAGTAGATGCCACGACGACACTGAGTGGGTACCCAGGCAACGGGGTATCTAAAAATAATTACGATAAAAATTTTTCCTCTCACTTATTCAACTAAACATAAAAGCACATTAATTTTCATTTATTTAGGCATAGCAGCGCATGCCGGGAATTAGCTAGTTAAAAATAAGAAATATTCAATAATAGGATATTATGGTACTTTTTCCTGGACATCTGGTCATAAGATTGATTTGTAGCTTATAGTGGTAATCCTATATATTAAACTAAAGTAAGTTCTATGGCACGACAGGCTAGAGGGTCCTTGTCCTACCAGATGGCTGCTGGTCTTACATCCACATGTGTTAATCAAAGAGGTTGATTATCATCCAACCTATAAAGGGTGACATGTGGTCAGCATGTTGGGTTGCCCACCCATTATAGTTGGTTTACTTAACCTGAAACTGCTACTTATTGCAGAAATACAAATATGTCACAAAGCTGGGTTGAGCACTGGTCCCATACTGTCCAAAATTCCATGCAATATTTTTTCCTTCATTTAAACCATTCATGTTCTGTAGCTCTTCACCAAGGCATGATGCCCTATACTGCTCGACCAGGGAGAGAAATTCTACGCATTGTAGACTAATAAAAAATTGATAATTTTGACCTGGGATCTTTTTTCACTAAAACAATATGTACTTACTTTCATTAGGAAACCATATGCACCGAATATTAGTGCCGAAACAATGTGGAAAAAATCAAAAATTTCCAGTTCCTTCTCTTCGGCAGCCTGCCTTCTGGAACACAAGAAGTTTCTTATGATTAAAACATAAGCTCTAAGAGATGTTGATAATGATAAGAAAATGGAAAATATTGGAAATGATCTGGAGATTCATCATAAAATAACCACTAAAATGAAAAGAATAGTAACGTTTCAAATTGCTGTTATCAAATCAAAAACATTGACAAAATTTAGAAAACAGTTCCAGACAAATTTTATCTTAATAATGAATAAGGATCACTGTAATACGGTGAATGGTGGAATGAGTTTAAAGGTTTGTAGAATAAATTGTATAAAGCAGGATGACAACTGGAGGATTTTTTGTATTAGTTTAAAGTACCGGTAACTTATATTTAAATTAATATTGGGAAGTAAACATTATGAGGTTATATCATTAATAGTGAGTGTAGAATATATTTTTAATGACTCACCTCATATGATTTCAAATTCCTTTGATATCTGAAGTTTCAGACAATATCTTGCCCCACTTCAGTCATGGCTTCCACTGATGAAATTCAGTGGTTGTTGATTTCTCTAAGGACATCACCTCTTATGCTGCCATCTTTCGTTGCAATTATAAACTTTGTAATTAAATTTTTATCCACCGGAATATAAAAATTCATAGATCAATATTTATTCTTCTGAATGAATATCATTTCCCAAATTGTTAATTCCAATGGTTTATCTAATTGTTTCAAAAGTTTTGCCTCTTTTTCAATTTTATGATGTTCTAGCAAACTATGTGCAGCAATTGGTGAATTTTCAATTTCACAATTTTTAATATTTCTAAAATGTTCTATAGTGTGTGTTTCCAAATTCCTTTTTGTTTTTCCTATGTATACTTTGCTATAATCAGTACAATTTATTTGATAAATTCCAGATTTCTTACTGTCTGGGATGTTGATTTTTTATTGGTATTTAGAAGTTTTCCAGACTTAATTTATTTATTGGTGCCAAAGTAATGTTGTGTTTGTCAAATATTTTTTTGAAATTTCCTATGTACTATTGGATGGTAAGTAAGTTTCTTGAAATTCTTCTTTTCATTACTAATAATTTGTAGGGTAGAGCATTCTTTAAGTTGTTTTATCTTTTTGAATTTCTTTAATTTGTTAGATATTATACTCTTATTGAAACCATTTAATCTGGCTATATTTAGGATATTCTCGTATTCTTTCTTAAAACTTTCTCTTTTTAGTGGGACCTTTATCAATCTATATAAGAGGCTATTAAATATTGCATGCTTATGAGCCAGAGGATTGAAACCCATTGATCTGATATAATTATCAGTATGTGTACCCTTCCTATATACATCAAATTCAATTTTTTGAGTTTTTTCATTCCTAATTATGTACAAATCCAAAAATGGAATTTGGTTTTTAATTTCTGATTCTATGGTAAATTTAAATGATACATCTTGTAGATTAAGTAATTTCAATGCATCATCAACATGTTTAAAATTTATTATTGAAAAAATATCATCAGTTGGTACAGATATGTAGATGATATTTTTTCGATAATAAATTTTAAACATGTTGATGATGCGTTGAAATTACTTAATCTACAAGATGTATCATTTAAATTTACCATAGAATCAGAAATTAAAAACCAAATTCCATTTTTGGATTTGTACATAATTAGGAATGAAAAAACTCAAAAAATTGAATTTGATGTATATAGGAAGGGTACACATACTGATAATTATATCAGATCAATGGGTTTCAATCCTCTGGCTCATAAGCATGCAATATTTAATAGCCTCTTATATAGATTGATAAAGGTCCCACTAAAAAGAGAAAGTTTTAAGAAAGAATACGAGAATATCCTAAATATAGCCAGATTAAATGGTTTCAATAAGAGTATAATATCTAACAAATTAAATAAATTCAAAAGATAAATTCAAAATATAAAACAACTTAAAGAATGCTCTACCCTACAAATTATTAGTAATGAAAAGAAGAATTTCAAGAAAATTACTTACCATCCAATAGTATATAGGAAATTTCAAAAAAATATTTGACAAACACAACATTACTTTGGCACCAATAAATATATTTAGTCTGGAAAACTTCTAAATACCAATAAAAAATCAACATCCCAGACAGTAAGAAATCTGGAATTTATCAAATAAATTGTAATGATTGTAGCAAAGTATACATAGGAAAAACAAAAAGGAATTTGGAAACACACACTAAAGAACATTTTAGAAATATTAAAAATTGTGAAGTTGAAAATTCAGCAATTGCTGCACATAGTTTGCTAGAACATCATAAAATTGAAAAAGAGGCAAAACTTTTGAAACAATTAGATAAACTGTTGGAATTGACAATTTGGGAAATGATATTCATTCAGATGAATAAATATCGATCTATGAATTTTGATATTCCGGTGGATAAAAATTTAATTACAAAGTTTATAATTGCAACGAAAGATGGCAGCATAAGAGGTGATGTCCTTAGAGAAATCAACAACCACTGAATTTCATCAGTGGAAGCCATGACTGAAGAGGGACAAGATATTGTCTGAAACTGCCAGTATCAAAGAAATTTGAAATCTTATGAGGTGAGTCGTTAAAAATATATTCTACACTCACTATTACTGGTAACCTATTTGCTCATTTAATTCATAGTAAAGAATATAAATTAGTAAAGACATATTACAACAATAGACCTACTAAAGCTACAATTGCAAAAAAAAAATACATTTTTCTCATAAGGATTCCCAATTTGCAGTTAGCTATAAGCAAGAATGAAAATACAAAATATTTTATAGTCATCAATGTACAGTAAAATCTCAGGAACTCATCAGCCAATAAGTTGTTGCACCATGCGTCAGTCTACTCAAGTGGAAATAAAAATTTGTCTTATAGTATATCATTATCAGTCAGCCGCAGTGGTCTATTAGTCGTATTCCTTGCCTTTAGTCCCGAGGGCTATGTGTTCAAACCCAGCTGGGGCAGATGGAATTTTAGGAAGTAAAAATCCAAGGGATAATTCTCCAGGAGGGAAGTCATGAGTCCAAAGTCCACATTTTTTTCAGGCTCCTAAATATAATTGCAAGTCTGAATAGAAAGGCCACTGTACAAAATTTAACTGACCTTCAACCTATCAGGTAATACCATAGTTTAAGATTAAGATTTAAGATTTTTTCTTCTTGTACAACTTCAATATCTTAGTTCCCTACCAGATGTCTCATTGAGGTGATGTGCAACTACATGTTACTCGTTGACATCTGTTTGTAAATAAGCATAACTAAATTAGAAACTCATACTAAGGAGCACCCATCTTCCCATGTGTGACATATGGAGTATATACATACATACAGATCATTAACAGTTAAAGTGATTTATGAGTTACTGTGGAGATTGTTATAGCATTTGGGTTGGATATTGCCCTAGAAACATAATAGAATGCTCACAAAGTTTTTTTTTTAATAAATTGCAATTCATTGTCAATTTGTATTCAAAATTAATTTGAATATTCAACTTTACTATGTTTATGACAGCATCTTCTTTTTCTAAACTTTTATTTTTGCTTACCACATCACTGTCTCTGTCATTCAGTCCAACACTTTCAATCCCTTCTGTTGCATGGTGTGTGTGATATCACTCATCCATGTTTCCCAGGTCATCCTGATCTTCACGGCTGTGAAGTCTATTCCATTATCATCAATGGCACTCTATCTTTCAATATTCTCATTTTATTGTCATACCATTCGGGGTCGTTGGAGTTAGGGAGAGCAAAAGAAGAGGTATGAGGATAATTGTCTTGTTTGGCTTTGATTGTGTAGTTCTGATTTTATCCAATTTTAGAGACTTGATGATCATGGTAACCTTTCAGAGCGGGTGGAGTTAAATGGATGGCAATACCCTGTTGTGGGAGGCGAGTGTTCATGGGGATTTAATTCCAGCCGTTCAGTGCCAGGTATTCCAATAACACGTTTAAATGGTAATATCTTGAGTAATTTAAATGTTTTTGCAATTCGTTTATAGTGAATCGTTAATATACTATTTAATTAATTTACTTTATAATGGTTCTCACGTAACATCTCTGCATGTGTAGACTTATTGATGATTGTTGTGCCACGGTGGAAGTAGGTTCCTTTTGTAAGTTCCTCACATAAGTAGCACAGTGAATAGTGAATTGCACTAGGAATTATTTGAAGAATTCAGAGAAAACTGACTCTACATAAACAACATAATGAAATAGTAAAACAAAGAGAAGGGTGTTAACAAAAAAAGACATGAAATAAAAAAGTGGGGTGTCTAAATCTTCAAAGCGGTAACCAGCGGTTTTACACTGCGGCACCAATAATTGTATTTTTTCCCTTGTGTTTAAAGCTTGTTCATGTTTATTTACAAACATTGCTTTATATGGGTTGACCTTCTTTCTTGTAGGGGGGGGCAGCCTTCTCCAAACGAGTCTTTCTAACACTTTGGAAACATTATTTTAGGTCGTGTGCCTTCAAAAAAACTGTCTTTCTACACATGAGACCTGTTGTGCTAAAAGACCTCCATCAACCCTAAATTTCAATCTGTCTTTCTTCTGGTTTCCAAGGCAAAACCAGTTGATGATATATGACTATAATAGCTTCATGAGAGGTGTGGATTTGAAAGATCAACATGCTACAAGCTGGAAGATCTAGGGTTCGAGTCCCGGTGGGTCAGGATTTTTAAACTGAACCAAACCTTCAGGCGGCACTTGTGACCCAGGGATTGACCCAGCCTCTAACTGAAATGAGTACCAGATGCTTGTTATGGGCCGCCAGGCAGAGATAAGTACCTGGATTACATCAAGTGCCAATAGTCTAGAAAAAGTGAGAGCCTTAACCTCCTAATATCCCAAGGAACTCCTGAGGCCTGTAGTGGGACCACTTTACCTTTTAGATACCGTGTGAATAGTGGACTAACTACCTTTATATAATGTAAGGATATCGTCAATTGAAATATATACATGTATATATATATATATATATATATATGAAATTTACTGTTGTGGTACTGTAATATAGCATAAATCGGAAATAACTTTGTTGGGCCTTTATATATGCTGAATTTTGTGACATTATTATTAAAAATGAAGAGATTTGAAAATAGATTCAATTTGATAGACAAGCTAATCCACAAAAAAAAGGTGAATTTATTTTTTCTAAGAAATCCTTTATCAAGTTATACATAAAAGAAAAATGTCAGAGGCCGCATAAATAAATGCAAATATAAAATTATTTTAACTTGTTACTTAGGACCATCAGTGATTAATATATGCACTAATATAAACTTTGAAGTCTCTACATAAAAGTTATATAAACAGGAAATAGTTCATGTAAACACAAAGATCATAATAACAGTTTAAAGTAATGCATGCAGCTAGCGTATACGTCATGTCGCTCTGCATCTGGTGAAGAATTCAATCTGCATACATGTCACGTACCTCCATGCTGATGGGTTAAGAAATATCCACTTCTGTGGATAAAAATTCAAACTTTATATCCTTGTTTAACATTTTACCTGCCAAATTAACTTTTTCTGAAAAGTTTAAAATCCCTTATGCGTTTCTGTGTTTTTAAGATCGATTAAAAGAATCATACAGTATTTTGAGGTTTAAAAATATTTTGTGATCAAAATTTTTCATGTTCCCTTTTGGGAACATTAGCAGTTGGAGTAAACATTTTATGAGATATTCAGATCTCTTATACTATAACCAACATTTTATTGCTATAATGAAAAAAAACTACATAATATTGTTATGATAAGGATCTTATCACATTTTGAGCATTATTTGGAACATTATATCAGTCCATGGTATTTGGGAAAATGATGAATATGCATATTTCTCCCACACACACAATATTGCAGGCGAGAATTACTCTTGCATTCTATACATCTACCTTGTATGGATTCAATTACATGATGTCCATTAGTATTTCTAATTGAATGGGAAAGTTGCACCTTAGGTCCTGGTTTCATACTTAGTCTTGATTGGGTTCTGAGTAGGGCCACATTCACTTCTTTCCTAAAGTCCAAATGACTTTGAGCTCTCTTTCATGTAGGTTACAATGAATTTGTAAAGCATTTATTACTGCAATGTTCAGTTCATTAGTAAAAAGGTTCCACCACCACTTCATATTTTGAAGCTGAGGTAAATGGGTTGATAGGAGGCAGTCAAGAACATCCACACCCCTCATCCCCATTTTATAATTGTGTATGATGCTGGGTGCAGGAATGTTGATCATCTTCTTGCTGTTTCGAAAATATCACTTTGTATTTCCCACAGTCATATGTGTTTATTGGTTTGATGCCAATATAACAACAGCATTGTCGTTCCTCCCACATATATATATATATCACAACTATAAACAAATACACCCCTTTCTTGTTTCTTCAGGATGTTGACTAGAGTTAAGAGGAAATTTCCTAGTTCACAATCTCATACGGTCCCTGAAGCTCTGAAGTTTTCTTTCAATTTCATCAGCAAGTTATGTGTAGTAAAGAAATTGTCGAAGTGTGTTTCCACTTGGAGAGGATCAGGCACTACAGAAAATAAATTTGTGTTCACGTGGGATCCAAGCAGAGAGGAAGGGTCACTAACATTCTTTCCACCATAAATTTCCATAATGTAAGGCTATCCGTTATTGGAACACAGCATCCATATCTTATACCCAAAATGGTTAAATTTTTCCTCGATAAACATTTTGCAAGAGTTGCAACCATAATAAGAAATCATTGACTTGTCAATGTAAAATTTGATATCCCTAAATGCCAGTATTCCCAATTGGGAACACAATTATTTTTTTGTATTTTTGAGCTGAAAATGTAAATTAACACACCTCCAAATGTTGAAATATCTTTATTGTGACTTTAATAATAGAAAATCTATGTCACACAGTTATCATTTTATTTAGGTGGCACTTCAAAATATATTTTGTAAAGTTAGTGAGTCAGTGCAAAATTAAGACATTTTAAAAATCTGTAGTTCATATTTTACCTACATAGAATTGTTCTTATTGTTATTAATAATAAATACATATCTTCATTAAACAGAAATGGTGGAAAAATTACAGTATGAAATTTCATACCATATACCAATATACACTTTATACACTGTCCCAAAAGGGAAAATTGGCAGGAAAATGGTTAATTTCCATATCTCCACATCATATGTCTTTGACTGCACACTACAGGGTTCTTCATTTATAACCTAAAAGGCACATGGCATTTTGCTTGTGCGCGGTTGGGTGTGCAACAGCCAGCTTAACTCCTACATAAACTCCATGCGTAAAGCATGTATACAAATTTTACCTTATAGAAGATGCTGGAAATGTGTACCCTTGGCTAAACAGGCATTATATTGGGAAAAGACATTCTGATTCATTTGATTATGTTGGGCCACTGTGATGTTTCTGATTTCATTTTTATATTTTGTTTTAGTTTTCCAATGTATGAGGATTTGTCTCATAAACTTTATCTTTCAAGTTACCGCACAAGTAAAAATCACACACTGTTTGATCAGGGGAGTGAGAGGGCCATACACCAGCTCTAATCACTTCCATCTTGGAACGCTTCCCTAATTTTATTCATGGACTCCTCTGCTCTATGGGCAATAGTAGAATCTTGTTGAAACCACCCATATGATTTCTCTTCTTCTGTCAGTTCATGAAAATGGGGTCAAAATATAATTTCGGTATCTCTCTGCATTTACAGTCTCTACATTTACGTGTTCACTTATAAGGTTTTAGTTTTATAATTTAATTGCTCTATGTGCAGAAGACTCTGAAATTCTCACCTGTTGTGTTAATTTTGGTATGTATTTTGTTGGTGTACGTTCAAGACTTGCACCTCTTTCATCTAACTTTTCCTCTGTCAAAACTGTACGTTCCACCAGGGGTTTCAAATTTCTTCACAATTTTTTGAATTGTAAATCTGGAAGGAGGCATTTCACTAGGGAACTTTTGAATATACTCTGTGCGAACACAGCTTGGTAATTCACAATGAAAATAACTTTTACACACAAAAATGCATTGCTCTTGATTCAATAACATATTCATATTGCTGGACAATACAGTATTGCTGAGTGCCACTGCTAGCAGTTGCGTGTGCTCAAAGGCAGCCAGTAGTGGGGGAATCCAGCAAGAGCTTGGGAGAGATGAAACGCCATGTGCCCATTAGGTTATAAATGAAGAATCCTGTATATTATTTTAACTTCTAGAAACTAAATTGAGTTTTGTGATAAATTTCAGTTAAATATAATGTGATATTTAATGTGGTTTGGTGATTGACTCTTTTAGACCCAGTATCTGTTATAAAAACATATGATTATAATTTAGTTTTGTCTTTATTACACAAGAATTTGCTCTTGTCCTGGGTTAATATCCAAACATACATTTAGTTTATGCAGTGATAACTGTAAAATTTTTGAATTATGTTCATCTTTAAATAACCACAGGAGAGTCAAAATATTTCATACTTGGAAATTAGTTACACATGAGTAGTGAATGGAATGGAGTAATAAAAACAAATTAACCTTTTATCTGCTGAATTCATATTTTCTCTGAAGATTTATATCCCTCTGTGTTTTTCTGCTTTTTAAGACTAATTAGAAGAATCATACAGTATTTTGAGATTTTAAAAATATTTCACGACCAAAATTTTTGATGTTCCCTTTTGGGAACATTGGTGGTTGGAGTGAACATTTTATGAGAAATTCATCTCTTATATTATAACCAAAATTTTATTGTTATAATGAAATAAAACATTTTAAACTACATAATGCTGTTATAATAAGGAACTTACAACATTTTAAGCACCATTTGGAACATTACTTCAGTCCATGGTATTTGGGAAAATGGTGAAGATATATATTTCTGCCACACATACGACATTGCAAGCGAGAGGTACTCTTGCATCCTACACTTCTGCCTTATTTAGATTCAATTAGATAATTACCATCAATCTTTATAATTGAATGAGAAAGTTGGACTTTAGGTCCTGGTGTTGTACTTAGTCTTGATTGGGTTCTGAGAAGGGTCATATTCACTTCTCTCCTAAATTCCTAATGATTCTGAGCTGTCTTTCATGTAGGTCATGATGGATTTGCAAAGCACTTACAACTGCAATGTTCAGAGCACTAGCAAATAGGTTCCACAACCATTTCTTACTTAGGAGCTGAGGTTGATAGCTTGATAAGAGGTGGTAAGAATATCTGCACCACCCATCCACAAATTATAACTGCATATGATGCTGGCTTCAGTATCATGAATCGTCCTCTTACTGTGTTGAAAATATTTCCTTGTATTTCCGACGGGCATTTGTGTTTGGTGGTTTGATGCCAATTTGACATCAGCATTATCGTTCTACCTACACATGTATAAATCACCATCACAACTACAAACAAATATACCCCTTTCTTGTTTTTTCAGGATATTGGCTGGAGTTAAAGGATATTTCATAGTTGTAGAATCTGATCCTTACCTATTTCACACTTCTCAGATGTGCTGGGGATCAGGTGCACTGTGACTTTTACTGTGAATTTCATGATAGTTGGAGTAAAACGTACAAGAATAAAATTATATACATAGAAAAAATCTGAAATAATTTAAAAAAAAACTGATATCCCTAAATACCAATATTCCCAATTGGGAACATATTTATTTTTAATTTATGAGCTGAAAATGAAATTTAACACATCCTCAAATATTTCGATATCTTTATTGTGGCCTTAAATAATAGAAAATCTATGCCACAGAATTTATCATTATATTTAGGTGATAGTTTAAAAAATATTTTGTAAAGTTTGAGTGTCAGTGCAAAATTAAAACATTTAAGAAACCTATATTTCATGTTTTACTTACATTGAACTCTAATTATTATTATTATTATTATTATTATTATTATTATTATTATTATTATTATTATTATTATTATTGTTATTGTTCTTGTTGTTGTTATTACTATTATTATTACTACTATTACTATTATTATTATTATTATTAATAATAATATTATTATTTATTATTATTATATAATAATATTATTATTTATTATTATTGTTATTATTATTATTATTATTATTATTATTATTATTATTATTATTATTATTATTATTATTATTATTATTAATGATAATAAAGTTCAGACCTTCATTAAAGAGTAGTGAAGGTTAAACTATGCTATTAAATTTCATACCATATTTCAACATACACTTTATACAATGTCCCCCAAATGGGAACATTGGTACCAGTATGTAAATGGTTTAACTGTTATATATAGAATATTAAAAAGATTTTTAAACAAAATTTGAAAATTGGTCTGAAACATTAATTGTTTGTAAATATTGAGGCTTATTTACTACTGGTATACCATCTTCATTTTCTGAGTGCTAATTGTTTTGGCTGATAAAAGGGTATAGGCTATATAAATTCTATTTTAAGGATAGAGTGGGTTAGGAAGAGCGGTGTCGAATCTATGGACGCATTAAACCGTAAAAGGCGTTCTCTTCTGAGAAAGTTGTATCCTAATACGATTTTGCTTACTCAGAAATCTGTTCATGCGATAATAATTGTTGAAATTCGTAAGCTACCTGACCAGGTAACTTATGAGAGAAACGAATCGTAAGAATCCCGAAGGGAACCGATGTAGTTTGAAACCTTGCCGCGTATCTTGCTGCTTTATCCAAGATCTCGGACCTTGAAGACTTCGTCATATTTTCGGTATACGCGGAGAAGAGGAATTTGATAGAGTCTACCAAAGAATTCAACTGGAAGAACAGGAGAATCGGCGTAATATTGCACGACGCAGACGTCGTTGTATACGGTATACGGTATTATTTGCGTTGTTCTAGCAGACGAAAGTAACGGAAGTGATTTTATCGCTGATAATTCTGGGTAATTTCTTGCCAATATTACGAAAACGACGACTTTCATGCATGACCAGTTAGTGGGTAGCTAATTCGATCTTTGCACTTGCTCACGGTGAGTCAGATCACCAGTAATTGGAAGTAATTTCAGTAGAGACTGATGTATTTGCAGACAACGTATTTATATAATATGTTATTGGTAAGCTTAATTCATACCTTCTTATAAGCACATGTTTCCCTTTAACAGAGATTTAGGCGCTCTCCCCCTACATGGAAGAATTTGAAATAGCCTACTAATTTAGCTGCACTTGTTTTCGTATAGATGTCATTTGAGTGGCCCATGGTCAGCGTTCCGCCTCATACTGACAACTAGGAAACCAAGGTAATACTAGGACGGGAAAATTCTGTAAATTTTGCTTAGAGGCCTTTTCATTCAGGCTTAAGGATCTTTTACGAGCCTGAAAATCTTCAGACTCGGGACCCACGGCTTAAAGTCCCTCCCGGAGGACTAGGTCCTTGGATTTTTCCATTGACCCCGGCCGGGTTTGAACCCGCGACCCTCGGCACCAGAGGCAAGGAACATAATCACTAGTCCACCGCGGCCGATTCGTATAGGCTACTCTTCAAAATTTGACTATAAATGTTTCACATAAGCATGTTAATGATTTGCACCGTAATGTTCTCTGTAACTTAAAATTTCGTACTGATAAAAAGCGTTACATATACTATACTAATAGGTAATAGCACATAATATATAGGCTACTGTAAATTTTGAGTAACCGGTGCCGTAATAATATTGAAAATTTCGTCCGTAAGAATTAAATGGTAATCGATGTTATCATACGTTTTGTTAAGCGGTGAGTATATATAAGTACAATAAATTGGTCAAGAAAAGCAAAAAGTAGCCTACTAACATTTCCATATATTAGTAGGCTATGGTAATTTTGAAACATTATATTAAAATTAGTTTAATGTGGCCAAATTATCTCCTGGAATTTAAAAATGAAATAATATGCATTAGGGCTAACCTTTGATATAATTGTTTTGTCATTTTTCTTGGCGATGCATCGGCATTACGTTGTTTCCTAGTTGGATTTTCTTTGCATTTGCGATTATTCCGTTGTTTTTTTTGACATTATGAGTTCTCTTTTGATACTTTTCAAACGTTTGCCTTATTATGATCCTACACTGGCAGCATCAAATTTTCGACTGTCTGTCTCCTTCCCTCGCTCCTCTATTATATACCTATAATGATGTCAATGCAGCCAACATAAATTTGGAAATACCGCTAGACAAAAATGGAAATTTTGATAATTTGTGCTCTTAATGTTTATTGCTTGTGAATATTTTAACAAAAGTCTAAATTATTAAACGAAAATACGTTTGCACAATAGGATATTTAAGAAATATGAAGGCCGATGGACATGTGGGCCCAGTAAGGAAATTATTTTCAATAACGTGAAATCTCAAACTCAAATCAAATTTATGCGATTTTGGCTGGTTATTAAAGAGTTTCTGGATTAGGAGTTTCAATTTACTTAATTACATAAAATTGTAAATGAACATTTTACTTCACACTGCCATATTTTAACATTAATATTAGAATGAAGCATTCCATTACATTTCTTACATTAATTTTTGTGTATGGGAGCAAGGTGCCAACTTAACGATTTTTTCCGCTTAATATAGTAAATTTTAAGGTCTTACTAAATGACATTAAACATTTAAATTAAAATATAGCCTGTCTGCAATATATGCCCATGTAATAGCGTATCCCAAATTGTTTTTTCAGCGTTTTTCCTTCTTCTTCTTATTCTTCTTAAACTTAATTTGTAAGATTTTCATCCTGTTTATTTCCAAAATCACTCCTCGGGGGAAGACGTACTGGATGTGCATTCACTGTCTATCCATCTCTTGGCAGGTCTTCCTCTTGTTCTTCTCCCGTCCATTGGCCTATCTTCTTTAGCTCTTTTTGCAAGCCGGTTTTCTTCCATTCTTTCTATATGGCCCTTCCAATATTTTCGTCTATCTATAATAAATTTGGTTATGTCTTGAATATGGAATTTGTCCCTAATTTCTGTGTTGTGTATTTTATCAAATAATGTTTTCCCCTGAATAGTTCTTAAGATTTTCATTTCGCATGTGCTTATTATTTGTTTAGTTTTTGTTGTATCGGCCCTAGTTTCTGCTCCATATAGGTCTACGATAACTGGTCGAACTATCGTCAGCGTTTTTCCTTGAAACAAAAATCGAATCTGAGGCCTACCAGATATTAGTTATGAGTTTTTATTGTCCTGCATGACCACTCAATTATGATATTTTATTTAATGGCCATTATGTAGGCTATCTAGTAACCCTGATGTAAGGCATCCGTCTATGGCCTGGATGATCAGGGATTCGATTCCGGGTATTCCTTTGGTTCATTCACTCTCTTATAAAATGCGTACCGAAAAAAAAGAAAAGAATTCGGGAGTAAAGTCGGTCAGATCATAGAATTAGCTAATTGTCATTGTCCAACCCGGAGGTTCATGGCCGCACGGACATATGGTCTATATACAGTGCTTGCTTGTCCGAGCTAATATTTTCCAACCATTCTCTGAAAAATTCACCTCCTCAAATTAGTCTATGGTTAATCCTATTTTCCCATCTTCCGTTACAAACGTTAATTATTCTTCTTCCTCATATACAATTTTCTTTATCGTCAGAAGCAGATTGACGTCGCTACCACTGCTGTCTGGAGGCTTTTAATATAACAAAGCGTTTTTAATGAGAAATAACATAGACTAACTTTTACAGAAGTTAAGCAATGTATTTCGATGGATTATCAACTCTTTCTATTCATTTGGAAGAGTATATTTTTTTCCCAAATTATGCTAAGCCACCTACGTATCTTGTCCATCAATTTTTTCCCCCTGGTTTTATTAGTTCTGCTGGGATCCCATCTGAACCTGATGATTTATACATTTTCAATTTTTCTATTACCATTTCAACCTCTAATCCAATTGCTTCTGTTACTAACATTTCTGCTGTCTGTAAGTTATCCTCTGCAATATCCTGTTCTGCATGCACATTTAGTAACTGTTTACAGTAACTTTTACATCTTTTTAATATAGTCCCGGAACCTACAGTCACATCCCAATTTCTCATTCCTAATTATGTTTGTTCACTCATAAGACATTTAGTTTATTACAGAGTGATTAAGAAATAACCTTATGTAACATATTCTATACACTGGAACTGCACAGGTTCAATAATTATGTATTGTGCTTGGCATTAGTAAACCTCGTCACATCTACAATTATCATTAAATATTATAAAAATATATATGTATTACAACTGCTTCAAAGAACAAAAGCAACTGAAATTCTTGGTTAAATTGGATATCAGATGATGTGCACCGCGTGCCATAGATGAGCAGTTTAAGGCATTGTGCCTTGTTGTAGAACTATGGGACTTGCTCTGGTTTTTTAGATCCTCTGGGAGAAGAAATTTTCTCATGGAATTTTGACCATTATGGGACCATTGATCATGCAGTATCACAAGGTTTCAGGTTGACAAAACCAGCTATTCCATGGAGTTATCAGGTAATAGTGCAGACGGTCATATGGCCAGCAGTAATGCAGTTGAGTCCTATTTTCAATTTTTTTTAAACCAGACTTTGATCATTTTCATATCAAGTACATTTTTATTGTTATTTTGAGGGTAAGTGGATCGTATTCCAGATGATATATTCAGAGAAATATTTCTGTGATATAGTTGAGAATCAAACCATTATATCTCTATATCAATCAGATATGCACACTATTACACTATGAAGGCAGTAATCATCATCATCATCATCCTCCTTGCCAGGTATTAGTCCTAGAAGAACTGTTATGACCTGAGAAAGCGGTTTTTGTGCCATCTTTTCATAGGTCGAAAATCTATTTGGATAGTAGTTCATTATTGCCTTGGGGATCCTGGATCTAGCCATTCTTGAGACATGTTCCTTCCAGTTTAGCTGATATCTGGAGATGTAGTCCAGTCAATGGTCATTACATCATTTAAATTTGATAGCCCAGAAATACTCAATGGAAATATCTACCAATAAAACTAAAATAATGGCCTTTTGTGGAAAATCCCCAATACCAAGCAAAATTTGTTTAAATAACAACATTTTAGAGAGAGTTAATGAGTTTACTTATGTAGGATATAAACTCTCTTTTGTTGAAAATTTGGATTTCCCAGAGAAAATTGTGAAATTCAACAAATCAATGGGAATCATTAATAGAGTTTTAAAACCTTCATCAGTGCAAAAATCAACTCGTACTCGTCTTTATCAAATAATGGCTCGACCAGTCCTATGTTATGGGACTATAAGGACGAGAATGAAAGCAGACTAACAGCTTGTGAGATGAAATTTATGCACAGAACAGCTGGCTACACCAAATGGGATCGAAAGAAAAATGTAGAAATCCTTCAAGAACTAAAGGCAGTAATTAACATAATTACAGTGTAAGAGTGTTATTATTTCCCAGTTTGTGATATCCGCTGGATTTTATATAATCATTAACATAAAACATGTTCATATTTTTTTTTTCAAAATATGAAAATAGACTTTCTGGACTAAATAAACTGCACATGTAGTAGAAATGCACTACCCTTCACACCAACTTGACAATGGACAGAGACAATCTCCTCCTGTGCAGATTACATGGTATGGGGAAACAAGAAAACCCAGATCTAACACATTTTGGAGTAAATGACTAATTACTAATGCAGTAATTAATGTTTATTTTGGAAGTACATTTTGAGGTTCTTTTAATTAAATTATTTTGAGTCTGTGAAATCTTACCTCAAAATTATTGTTGATTTGTTCTTGAACATGTTTCGATTAGTCTTCTAATAATCTTCAGCATCATGGCCAGACTGATGATGCTGAAGATGTTTAGAAGAGAAATCGAAACATGTTCAAGAACAAATCAACAATAATTTTGAGGTAAGATTTCACAGACTCAAAATAATTTAATTACTAATGCAGTATTTATTTTGAAGAACTATGAAAACAATAGATTTTGAGGTTCATACCTTTACACCATTAAGTAATTTTCTTACTTTCACAATGAAACAAGCTAAAAATTAAGTACACTTACACCTAGTTCTTGAGATGTAGCTGCATGATGAGAGTAGACATGATTGAAAGTTTGTGCTGTCTTTAATCAGTGTATCATCAAACATTCTATTATGTTGTTTTATCTTCCTCTTGGCTCGTTATTATAGGCACACATGTGAGTTGATTCTCCAAACACAGAAAATCACCGCCCTCTATAATAATGTTTACTTATACCCAATGTAAATCAATCTACACTAAATATCACTGCCATTAAGTACTTGAATGTTTATGTTCCAAAATTGATCCTCTCGTCCTATAATTCTGAACTTCTACTTCTTATCTGATTGAACATGTTGAAAAATGAGGCAGACAATTTTAATTGTAGGAAATGAGAAGATTGAGCTAAGCCATCTGTAAAAAAATAATGCACAGCTCTGCCAAACAAATCCTACCCCACTTCCACATCGTGGTGTGACAAGGGAACTGTCAACCATTGCATGTCGAAACCTACCTTGAAATTTCAAAGGCCGTGTCAAAAAATTATCTGCCATTTTTAGCTGGAAGGCACTAAAATCAATCACGAATTCTCTCTTTCAAACTATAGGGAAGTAATACAACTCCTGTATTGGCAGACTTGGAAAATCCTCACTACCCACCATCCACGTCACGTCCTGCCTCACTTCATGCCATGCTTAACTCATACAGGCTCCATACAGTGGGCTGTCATTGCTGACTTCTGGCTTCAATTTATGTGCCTTCCTGTTAAAAATGGCAGATAATTTTTTGGACATGGCCTTGGTACATCAGAACACTTCTCCAGGAGAAATTTGAAGGTAGGTTTCAGCATGTATTGGTTGACAGTTTCCTTGTGAAACAATTGGGAGAGGTGAGAGCAAGTTTCTAGTGCCAGAAAATCAGTAATATTAGCTAAAGGAAGGAAAACTCTAACATTCCATGTACAGAGTTCCAGTGTCATTCTGGTAACCTGTTCATTGTAAAAGAACATGCACACTGAAAAACTAAACAAAGAAACTGGACCAACTATTGTATTCATATTGCTAATGAAACAGAAAATAATGTTTTTAGACAATTTGGCAATTGCTACAGGAAGAGTTAGTAAATTAGCATTGGCATCATGGTAGCACGAGAATAAAAAAGAAAGGGAAAGGATCTATGGAAATTTTAGGAAATACATGGATGTATTCAGGAGTAGAGAAAAATAAATTTGCAGCATCAGAGATGGGGATTTTTTATTATTTTGGAAAATACCTTAAAGAAGAAAATTATTTCATACAACTGGGTAAATGATAAAACAATAATATTGAGATTGAAACCTAGAGGAAATAATTGCTATATAAGTAAAGTATTCCCACTACAGGCCTCAGGAGGCCCTTGGGGTAGTGGGAGGTTAAGGCTCCCACTATTTCTAGACAATCGGCACTTGATATCAGCCGGGTTGTCAGCCCTGCGTGACGGCCGCCTTTACCCCAGAACAAGTGTCTGGTACTCATTTCGTTAGAGGCTGAGTCGACCCCAGGGCCATAGTGCCGCCAGAAGGTTTGGGTCAGTTTAAAAATCCTGACCCCACCGGGACTTGAACCCTCGACCTTCCAGCTTGTAGCGCAGTGCCTTAACCACTACGCTATGGCATGCCCCATAATTGCTATATATTTGAAGTATATTCAAAGGATACAAAACAATTCTATAAACAATTATAGGAAAGTCTAAATTCAGCAGGTCAAATTGATTACATATTGTTACCAGGAGATTTGAATACTAAGAAAGATTTTATTCCCGGTCAGGCCATAGGATTTTTTTTTCTTAAAGAGAATTATTCCTGTCGTCACCCATTTAACTAGATTTAGGTAATCATTCATCACCAAACATATCATTGGGGTAATGTAACTCTGCCATCCAGACACCCCATCTTAAAAAGTGGGCTAAAATTCTGCCATGTCATGAAAGAATACCAAAAATATCATTAAGATGGCATTGGTAAAAATTATAGGTGGAAATGGTTAAAATGCTCTTAACAAGATCAAAAATATTTAAGAGACTGTTCAGTCATATTACAGCCTAAGAACATTTTATAAACATAAAGATATTCACAGATACAATCAAGAAGCTTGGAGAAATATATCTATAATAGATTAGATTATAATTATTGAAAAAATATGGCCAAATGTGAAGAGGAAATTGGAGACCTGAAATTTATGCAAACCACTATCTTGTGCTGGCAAAAGTAAAAGTTCCTAAGAGATGTATAAATAACAAAAATGGGGAAAAGGACATTTCTAGATGATGACAAACTAAGCATTTTATGGTTATATGAAGATAATATTAAATTTTTATGTCGGCAAAATATTGGATTCGAAACTTAGAAGCAGAATAGGAAATGTAACTGAAGGATTGGATAAAGTTAATGAATGCAGTGTATAACACAGCAAAACAAATTCTGGGAACACAAAGTAGGATACTTTGCAGATTTAAAATTTTGAATCAACAAGATATAGCAAAATAGAGAAGAAAAATAGTTAAATGAAATTTCAGTTAATTAAAGAGAATGAAGATTATACAAAACTGAAAAGGAGAGCTGGAATATATTTGTTAGCATGTTAGAAAGAGATGTAACAAGTCAGAAATATTTTGATTTCAAAATCTTTAATAACAATGACAATAAGAGATCAAAAATACATGTAATTGATGAAGATCAATGGTTTCAATATGTACCAACAATTTTTAATAAATAAAGAAGAAACAGTTCCAACATCAACTTTACTAAAGAAACAAAACAAAGTTACAGGCCAAGATTTAGAGGAAGTTTTGAAGAAACGAAAAGTCACAAAGCCCTAGGAATAGACCAAATAAACATGTAATTAATATAAATATGGAAGTAACAAGCTCTAATCCAACTAGTACAATTAATCAATAAAATATGGAATCAAGGAATAACATCAGAAGAATGGAATGCGGCAAAAATAATTAACAGTCATAAAAACAGAGACAAATGATAATGCACAAGTTTAAAAGTGTAACAGTGAAGGAAATAAAAAATAGTAAAAGGCAAGTCACATTCCTCTGCTGGTAGTAAATAATAACCAAAGAACTATCTACCCATTTCTATAGAACTTGAAGCATGTGCCATTGCCATGGTACAGCAATGCAGTTCACCATATTGTGGTCTGCGTGTGACTCGGACCAGCCATGCAAGTAGTTTTAAGGAAATGTATTTGCTTCTTCTTCATAAATTAATGAGAGTGATTGGTAAAACCAAAATAATTTTAAATATACTTTCGTAACTTTCAAGTTGTTCTTACAATTAATGTAAATATTTAAAAAAAATTTAGTGAAAGATATCTGACAAATTAATGAATTAATATATAAGCAATAAACTACATTAGTAGAAAATAATAAGAAAATGTGAAATATGTTTGGTTGCAAATGGAGCAAATTTTTAACACATGTTAAAAGGTAAGTAAAAATACTAAGTACATGAATGAAAGCATTATATATCACTGCAAATACATGGGCTACTTTGCTGGGTGTTGAGGCAGGAATGCAGCAGTTAAGTTGCCACTGTTTTCTGTTGGAAAGGAGAATAACATCCTTATGTATGTAAACATTTTTGAGAGAAGCTGGAATGACAAGGTTTCTTGTAATTTATATTAGCATGCTTATCCAGAGCTGAGCCTATGTTTAATTTTTTTTTTCTGCACCTCATTCATGTTTGTAATTATTGTTCCTAGCTATTTGAATTCTAAAACTAAGGAATTAGGACTGGAATACATATCAATAAAACAAAATATATGGTCATACACGTAAATTCATCATATAATGGAAATGGACAGCTAATGACAAATGAGGGAAATTTTGAGGAAGTGGCTGAATTCAAATACCTAGGAACAATAATCACAAATATGAATGAGATGCAGTAAGAAATTAAACATAGGCTCAATTCTGGAAATGCGTGCTATTATGCATTACAGACTCGTTTGATGTCCCAACTCCTTTCAAAATACGCTAAACTGAATAGGCCCTATATATAAAACTATTATTCTACCAGTTATATTATATGGGTGCGAAACATGGACTCTTACTTTAAGGGAGGAAATGGGATTACGAGTTTTTGAGACTAAAGTTCTTAGGACAATTTTTGGACCAAAGAGAGATGAATAAACAGGTGAATGGAGAAGACTACATAACAATGAACTACATGGTCTTTATAGGAAGCCAGATATACCGTAATAAGAAATTAAGTGTCGTAGACTACGTTGGGCAGGACATGTTGCACGTATGGGGAATGAAAGACTTGCATGGAAGCTTCTTGTAGGAAAGCCAGAGGGAAAATGCCCAGTTGGTAAACCAAGAATGAGGTGGGAGAATAATAATATTAACTATGATTTGAGGGAAGTAGATTATACAGGGAATGATTGGAAAGCATTAGCTCAGGATAGGGATGTATGGAGAGCTTATGTCCGCGTGGCCATGAACCTACGGGTTCGATAGTGCCTGTGAGTAAGTAAGCTATTTGAATTTTGGTAATTTTTCAAACTTTCCCTCATTTGTTTTAAGTACCTATTTTCAAAATGGTTGCTAGACGACCCAGATTTTAATGTGCAGTCCCTTATTTAAGAAAAAGTCCCGAATTCCGTAGTATTATTTCACAGAATGTCAGTTGT
Organism: Diploptera punctata; assembly: GCA_030220185.1. NCBI lineage: Eukaryota > Metazoa > Arthropoda > Insecta > Blattodea > Blaberidae > Diploptera > Diploptera punctata. Next base: position 494,773 of record JASPKZ010007224.1, on the reverse strand, counting down.
CCCTATATCAAAACTACATCTTAAAGATGTACGGTAATATTTTATTCAATGATATGCAGGTTTCAAAATAGCTGCTACACTGCGGAAATCAATAGTCATATATTCATAGGTGGGCTGGGGACTTCATGGGACCGTTTACAGTTCCGGCTCTGCATACAGACCACACCTAGCACAAGGCAGCAATGAATACATTAATGACATGATGCATCTAGAATAATATAACAATTTTCGTCTACACATATTTGCTGATGATACCTAACAACAGATCAATTAACCAATCCAGTCTATACAACTCACCAAGTTCAGTGCACAAACTTTCTCATAAAGCCATGGCTGCAAAAATGGTGAACACAAACAAATTAGGATAAATGCCAAGCAATACTCTTCACCAAAGGACTATGCCTCTTTCAGCAAATATTAACTACCTCACGTTAATTGGCAACCATAAGTCACATACTTAGGGGTCACATTAGACCAAAAACTACTTTTAAAAAATTGTATATAGGCAACGAGAAACAAAGCATAAGGCTACTGTACCCACTAATAAACAAAAAATCAACATTGGATCCATGGGTTGGAATAACAACATATGATTCCCTACTGCGTCCATTAATTACATATGCATGCCCAGATTGGGGCGAAGCCACTAACATGCATATTAAAATGCTAAATTTTTTTCAAAATAAACACTTTAGACTCATCACTAAATTACCTTCCTTCACATATGTATTGATATTCTCCATTGAGATTGCAGAATACAAACTATCAAAGAATACATCAGAACTCGTGCACAAAAATTTGATATTCGAATCCAATTTCAAGACAACCGACTGGTGGCATGATTGGGCTTGTATGACCCCATAAATGATAACACAGAAGACCAAAGCATATACTCTAACACTCACCATAATCAAAATGGAAGGCAGTAAGGCATACAGACAGTAATGCTGTAAACTAACTAACTAACTAACTCACTGGCACTATCGAACCCATCGGTTCAAGGCCACGCGGACATAAGCTCTCCATATATCCCTATCCTGTGCCAATGTATTCCAATCTTCCCCTGTATAATCTACTTCCCTCAAATCATAGTTAATGTTATTCTCCCACCTCATTCTTGGTCTACCAACTGGGCGTTTTCCCTGGTTTTCCTACAAGAAGCTTCCATGCAAGTCTTTCATTCCCCATTTGTGCCACATGTCCTACCCATCACAGTCTACGAGACTTAACTGTTCTTATTATATCTGGCTTCCTATAAAGACCATGTAATTCACTGTTATGCAGTCTTCTCCATTCACCTGTCTGTTCATCTCTCTTTGGTCCAAAAATTTTCCTAAGAACTTTATTCTCAAATACTCGTAATCTCCTTTCCTCCCTTAAAGTAAGAGTCCATGTTTCGCATCCATATAATATAACTGGTAGAATAATAGTTTTTTATATAGTTTTTCAGTTTAACGTTTTTTGAAAGGAGTTGGGAAGTCAAGAGTCTCTGTAATGCATAATAACACGCATTTCCAGAATTGAGCCTATGTTTAATTTCCTTGTGCATCTCATTCCTGTTTGTGATTATTGTTCCTAGGTATTTGAATTCAGCCACTTCCTCAAAATTTCCCTCATTTGTCATTAGCTGTCCATTTCCATTATATAATGTGTATTTTTATGTGTGACCATATATTTAGTTTTATTGATATTTACTTCCAGTCCCAATTTCTTAGTGTTACTCAGTAGTGTGTGCGTGTTGGCCTTTAGTATCTCCTCGCTATCGGCCAATAGTACTACATCATCAGCATAAACCAACAGCTTATTAATACCATTGAGTTGTAGGCCTTCTTCATCCTCTAAAGATTTGATGGCATGCTCTAGTACAAAATTAAATAGTAGAGGAGATAGTGCATCTCCTTGCTTCAACCCATTGTGGATTTCAAAAGTATCCGAAAACTGTTTGCCTACATGCACCCTACTCTTTGTGCCATTTAGACACATTCGTATAAGTCTAACTAACTTTTTAGGAATTCCGAACTCTAGCAGGATACTATATAACTTCTCCCTCTTAATTGAATTGTATGCCTTTTTGAAGTCTACGTATAGTTGATGTACAGTACCATTATATTCCCATTTCTTTTCTAAAATCTGTCTTAAGCTAAAAATCTGATCTGTTGTAGACCTGTTTCTTCTAAATCCATATTGATGATCTCCTAGAATCTCATCAATATAAGGAGTAAGTCTGCTTACTAATATATTTGTTAGAATTTTGTACGAAGTTGAAAGTAATGAGATGCCCCTATAGTTGTTGCAATCAGTTTTATCTCCTTTCTTATAAATTGGTATGATAATCGATTCTTTCCATTCATCTGGAAGAGCTTCTTTATCCCAAATCATATTAAGCAACTGGCGTATCTTGTCCATCAATTTTTCTCCCCCTGATTTTATCAGTTCTGCTGGGATCTCATCTGAACCTGATGCTTTATACAGCTTCAATTTTTCTATCGCATTTCAACTTCTAATGCACTTGGTTCTACGATTAACATTTCTGCTGTCTGTAAATTATCCTCTTCAATATCCTGTTCTGTATGTACATTTAATAATTGATTAAAGTAACTTTTCCATCTATTTAATATACTCCTGGAATCTGCAATCATATCCCCATTTTCATTCCTAATTATGTTTGTTCTAGCCTGAAACCCTTTCTTCTCTATCCTAATTCCCTGATATAATTTTCTAATGTTCCTATTTTTTGCATTCATTTCAAGATCATTAATCTTCTCTCTCAGATATTCCCTCTTTTTACTCTTTAGTAACCTTGTGGTTTCCCGTCTAACACTACCCAATTGCTCCAAATTTACCTCATTTGGCTCGTGTAACCATTTCATTTTTGCTTGCTTTCTTTTCTTTACAATGTCAGCACATTCCTCATCAAACCATTTCTTGTTTTGCCTCTTTTTAAGTAACCAATGCTTTCTGATGCTGACAATTTAATAGTATCTCTTATAGCCTCCCATTCTTTATTTATATCAGTTTCTTCTTCGTTTGCCACATTGTCATCTGAAGATTTCAGTACTTCAAATCTATTAGCAATTTTAATTTGGTATTCTTGCTGCATTTCATCATTTTTCAAGTTTTTTAAATCAAATTTTTCAGAATCATCTTTAGAGTTTGTTCCTCTCATAAGCGATAGCCATTGTCTGATTTTCACCCTGACCAGGTGATGATCCGAATTGCAGTCTGTCCCTCTAACTGATCTAACATCGATGGTGCTACTGTACCAGCATTTGTCCACTAATACATGATCTATCTGGTCTCGAGTTTTGCCATCTGGAGATGTCCAGGTGTATTTATGAATATCCTTATGCTGAAATGTTGTGCTCTTAACAATGAGATTCTTTGATGTGGCAAAGATGACTAATCTAACTCCATTGTCGTTACTATCTTCATGAAGACTGAATTTGCCTATTGTTGGTTTGAATATATCTTCCCGCCCCACTTTTGCATTAAAATCTCCTAAGACAATTTTCATATGATATCGTGAAAGGCTATCAAATACGCATTCTAATTCTTCATAGAACTTATCTTTGATCTTGTCATCTTTATCTTCTTGGGGAGCATGTACATTTACGATTACAAAATCTTGTCATTTACCCTTTAGAATTATGTATGATATCCTATCACAGACAAACTTAATATCTCGGATAGCGGATAGGATCCTCCTTCGGATTAAAAAAACTCGTTCCAAATTCAGATCTTTCTGCACCGCCGTACTATAATGCAAAGCTTCCTGATTCCTGACTACCTTCTCCTGGCCACCTAACTTCCTGTAAAGCGACTATATCCAAGGGTGATTTTATCTAATTCCCGGGTTAATAACTCTAGTGCCCGCTATTGTATAAAGTCCTAATATTCCATGTTCCTAGGAACATGTCCCTATGTTTGAGCCTTTGGCATGGGTTCCCTGAAATAATCCCCGCCCGGAGAACCGAACGGGGGACTATTTGACCTCTGGATAATTTTACCCCAGTTGAACCCATGTCCGCATTTCTTGACAGTTGCACTTTTAAGATTGTCACTCTTTCAACCAAGATACTTTTTTCGTCTCGCTTATCACCTTTGATACTACCACTGGCATAGCTCTCGGGATCATTTAAGCATGCAAGCCACTTCACCACGACAAGGTAAAGATACCATGGAGGGAGTAATGCTATGCTGTAAAACATACAAATATTAAAAATGAATAAGAGACCATCTTATGATTACAGGTCTGCAGAACAATAGAAAAACATCAATCTAAAAACAACCGAACAATTGTTCACTTGTATATGGACAGTAATAATAATAATAGTAATAATAATGATAATAATAAAATGATTTGCAATGATCAATTTATATTTTACAAAAAATAGGTGCCAAACTTAATATGGATATATCAATTAACAAAACTAAAATAATGGCATTTGATGGGAAGGACCCCATACAAAGTAAATTCTGTCTCCACAATAAAATTTTAGAGAAATCTAATCAATTTAAATATCTTGGATATTATCTCTCCATCTGGGATGAAAAGGATATCCCTGAAAAAATTACTAGTTATAATAAAAGTTTGGGAATTATGATGATCTTCTGCAAGATCATCATAGTAACTCCGGCCGTGAAAGCCTAAGTCAATATATTAGTTTGGGAATTATTAATCAAGTTATGAAACCATGCCTTGTACAAAAAAACACCAGATTATGTTTATATAACACTTTGGCTAGACCTATGGTAGTGAAGCATGGACACTAAAAAGACAACATGAAAGCAGAATAACGGCTTGTGAAATGAGATTTATGAACAGAACAGCGGGTTACACCAGATGGGATCATTAAAGGAACACCGATATCTTAAAAGAATTGAATACTATGCCAATTTTGGAATTTATTAAACAGTACCAACTAAATTGGAAATACCATCTAGAAAGAATGAGTTCAAATCGAATCCCCAAAGCTGTTTACAATTATATACCAAGAAGACGAAGATCACTGGGCCATCCTATGAAATGGTGGAGGGAGAATTTTCTATAGGATCGTAACAGGCCTTGGCCTAATACTTGGAAGGAAGAAGAAGAGAAGAATTATTATTATTATATTATAATTATAATTATTATTATATTATAATTAATTATTATTATTATTATTATTATTATTATTATTATTATTATTATTATTATTATCTTCATCATCATTATTATAAGTGTATCATCATCACCATCAACATCATCAACAAATTTACATCATGGGACTCTTAGGTATAATTCTCTTCTGATGGAAGCCATAACTCCGCCATGGCTGGTCCCAAGTCCGGATGAGAAAGGAGGAGGGGAGGAGTAATAACCTCGTTAAAAAACCAGGGTTCAGTTGGTTCCGACTGATAATACTCTGTAAGGGCCCCTAGCCAGGGTTACGGTGAAGACCTCAACGGCAGAGTCGGTGCAGAAGGAGTCCTTCATCATGGCAGATCTGGCAGAAGAGGCAACCCTATCTCTAAGGGAAATAGAGAAATGCTGCCTTGCGGTGAAGAGGGATCTTCAAAGGCTATGGGAGGAAAACCCAGACAAAAATTTTCCTGGTCTTCCAGGTTGGGGGTTTATGCTGTGGACCAGCTCCCCACACATTAGAAAAAAAAACAAAATGCTAAAAGACCAAATCAATCAAAGCCAGACAGAAAAAAGTACGAAAGACAAAAGCAGCGAAAACGGACATTGAATATAGGCACGTGGAATGTACGAGGAATTAGAAACAAAGTTAATGAAGTAGCAGGAGAACTATTTCAGAACAATATAGATATTGCAGCAGTGACGGAAACAAAAAAGAAAGGATCGGGAAATTCATATTTAGGAAATTACATACATTTTTGTTCAGGTGTAAATAAATCCAAAAGTGCTAAAGCAGGAGTATCAACGTTTGTAAAAAATAAATACAGTAAAAACATAATAGATTATGAATATATTAATGAAAGATGCCTAAAGATTAAAATGAAGCTTATGGGAAGAACAATGGTGTTCTTAGCAGTCTACACACCAACAGATAATGCTGCACAGAGTCAGAAAGAAAAGTACTATTCAATATTAGTGGAACAAGTAGAGAAAATACAAATTAATGAAGAATTAATACTAATGGGAGATTTAAATGGGAAAGCGAGTAGAAGAAACAATGATGAAGCAGTAGGAAAATATGGGGAACAAGAAGTCAACGATAATGGAAATAGAATCATAGAGATGTGCAAACAACATAAATTAAATATAGTAAACACATTTTTCGATCATAAGGATATTCATAAATTTACTTGGGAATGACCTAGTCTCAATCAGAAATCAATAATAGACTACATAATTGTAAAGAAAAATACTTCCTTATTTATTAAGGAATCAAGGGTTAAAAGAGGAGCAAATTGTGGTTCTGACCACTATCTACTCACAGCACAGATCATCCCCAAATTCCTTACAGGGAAAAAAAGTGCATGATGAAGCAAGGGAATCAACAATGCAACTGAAGCAGGAAGAAACATTTAAATTGTATTTATTTAATTAGGATAGTATCAAAAACCTATATAAAGAAAGACTGAGGATTAAAATTGAGAATTTGGATTACAAGGAAGACATAGAAGAAGAATATAATCAATTAAAGGAAATAATACATTCGGCAGCAAAAGAAGCATTAGGCACAATAAATAAAAAGCAAAATACACAAGATTGGTGGAATGATGATATTGAAGAATTAACCAAAAAGAAGAAAAAATTCTACTTAGAATGGTTGGCAAATAAAACAACATAGAATTGGATAGAATACAAGAGAACAAACACCAAAGTTAAAAGGAAAGTGATAGAAGAAAAAAACAAATTATGGAAAAGCAAATACCAAGAAATAGAAAGTTATATAGGAGGATCACAATCATCAGAAATATGGAGATTTCTAAAAACACTGAAAACCAACCAAGAATCCAGCAAGATAAATTTGTTAGTAAAATCAGACGCAGAAAAACATTACAAAGCTTTACTGTCAGAAAATACAAATGAGTTTATGGAAACAATAGAAAATCCAAATATAGAAATGAACGCCTTGGAATTTGATACAATAGATATACTTACTCTTACTTACTCACTGCACTATCGAACCCGTAGGTTCATGGCCGCGCGGACATAAGCTCTCCATACATCCCTATCCTGAGCTAATGCTTTCCAATCATTCCCTGTATAATCTACTTCCCTCAAATCATAGTTAATGTTATTCTCCCACCTCATTCTTGGTCTACAAACTGGGCGTTTTCCCTCTGGCTTTCCTACAAGAAGCTTCCATGCAAGTCATTCATTCCCCATATGTTCAACATGTCCTGCCCATCGCAGTCTACGAGACTTAACTGTTCTTAATATATCTGGCTTCCTATAAAGACCATGTAGTTCATTGTTATGTAGTCTTCTCCATTCACCTGTCTGTTCATCTCTCTTTGGTCCAAAAATTTTCCTAAGTACTTTATTCTCAAATACTTGTAATCTCCTTTCCTCCCTTAAAGTAAGAGTCCATGTTTCGCACCCATATAATATAACTGGTAGAATAATAATGTTTTATATATTTTTCAGTTTAACGTTTTTTGAAAGGAGTCGGGACATCAAGAGTCTCTGCAATGCATAATAGCACGCATTTCCAGAATTGAGCCTATGTTTAATTTCTTTGTGCATCTCATTCCTATTTGTGATTATTGTTCCTAGGTATTTGAATTCAGCCACTTCCTCAAAATTTCCCTCATTTGTCATTAGCTGTCCATTTCCATTATATAATGAATTTCTACGTGTGACCATATATTTAGTTTTATTGATATTTACTTCCAGTCCTAATTTCTTAGTGTTACTCAATAGTGTGTGTGTGTTGTCCTTTAGTATCTCCTCGCTATCGGCCAATAATTCTACATCAGCAGCATAAACTAACAGCTTATTAATACCATTGAGTTGTACGCCTTCCTCATTCTCTAAAGATTTAATGGCATGCTCTAGTACAAAATTAAATAGTAGAGGAGATAGTGCATCTCCTTGCTTCAACCCATTCTGGATTTCAAAAGTGTCTGAAAACTGTTTGCCTACATGCACCCTACACTTTGTGCCATTTAGACACATTCGTATAAGTCTAACTAACTTTTTAGGAATTCCGAACTCCAGCAGGATACTATATAACTTCTCCCTCTTAATTGAATCATATGCTTTTTTGAAGTCTACATATAGTTGACGTACAGTACCATTATATTCCCATTTCTTTTCTAAAATCTGTCTTATACTAAAAATCTGATCTGTTGTAGACCTGTTTCTTTTAAATGCACATTGATGATCTCCTAGAATGTCATCAATATAGGGAGTAAGTCTGCTGACTAATATATTTGTTAGAATTTTGTACGAAGTTGAAAGTAATGAGATGCCTCTGTAGTTGTTGCAATCAGTTTTATCTCCTTTCTAATAAATTGGTACGATAATTGATTCTTTCCATTCATCTGGAAGAGCTTCTTTTTCCCAAATCATACTAAGCAACCAGTGTATCTTGTCCATCAATTTTTCTCCCCCTGATACAATAGATATAGAATTAGAAATTCATACCCTAAAGAATAAAAAGGCACCAGGGCCGGAAAACGTACCCTATGAGTTAATTAAATATGGCCCAAAAAATTTAATAGGTAGATTGAGGGACTTGTTTAATAAGTGCATTGCAATACAGAAGATTCCTGATGAATGGAAAATAAGCTACATTGTACCAATATACAAGAAGGGCGATAGAAGAGATGCAAAAAACTACAGAGGACTAAGTATAAATAACACATTATATTGAATATTTACGAAGTTATTAAAAACAAAGTTACAAAAAAATATTAAAGACAAATTAATAGAAGATCAAAATGGATTCAGACCAGGAAGGTCATGTGTTGACAATATATTTGCAATACAACAGTTAATTGAAAAACGGACTGCAGTTGGAGAAGAAACCCATTTGATAATGATGGATTTAGAGAAAGCTTATGACTCAATTCCGAGGAACAAATTATGGGAAGTATTGGAGAAATACAATATTGATAGAAACCTAATAGAAATTATTAAACAAATCTATAAAGATAACTCCGCTTATGTTAAAATTGGAAATATAATGTCTAATCCTATAAAAACCACAAAGGGATTGAAACAAGGGTGCAGTCTATCACCAATTTTATTTAATATTTATGTAGAATTTATATTAATGAAATGGAAACAAAGCTGCAAAGGTATGGGGATCCCAATAGGCAACAGATTTTTGCTGACATTACAATTTGCCGATAATCAACTGGTTTTAGCGCAAGACAAATTTGATATGGAATTCATGATAATAAATAATAGTTTTAAAAAACTAAAATAGCACGCTTTATTAGAAAACCGAACTCAAAAATGAAAAATAATTTTAATTTCCAACATGCTTGGGATAAATTTAAAGTGGTCAACAAAAAAATCATCACCATCACATATGGAATAAAACTAGAGTTATCAACAAAAAGAAAATAATTTTACCATCAAAAGCGTGGGGTGCTCTATATAAATTAATATATTTGATAATAAACAGATATTGGTAAAAGTAAAATCTCTAAGAAGAAGATCTAAAAATCATAAAAAGCACCCCACGCTTTTGATGGTAAAATTATTTTCTTTTTGTTGATAAATCTAGTTTTATTCTATATGTGTTGGAGATGATTTTTTTGTTGACCACTTTACATTTTTATCCCAAGCGTGTTGGAAATTAAAATTATTTTTCATTTTTGAGTTCGGTTTTCTAATAAAGCGTGCTGTTTTAGTTTTTTAAAACTATTATTTATTTTTTAATTTTCAGTTTTAATATTTTACAGAATGAGATAAAAAATGTAAATATCTTTAAAAATTTGATACTATTGTAGTATGAGCTAAAGGTATTACTCTTCTAAAAAAAAAATCCTCCCCAGCCGGATTTGAACCAGCGACCTATGGATTACTGAAATTATATACCACTAGCTCACCGCTCTACCAACTGAGCTCTTACAACGATTGACTAAAAAGTCGACAAGTCCCCAACCTATTATACCAGTTGTAATTTTTTTTATTTTCTGATGATTCTGGCCAGGATTTTAGAAACAAAATATGAAATTATTGTAGTGTCACGGGTCCTTTACAAGTATACAAAGTTTCAAGTCAATCCAATGTTTCTAAGTTGGTGAAAATCGTGTTCAAAGATTCCATTACATAAATACAAAGACATTTTTTTTGATTTTCTGAAAATTCTGGCCAGGATTTTGCAAAATAAATATGAAATTATTGTATTGCCACCGGTCCTTTATAAGTATACAAAATTTCAAGTCGATCCAATTATTTTAAGTGGGTGAAAATCGCGTTGAAAAATTCAGTTACATAGATAGATACAGGTCAAGCTAATATAAAGCGTGTAAAAAGGTTGAAAAACACATATGAATCAAGGGGTCTCACAGTAAATTTACAAAAAACAGAATATCTGGCAATAAATAGCAATGAAAGAGAAAATTTAATATTGGAAGAAGGAATCCAAATAAAGCAAGTGAAACAAACTAAATATTTGGGAATAATTATGGATAACATTGAAGGTATAGGCAAAGAGAACATAAAACATAGAATTGAATTGAGTAGCAAAATAATATCATCGTTAAATTCCATATGGTGGGTAAGCATATATGGAAAGACACAAAAAAATATAATGGAGAAACATTGGTGGAATCTGTTGCAATGTATGGAAGTGAGGTATGGACAATCAATAAATACTACAAGAATAGAATAATAGCTCTAGAAATGGATTATTTATGCAGAAGTGCCAGAAAGTCTAAATTAGAACAAGTCACAAATAAGGAAATTAGAAACATAATGGAAGCAGAAGAAAGCATAATTGAAAGAATTGAGGAGAAGGAATAAAAGTGGTTTGGACATGTTTTAAGAATGGAAGATGAGCGATGGCCAAAGCAACTATATGAATGGCATCCGAACAGATGGAAGAAAAGAGGGAGACCAAAGTTAACATGGAAGGAAAACATGAAGACTGTAATGCAAGCTAGAGGGCTAAGCATCGAAGATGCCCAGGACCGTAGGCTTTGGAGGTTTGGCACGAGAAGATGGCAGCAGCAGTAAAAACTCGAAGATAGATAGATAGATGGAAGCCATACTACAATTTTTATGCCCTAGAAAATACATTGAACCCGCAATTCTTTGCACTAGAGCTAATTGCATTATGCAGAGAATATACATTGTGTACTCTTTGTCAGTGTATACTCCTCAGTCCTGTTGTCCATTCTGTTGGACACTATTCAAGAGCTTGATTAGGTTATTCCAGCACATATACTGTTACATGTTAAACTGTGTATTATTTATATCGTGTTTGCAGTTGAGGAAAATAAATGGTTGCATCTAAACATGAGAAGAATTAGTACGTAAAACCTGTCTTATCCGGAACCTTTATAAGAAGGAAATCTGTAGAGACGGAAAAAAATCTCCAGAACAGCACAATTTTATATGTAAAATCGTCCTGTATAAACTGGAAACCTTCATAATGCAGAAACAGAATGGTTTTTAAAGTACCAATAGTTAATTTTTACCTCAGTAAGATGGAAAATTATTCTTAAGCACATTTTGCTTATGGTTTTAATGACCACACGTGAAAATTTTGCATATGACGCTTCTGCTTTATATCGTTTTATCTTCTTGTGTTGCCATTGTATTGCAGGGATACTCTTGCTTATATGTGATAGCGGGGAATCCCTCGCTTTTCCTTGCCTACTTACATAACCTGTGAGGAAGTTGGGAAACTCTTCAGTCCGGTTGAAGTCTTCCTGTAGTTGAGTTCCTCCTCCTATTGAGTAATAAAGTTGTTTTGTATTGCTGTGCAAACTCTGCTGTGTTATATACACTATTTTATCTGTATTTCAGTTCAATATGTCATGTCTTTAAAATGTGCATGTAAAATCCATACACTGCATGAGAAAATTCAAGTTTTGAATGAACATGAGGAAGAAAAGCGAACTGCTAGGGATTTAACTGTTAAGTTCAATGTGAGAAAACCCAAACTTATGACATTTTACAAAATAAGGAAAAAATTAAGAAAATTTGGTTTGAAGGAAAATTGGTTGATGTGAAACAATTAGGAAAAATTTCTGAAAATCAAGCGATAAACAGTGCTGTATATAAGTGGTTAGTTTGGTGCACGTACAAAGGGAATGCCCATTTCAGGCCTCATCATTCAGGAAGAGGCATTAGAAGTTGCAAAATCTTTAGGAAACAGAAGTTTTAAAGCCTCTAATGGTTGCCTAGAAAGCTTTAAAACCTGTCATAACATACCGGTAGTTTTCAATCATGTTTGTGGAGAAGCCAATGATGTTGATGTGCAGACGGTGTTAGAATGGAAGAACAAAGTACAGGCTTTGGTTGAGGAATATTTACCTAGAAACATTTACAATGGGGATGAGACAGGTATTTTCTTCAGAGTTTTGCCTGATTATACCTTAGCTGTGCGTGGTGACAAATGCATTGGAGGGAAAATGTCCAAGGAGCGTTTAACACTGTTTATTTATGCTAATATGGAAGGAAAATTTGAAACACCAGTTGTAAATGGAAAGACTGCATGTCTAAGGGCATTTAGAAATTTGAACCGCAGCTCTCTACCAGTGACTTGGAGAAATAACAAGAAGATCTGGATGACTGGCTCTATCATGGAAGAATGGCTAAAGAGTTTCAATATGAAAATGAAGAATGAAATTGGAATGTTATTTTGTTTTTAGACAATGCTACATGCCATCCAAAACTTGAATTGACCAATTTAAAGTTGCTACTTTTCCTCCTGACACAAGATCCATCACCCAACCTATGGACCAAGGTGTCATTTACACCCTTAAATCACATTACAGGAAATTTGTGTTACAGACATTAGTCGCCAAGATGGTACTTGTTCAAATGTATCAGAAATCATTAGGCAGATTAACATTTTCGATGCAGTGAAGTGGATTCATCAAACAATGGAGAAAGTTTCTCCAGAGACTGTGAAAAAGTGTTTTTTAAAAGCAGGATTTCCTTGTCAAGAAACATTCACTGTACATGATGAGGTGAAGGAAAATTTAACAGTTATTTCTGACCTAATTAAAGATGTGGAATCTGCAATTGAGATCGAAGGTGTTATCAATTTCAACAATAATTTGGCAACAACACAAAATATAGAATGAGCCATTGATTGTTTAAATGAAACGAGAAGGGAGTCCTCGAATTGAGATGGAACTCTAATTTCCTAAGAAGAAAAAGAAGAGGAAGAAGTTGCCCCATGAGAGCTGAATATATTTAGCTATAAACAAGCATTTTTGAATGTGAATGATCTCCAAGAATTTGCTGCTTCGCGCGACGATCCTGCTTTCATGGACCTCCTGCAAGATGTAGAGAACCACATACTTGCCCGTGCTGTGATTAAAACTGGACAGCCTACCTTACTACAGCTATGGAGGAAGTGAAATTAACTATAAATATGAGTAACTTTTTGTTATGTTTTATTCACTATATTTGTGGTACAGATATTCTAATAACTCTAAATTATTTGCTTGTAATTTGGGAACTCTTTATAAGAAGGAAAACTGCCAAGATGGAAATATATTTAAGGAACCATCATGTTCCTTCATAGACAGGACTTACTGTATTTTAATGTTGTACTTAAATTTGTTGTCTCAGGACTGAGGCAGAAAAAACTTTACGCATTCTCTGTTAACTTCATCTCTCTTGGCTCCCTAATGTATATGCTTTCCTACACTTACTGGAATACCAGCACATATTTTGAAATTATCTTAATTACAGATTAGAGATGAACATTTTATATTACCTGATTCTCTTGACAACATTAATATTTCTCATCTTCTAATTCTTGCTTCATATTTCTCAAATGATTATTTTATATATATATATATATATACACTACTCATAAAAATTAGAGGAACACATGTTTAAACCAAAGCTACAAAATTAATATGGTAACAATTTAATTTTTGAGAGTCAGATGTTTTGAGTTCAAGTATTGTTTGAAATCAGAATGAAGATCTTCTGGGTTTTATTAATTTTTCTCTGAAGATGTTAGCGAAGTTCCAAGAGTTGCTGAAACCTAAGTAAGTTCGTATTGATTTATTTTTTAAAATAGGTTTGAAGAATAATCTGTCATAGGGAATTGTTATTTTTGTGTTCTCTGAAGCTAATACAGAGCAATGGGACAACTGAATGAAACATCAGTTGCACGAACATTTGCATTGATTGAAGATGGTTGTTCCATTTGCCATGTCTCTAGGATTCTTGATGTCAGCCCGTCCATCATCCATGAGGTGTGGATAGAAGAGGAGACCCGGGTAAGGTCGTAAAAAGAAGACTACAGACATACAGGATAGATTTCTTGTCTTATCAGCTTTGCGCAGAAGAAAATCTACAGCCAGAGATCTACAAAATCATTTATGCACAGCAACTGGGATGGTAATTTCTGATCAGACTGTAAGAAATAGACTGAGAAATGCAAGGCTGAGATCTATCCCCTCGTTAACACATCAGCACAAAGAAGCTCTGCTGCGATTTGCTCAGAATAATGTCAACTGGCAGCTCTGCCAATGGAAGGGTGTTTTATTCAAGGATGAATCAAGATTTCATCTAACAGGTTCTGATGGTTGTACATGTGTATAGAGACGTCCTGGTGAACATTTTGATCCAGCCACAATTTTTTAACGTGACAGATTTGGAGGTGGTTTGGTTATGGTTTTGGCTGGGTTTACTATTGAGTCTCGGACAGAGCTTGTCATTGTCCCACAGTGCATGAACGCTGATATTTACATTAATGACATTATCTCCAATATGTTGTACCCTTTGCTTATGATGTTGACCCTAATTTTCTTCTAATGCAAGATAATGCTAGATGTCATACAGCACAGGCTACCAGAGATGGCCTGCAAGAATGCCAAATTCGGGTGATGGGCTGGCCTGCATGCAGTCCGGACCTTAATCTGGTCGAGCATATGTGGGATAAGTTGGAAAAACTTGTTCGTAAGCATCCTGCTGTACCTCAGAACTGTGAACTTTCACATGCACTCACTGAGGAATGGGAGAGAATCCCACAAGTTTCTGTAAGAAGGCTTCTGCGTAGCGTGCCTTGTAGGTGTAATGCAGTCATTCAGGCTCTTGGAGGACACACTAAGTACTGAGTGTTGAAATAACCATTGAAACATTGATTCCAAAAATCGTAAATCTCAAATTTCCACTTTGTTTTCTGTTACAAATGATAACTTGTTCGTATTGCTAATACTGTACAAAAAATGTTTCAATATTCATTTTCGTGTTTTGGTTTAAATATGTGTTCCTCTATTTTTTTTGAGTAGTGTATATATATATATATATATATATATATATACACTGCTCAAAAAAATTAGGGGATATTGTAGAATAACCTATTAAGACTATGTTTTTAGGAACAATATTAGATGCAATTACTTTCTATTACTCCAAAAGAATGTAAACAAGAGTTTGAAGTCATTACGTAACCTCTGTACCACACCAGATGTCAAAGAGATCCTGATTAGGAATATGGCAAACAAACAAAGCAACATTAACATGGGTGAAAATGTTTCTTTAGTATGGTGTATGGTCTCCTCGAACGGCCAGCACTGCCTCACACCTGTGTGGCATTGATGCAATGAGGTTAGCAATGAGTTCTTGGGGGATACTTGGCCACTCTTCCATAAGAGCAATGTGCAGCTCTGGAACAGTTGTGGGAGGTGCTGGTCTGCCTGCAATGCGTCTGCCTAATGCATCCCACACATGCTCAATCGGATTTAAGTCCGGGGAGGAAGCTGGCCATTGCATATGCTCGATACCCTCCACTTCCAGCATGTCGTCCACCAAGCCAGCTCTGTGGGGTCGTGCATTATCGTCCATAAAAAGAAAAGAATCACCTATGGCACCAGCATAAGGCACGACAAAAGGTCGGAGAATCACATCTCTATACCTTACCACCGTCAAAGTGCCACCTTGGATGACGTAGAGGTCCGTACGTCCACCAATACTGACTCCTGCCCACACCATTAATCCACCGCTACCATATGGGGATCTTTCACGTACAAAAGCTGGATTGTTTCGTGTCCCTTTTTCCCTCCAGATGAATACACGCCGACTATCACATTCCACGTTGAATCGCGACTCATCAGAAAAAAGAACTGATCTCCATTCGGCATGCCTCCACCCACGATGTTCCTCCGCCCAGTTTCTGCGATCCCTACGGTGTTGTGGAGTTAACCTGGTACACACCATGGGCCTACGGGCATAGAGACCACTTCCATGCAGTCGATTACGGACAGTTTGAGTTGACACCCTGCGTCCTGTTGCTGTTTGAAGTGTATTTCGCAGTTGAGTTGCATTCTGCTGTCTATTCCGACGGGCTGTTAACAAGAGGTAATGGTCATCCCTTGCTGTTGTTGCCCGTGGTCGACGTTGTCCGGCTATTCTGTGAACATTATCTATTCTTTGAAAACGATTACAAAGTCTGGAAATCACGCTTTGAGACACCCCAATGGCTTATGCCACCTCTTGTTGTGTCTGTCCAGCTTCCATCCTTCCTATGGCCCTCCAAGCCATTGATTCAGGTAAATCACGTTGTCGAGGCATTACTGTCCCTAAGGCAAGTCGTTCACTAACTGAAAACTGGACTGGATTTAAAAACAGCAACAAAACACTTACCCCCACACCACCCTTTCACATCAATAGTACAGACACTGCCCTCTGGTGTGATACCGAGGTTACGTAACAACTTCAAACTCTTGTTTACATTCTCTTGGAATAATAGAAAGTGATTGCATCTAATACTGTTCCAAAAATCATAGTCTTAATAGGTTGTTCTACAATATCCCCTAATTTTTTTGAGCAGTGTATATATATATATATAAAACTGAAAACCCATCTTCAAAAAATTACATCTTACAGAATTCCAAAAGCTATGCTTTGTTACTGCCCCAAGGCAAAAGATAGCTGGGTATCCAAAAAAGCGTTGGTTGGAAAATTCTACTTTGAGAATGTAATAGAGCACATGGCCTAATACTTGCATGGGTGATGTTGATAATATTTACTGTATATATATATATATATATATATGTATTTTTAAAAATTATGTTTTTTCATTTCTTAAAAATATTCCATATTTTTTATTTATTTTTTTTCAATTTTACTAATTAAAATAAACATATTGACATTCGAATAGCTGTTTTGCACAATGCCCCAACAATTTAATCTACAGTATTTTTGTTTAGTTTATGATAAGATAATTAATAGGACCAATATTATCAAAAGAAAAAGTTGTTTCTCTTCAATTTCTTCATTCTACGTGTATAGGTTATTCATTTTTTTAAATTCTCCCAACAATCCCCGCATCTGTCACTCATTTACTCTAACATATCATTTTCATATCCACTCTATAATTTCTTTCAAAAAGTTGTTGATGACAACAACAAAAATAATACTATAATATTATTATTATTCTTTCTTTATTTATATATTTATCAGGTTTCATAATGTTTCACAGCATCTTCCTGTGCCCAATTATTTTACTGTCATCATCCTCCACATCTCTCTCTCATTTCAATCTCCATTGTCCAATCTTTTTACCCTCACCTGCTCATAACACCAACAATCCAGGTTATTTTGGCTATCCTCTTATTCTTCTACCAGTGGCATCCATTCTATAGTCCAGTTCTGATAACTGTAGCCATCTTAGTGAATCCTAAGGCACGTGGCAGGAAGGAACATTGCCGAGTGGGTGAGGGAAGCAGCAGCCATCCAAAAGACTTTATCTTATTAATGGTAATAATAAAATAAATTGTTATAAAAACAACACTATTCTATAATGAACATTCCAAACTTATGAGAAAACAAAAGTATTCACTAACACAGAACTAGTATATAAAAAATTCAATGTGTTTTAACTATTATGTTTTCAAAAATGAGGATAGTTGCTGGCAGTACCTGCAACTCATCCTCCGCTCTTACCACACCATACATCATGTACTCCTCAAATGCGGCTAGAGATGCCAGAACTTCACAGTAGCATTCTTCTTGGGAATCTGATTTCTGTCATTCTTTTTACACGACCATACCATTTTATTTGTTTGTTTTTATGAAATCCACAATTGAAGTTTGAACGTTCATCTTCTGTTTAATTACTAATTACACTGTTTCTTATTTTATCTCTTCTATAAATTCAAGCTGAACTCCTCAAAAAATTCATTTCTCAAGAACTTAATTTACTTATTATTCTAGATTATAATACCCCATGTTTCTGGACTGTATGTCATTGTAGTCCTCATTATCATATTAAAAATGTTTGTTTTAGAACTGATATTCTGTTCCCATAAAATACCATTTAATTTTGGTATTGCAGATTTGTCCTCAATTATCCTTTCATTACTTCAGTATCATGACTAACATCTGAATTAATTTTTGTCCCCAAATATACAGGGTGTTTCAAAATAAGTGTTACAGACTTCTGTGGGTTGAAGAGGGTACTTAGTAGATAAAGTTTTGATTAGGAACCCATGTCCACAAAAAGTACCATTTCGATGTAAAATAAGTTTGAAGATTGAAACACAATGGGCTGATATTATGTGTCTTGTGTTGACAGTCAGTTCTTCGAGTCAGTTGGCAGTCAGTCATTGAGTAGTACAAGATGAGACAGTACAAGATGATCAAATACACATTTGAAGAGTGCACTAAGATGTTGATAATTTATAGTTCAGCTGGATGTAATAGTTGAACTGCACAATGCATCTACGAAGAATTCATTGCACATCGCCACACTCCATAAACATACCATTTTCATCAGATTTCAACAACAGCTGTGAGAAATATGTACCTTCCAACCTTCCAAACTAGGAAGGCTGACTATGGTGCTCCACGGGCGTGCCACACTCTCAACTTTGAAGAGCGTGTCTTCAGCATGTACAAGAGAACCAATCAACAAGTACTCAAACCATTGCCCATGCCTTGGATGTCCCCCACATAAGCATATGGCAGGTTTTGCATGAACATCAGGTCCACACATATCACCTACAGAAAGTTCATGCATTGGGCCTGGCAGATTTCGCACCACATACAATTTTCTGTGCATGGTTTCTACACCAGTGTGTCGACAATCCCAAATTTCCTCGCCACATTTTTTTTTCACAGGTGAGGCTTTCTTCACAAAGGAGGCTTTTAACTGTCGAAACAGTCTCATCTGGGATGATGCAAACCCTCATGCCACACAGCCATGTGCATTTCAGGAACAATTCATTTTCAATGTATGGGCTGGTATCATTGATGGTGATCAGATTGGGCAGTACATTCTTCCGTACTACCCAATGGGTCCCAGGTACTTGACCTTCCTGAAAGAAATACATGTCGAGTTATTAGAAGATTTGCTACTGCCACTACATCAGCACATGCGGTTCCAACATGATGGCATACTCGTGCACTTCTCACTTGCCAGCCGTGAACATGTTGACCAAACATATGGTAAAAGGTGGATAGGTCGAGGTGGTCCTACTCCTTGGTCACCATGGTCGCCAGATTTAACTCCTCTCAACTTTTTTCTATGGAGCCATATGATAAACCTTGTTTACGTGACACCTGTCAAGTTGCAGGAAGAGCTTCTTGCACGAATTCTGGTGGTAGCAAAAATTATTGAGCACACACGAGGTCTTGTGGGGCATGTGTATGAAAGCATGCATCACAGGTACACTTTTTGCAGCAAACAACAGGGTCACCACATGGAACCACATTTGGAGTACAACTCCTAGAAGTCTTTAATACTTCCCTGAAACACAAGACACACGGTAACAGTTCATTGTGTTTTGATTTTAAAAACTATTTTACTTTGAAATGATATGTTTCTGGACATGGGTGCCTTATCAAAACTTTATATACTAAGTCCGCTCTACAACCCCTAGAAGTCTGTAATACTTATTCTGAAACACCCATGTATATATTCGTCACATGCTTTTATTTTCCCATACCTGCTTCTAAAATCAGATTGTTTGATTCATCTCCTAATACCATATATTTCGTTTTGTACAAATTTATCTTAATCCCCATTCTTCATATTCCTCCTTCAGTTTTCTTGTTATATACGCTATCCTCATAATCTTTTGCCATCAGCAGATGATCATCAGCAAACAGGAACGGATAAATCATATATTTGTCTACCTCTATTCCCATAGGTGAACATTTGTTTTTTTCCACTGGGTTAAGGTATTTTGTATATATATTTTGAATAAGATCTGCAATAAATAATATTACTGTCTTAAACCTTTAGTAACTAGAGTACCTGGTGTAATAGTTTTACCAATTTTTACTCTAGAGATAGATTAATTATGTATTTTTTGTTGCCTGGATAATGTTCTCATTTATTATTGCTGTACCTAAAACTTCCCATAATTTAATCAGGGGCACATTTTTCATAAGCTTCTCTATAATCAATAAATATTAGGTGAATTTGTTTCAGGAAGGTGGATTTTTTCTCAATTGTTTGTTTTAAATTAAAGATATTATCAATGGTTGATCGGCCTTTTCTGAAACCTGCCTTTTCTTCTGTTTCCACTTTACCATTATAATTATTATTATTATTGTTAATTTGGCTGCTGCTGCTACCGCTGCTGCACCTTGTCACATTTTAAGGAAATTTCTGAATACTATACAAAAGATTATGTTATGGCTCAGTCAAAGAATCCAAAGATCAATACCTAACTATGATGAATTCAAAGTGACAAGCTGTTGCTTTATTTTATTCATAGAACTGGTTTGCTCTCCAAGGTTTCAATATGTGATTATGGTTCACATAAAGTTGAACGAAAATAACAAAAAAGAATTATTATTATTAATATTATTGTTATTTGTGTTGTTATTATTATTATTATTATTATTATTATTATTAATTGTATATTATTTTTATTTTATTACTATTCATTTTGGAGATTATTATTGATGTGATAAATGTCTGAATTTGATAAACTATCTACAACAAGATCCCATAAAATCCCAAAAAGAAGATATCCCTTTCTGAAAAGTTGTTGGAAAGAAAATTCTTACCCAATGAGATTGAAAGAGCACATGGCCTATACATAAAAAGGATACGGGAATTATGATTATAAGAAATTCTCCAAAAATTTAATTATTTTCTATTTTATTTCACATAAGTAATTACTCATACAAACAATTGGAATCACTTCTTTTAACATATTACATATTAGATACACTCCAAAATGGAAATGATCAGGGGAGTGAATAGGATCAAAAGTGAAAAAACAATACAGTCTAAGACTGTTGATACATTCAATTAATTTAAACTGAACACAGCATTACATATCCTAAAAGAATGACCCTACTCATTTAATTTAATGTAATTCTTGATATAAAAATGTATAGCTTAAATAAGAAATTAACATTTATTCATAAACTTATGAAATTAAGACATGTGAGTCAAGCTCACCGTTCTTAAACTATTTAAACAATGTGAACATTTTCTTCCTTGTAACTCAAAACAGTTCTGTTCATGCCCTCATTCAACCCAAATTTAAGGGCCACCAAATTGATTCAAACTCAAGTAAAGTTTAAAACAAATAACAAAGTGAAAGATTGCTGAAACGATACTAGACATCCCAATGACGGGTCCAATTAGCAGGGAATGTATCTTTTAGAAGATACATCAGTATTTTCTTCATAGTGTTCATATCCATTGGACTAGGGTCTCTGTAGTAATTTACTCCAAGGCCATAGAGTGATGATCTGGAATTAAAATATATATGTACATATATATACACACACAAATTAAAAGCAAAAAATAATTATCTTAGGGTGTTACATAATTGTATATTCATTCAAATAAAAGCTCAGTTATGTATAAGAGCTTCCTTAATTTTATGAACATAGTAATTGTAGCGATTAATATGATAGGAGACATATAAACTAAGATACAACTCTAATATGCATGGATCTGAAACTAAAATGTTCCGAAATATATTAAATTGTTATTAAAATTAAATAAATCTATAAATAATGAAAATAGAATATATTACTAATTTCGCTATAAAATATGTATGTGGAAAAGTAGAAATATATCCAGGTAAAAATTCCACGTACATTTGTCTAGAATAAAATACTGTAAAATGCTACCTGCTATACAAATGACAAATAATAGAATAAAGAGGTATTGTCAGAACTCTACCTACTACACAACTTACAAATAATATAGGAACACAAAAAGGGTATTGTCAAAAGAATATAACTAATTCCAATTAGCAGTCTATACAACTAATAAGAAATATTCATTCTTTAAGAAAAGATAACATTAGTTAGCTATTAAAAATATTAAAAATCTATTGACCAATTCTTAGAAACCAATTAACGCTACTAAGCAATTCCAAGGAATGAGGATAAAGAATTACTACCTGGCTAGTACAGACAACAAAAGACATTCATTCACCTCTAGAAAAGATAATCTCTTAACATTGACAGTTTACAAAGAAACTGATAAACATTTATCTATTAAATATCAAAGAACCAATTTACCCAGTTCTTAGAAATGTTATACATACTAGTAAATAATATTATTGTAACATAAATATATATTCAATTGTAAGGAGAGGATTCGAGAAAAGTGGGAGGAGCCACCGCCTTTATAAGCGAGAACTTATATCAAAATACTATCACTCTCAGTGACTCTGTGTTCAGTGTTGGAACATCATAGACCTGCAGACCGTGATCTCCGATTCACTTTAAATATTAGATTCGTCCGAAAAATAGTTAAATTTAAAGTTATAGTCCGTTAAGAACTTGGACTTTGAAAATATTGATTCGAGCACGTGGACCTCTAAGTATTTCATCGACTCCACTCATAGATAAAACTTTGTAACTGTATTATCAAAAGTGTATTTCTCCATAAATAAACAGTTTCTTGGATTCGTTAAAATTGAGTGTACATTTGTACGTTGTTCTTTTGCTTATAAAAAGTTCATAACCCTGAGATCTTTTGCCTACCACCGAGCTCCGGTACATAATCAAAATAATGAACTGACTCAGATACTAAAAAGAAAATACTGGTACTGTATCATTTTTTTCTGTTAGGATTGTTAAACTTTGGAATTACAGTAAGTTTATTCGGAATTCTGTGAAAACAGTTTTCCTTATACCAACTGATATATTCACTTGTATTGCATAACAGCTACTTTTAGGGTTGTAAAGCTACTTTCTGCCTCATGTAGTCTACAATATTCAGTTACTACTATAAATACCCAAAGTGAAACTTATCTATACATTTTTTTGATTTCTTTTATGAAAAATTTTAGACTAATAAAATAATGGCTTTGTCATTTTTAAAGGATTTTTATGTTCATTAATATTCACATTTTTCAGTTATGACATTATCCACTACTTTTAGAAGTATGTCCATAAAACACTCTCTTTAATTTTTGGGAAGTAAAAATGCAATTAAATGCTGTCATATGTAAGTAAAGACATTATTACGGCTACACAATTTTATCTTCCTAAAGTGTAATTTATTAAATTTAAAATATTTCTTAATGATTATGTATTACTTTTCCACAAACTACACATCACATTTCATGGATTTTATCTTTGTATGCTGCTATGCTATGCATTTTTGCAATTAAAACAGAAAAACTGGTAATATGTGAAGAACAATTCAAGCTATAAGATATGAAAAATTTGATTCTTGTACTTTAAATATGGTAGACCTACAGTATTTTAGTTTTACCCATTCATTGTGCATTGTTCTCATTAAAGTACCGTACTTAGAGAAAAATGCTGTATTTGGCCCACAGTAATATTTTATATTCATGAATCTGATGATTCATTGCACTGCATTGTTCTAATTATTTGTTTATTGTAGGAACATAATAATTTAATGATGCTATTTAGCAACTCATGTCATTAATATTGAAATTAAATGCTGGACATGAAAGGATCAATACATTTTGTTCAGGGGCATTTATTTCAAGCTTGATGTTCTTTTACAAGCTATAGATATATGTCAAGGACCCATATCATTATTTCCCTTTTGAAGGAAGCCATATTCAGATTTATGCATGATTAAAATCCATCAACTCTGCCTCAACCTATGAATTTAAGAACCAAAGGCAAGTATGATAACTACTTGTTGACAGGGACTGACATAATTGTTAAAAGAGATCCATTCGAAGCTTTTCCCTTTTTTGAGGAAGACCATGGATATAGGATGCCCAAAATATTAAGAAATAATCCTGATTTTACTAACAAATGAACTGTCAACCAATGCATACTCAAACCCATCTTGAAATTTCTCCCGGAGAAGTGTTGTGATATATTGTCAAGGTTGTGTATAAAAATTGTCTGATGTTTTCATCTGCAAGGCAAAGAAATGAAAGCCAGATTCCAGTAATAGCAACCCACTATATGGAGCTATTGGATTCCTTGCTTCAGTAAAAGTAGAGTGGAGTAAGGCAGGATATGTGGTAGTGAGGGTTAACCAATCTACAAATTTGCGAGTTGTAATACTTCCCTATAGTTTAAATGAGAGATTTAGTGCTGAATTTTAATGCCTTGCAGTTTTAAATGGCAGATAATTTTTTTGGACATGACCTTTGTACATCACAATGCTTCTCTGGAAGAATTTAAAGGTAAGTTTCAGCATGCAGTTCCCTTGTCAGTTGAATTTCCATCAAACAAGAATATAAAATCAGCACCAAGGAAGCTACAAAACTAACTCAGTGGCATTCTTAAACCTTGGATTTCCACGGATATTATCTCTCCATACATCCCTATCCATAGCTATTATTTTCCAATCATTCCCTGTAAAATCTGCCTCTCTCAAATCATGGTAAATGTTATTTCCCACCTCATTGTTGGTTTTCCTACAATATGCTCTCCCTATGGTTTCCCTTTTCTTATTCTCTCTGGTTTCCTATAAAGATTATGGACCTCAATTTTATGTAGTTTTGTCCATTCACTTCTCAGTTCCTCTCTCTTTGGTCCTAGAATTTGCCTAAGCACTTTAATCTCAAATGCTCTATTTGGGATCTTTTCTTCTCTCTTAAAATAAGAAACCATGATAGGCATGTATATAATAAAACAGGAAGAATCACCATTATATATATATATTATATATTATATATATATATATATATATTCTCAATTTAATAATATTTGAGAGAATATTTTTACGATTATATTCTTCTGTGTCTAATATAACTGTAGAGTTTCCTTTGTCTGCTGATAGAATTATAGTAGTTTCATCTATTTCTAAGGTTTTTATAGCCTTCCTTTCTTCAATGGAGAGATTGTGTTCTGGTTTGGGAGCCTTTCTCAGAATGCGAGAGACTTCATTGCAGATAGTTTCTGCCTCTTCCAGTGGTAATACTCCTATAGCAGATTAACCATTAGATATTATTTCTTCCACAGGTATAGCTGAAGGTGTGACAACGAAATTGCCTCCTTTTGCTAGAAGTGAGATTTCTGCATCTGAGAGTGGATGGTTGCTAATATTTACTATGGTGTGTGTGGTGTCTAAATTAGTTCTAGGAATTTGTTTAGACGTAGACTCGAATTTTTTCTTTTGTGATCTGGTGCATTGTTCCCAAATTGACATCATGGATTGATAGGTGATATCTATTTTGTTTCAGTCTTTTCCTGAAAGCCTATGTCTATATAAAGTTAAAATAGTTTGTTCTGCTCTCTGAAACAACTGCTTTGACCCTTCCTTGTAACTTTAATTCAGACTTATATTAATTTTTCATTCCAAAGTGTGTAATAGTCAGTTGAGTAGTATAGTGATTTATGAATCATTAGGTAACTTAGATGACCCATATGGAAATTGGAAACAACCTGTAGAGGAAGTAGAATAACACCAGGTCTAACTATTCCTTGCCTGCTAACTCCACTGTTTAACTGAATATAATTATTTGTTTCTTTTGATCTTTTCTGTTTGATTTTTGTTGACACTAATTGCTGTAATTTTTTTATACTAAAATTTAGTGAAGCTTATTGTATTTATTTGAGAAACTCATTTTCAAAATGTCTATTGTCCACTTTGCACCAATACAGTTTCTTTTTGTTTGCCTACATTGTTTGTAGATTACTCTATGTACAAATGTCATCATTTGGCTTTAGAACATCTTTGAAATCACTACAAACTTGCATTAAAATTGCTACTTTAATCAAACTGACTCTTGTTTACAAAAAATTAATGACTTTAGATTACTTGCCTAAATTTATGGAAATGGACAAGAGACATTTTGAAATAATCCTTGAACATTCAAAGTAACAAACTGTTCGTAATATAAGTTTAAAAAATATACTTACGCTAGAGTGCAGGTGCATAAACACTTATTTAGAAATCCTTTTTTTCCCATATATTTAAAACTTCTGAGGGAGCAACACACGCTAATCCAGCAGAAGAACTTTTCCTGGAAAAACAGATGTTCATGAATTAGTATAGGTAGGAATAATTATATAAATGGTTCTGAAGAAGAAATTAACATGTAAAAACTTATAATATTATAATGATATTGTGAAAAGGAAAATTAATATCCGAACCAGGAACCAATTTGTGGACTTCTTGTAATCTGTACGAGCATGCAAGACCACTACACTATTCGAGACATGTTACACACATTAACAATTCTTTCCACACATACAAATCTATAATTCTCATTTTGTCCACTGCCAGGTAGATGTCACTACCATCATCAACGGCCGGCTTCATTTAAAAGTATCTATTTTTGAGAATTTTACACCACCACTTTTATAAGCAGTAATCGATGGGATATGGTTAACAATTCTTTCCACATATACAAATCTATAATTCTCATTTCGTCTGCTGCCAGGTAGATGTCAGAACCATCGTCAATGGCCGGCTTCATTTACAAGTATGTTTGAGAATTTTACACCACCACTTTTATATTTGATTACTGTTTATAAAAGTGGTAGTGTAAAATTCTCAAACATAGATACTTCTAAATGAAGCTGGCTGTTGAAGACGGTAGTGACATCTACCTGGCAGCGGACAAAACAAGAATTATAGATTTGTATATGTAGAAAGAATTGTTAATGTGTGTACCATGTCCGAATAGTGTAGTGGTCTTGCATGCTCGTATGGAATATGAGAGGTCCATGGTTCGATTCCTTGTTCAAACATTAATTTTTCTTTTTACAATATCATTATAATATTATAATATGATCCATTATTGGTACTGTGTTATAATAACAATATTGGAAAGTGTTAAATGTAAAAACTTGTAAACGAAAATTTATATATATGCATATGAAACCTGTTTATAAGTACAACAATTGTACTGATCAGTGTGAATAATTTTATCACTAGAAAACTGATTATTGCATCTAGACCATATATATTTTATATATAATTCAAATTTGTAATCAAAATTTTTCTATCAGGCAAAATAGCATCTTTCTAACAGCTTCTATTTGTAAGTTATAAAAGTGAAAATTCTCTCTCATCCTGGACTCCTACCAAAACTTGTACTCAAAAAATCTTGGAGCTGCTAGTGATGAGCATGATGAGCATTATTATCAGCAGATATCTACAAATGAAAAGTGGTATCAAGGTAAATGGTGTCTTAGTATGTTGTCCAATTATTGCTGGAGCATGAAGCGAGACTTATCAAAGATAAAAATATTGTCAAAAATCATTAAACAGCATACATATTTTTAGCTACAAGCCAATATGAGGTACTGGTACTGGTATAAATTTAACATTACATAAATATTAATTATTATAAAACATTAAATATTTTGTTTTGAATAAAAATGCTGTCTGATAAAAAAAAAAGCAGAGCACAATTTTTAATGAAAAGAATATTTAAGTTATTGAACATTGATTATTTCAATATATAGGGACTGACTATAGTTCATATTTTTCAGAAAAAGAGAATAGAAATGACTGAAAGCATAACATAAATTATAAAAAGTAGATACATGAAAATGTTAAAGTTTATTTATGTCACATAAAAAGAAAAAAGAGGCTATGCACTGTTAGCATACCTTCACTAAGAGGCTGCAAGGAGAGCTGAGATTTTCTGTAAGCAATAAACATCCTGAATGACAATTGTTAAACATTACCTTTATCAAGATTTAGCAAAGGTAGGTAAGATAAGATGAGGTCTTTATTAGCCATAAGAAATACATCAATCTCATAGCATCATCTCTATAATTATCCAAATATTCAGGGGTGACACCTCTTTTAGGGTTATTGGGACCTGGCCCTGGTCCCCATTTTTGAGAATGTAAGTTATAATATAATACTGTATATTTAATAAAAAAGTCATCTTTCTTCACGTGGTTTCAATTCAAAAAGAATTATGATCTAATTCAATTCTGCGATAGAATGGACTGATTGGGCCAAGAAAGATATGGTCCTGTATATGGTTAATTTTAGCACTGAAGGTCAGAATGAAAATTAGCAGATCTTCTTTGTGTCTTCTCCAGCAGCATCACAGTCTTCTTGCATTGCTTGCAGTCAGCCCAGCTGTATGAACATGAAATGGCAACTCCATAAAAAGGCATATAGTACTATCTTTTTTTGGAAATTTCATGTTGATAATCAAATTCAATTCTAACTAACTAACTCACTTGCTCTATTCAACATTTAGATTCATGGTCATGCAAACATAAACTCTCCATATATCCCTATCCTAAAGTATTGTTTTTCAATCATCCCCTGTATAAACTAGTTCCCTAAAATCAATGTTAATGTTATTTTCCCACCTCATTCTTGGTCAAGTAACTGGTCATTTCCCCTCTGGCATTCCTACAAGAAGCTTCCATGCACCTCTTTCATTTCCCATTCATGCCACATGTCCTGCCCATCACAGTCTATGAGACTTAACTGTTCTTATTATATCTGGTTCCTAAAAATACCCTGTAGCTCACGTTATGTAGTTTTCTCCATTCACCTGTCTGTTCATCTCTCTTGGGTCCAAAAATTATCCTAAGAACTTTATTCTCAAATGCTTGTAATCTTCTTTCTTCCCTTAAAGTAAAAGTTCATGTTTTGCATCCATATAATATAACTGGGAGAATAACTGTTTTATATATATTCAGTTTAATGTTTTTTTAGGGAAGTTGGGATGACAAGAGTCCCTGTAATGTATAATAGCATGCATTTCCACAATTGAGCCTATGTTTAATTTCTTAGTGCATCACATTCCTATTTGTAATTATTTTTCCTAGGTATTTGAATTCAGCCATTTCTTCAAAATTTCCCTCATTTGTCATTTGCTGTCGATTTCCATTTATAATGTACTTCTATGCGTCAACATATATTTAGTTTTATTGATGTTTACATCCAGTCACAATTTCTTAGTGTTACTCAGTAGAGTGTGTGTGTTGGCCCTTAGTATCTCCTCGCTATTGCCTAATAATACTACATCATCAGCATAGACTAACAGCTTATTAACACCATCGAGATGTATACCTTTTCATCCTCTAAAGATTTGATGGTAAGCTCTAGTACAAAATTGAATTGTAGAGGAAATGGTGCATCTCCTTGATTTAACCCATTGTGAATTTCAAAAGTATCTGAAAAATGTTTGCCTACACGCACCCTACTTTTTGTGCCATTTTGACACATTCGTATAACTAACGTTTTAGGAAATCCGAACTTCAGAAGGATACTTTATAACTTCTCCCTCTTAATTGAATTTTATGCCTTTTTGAAGTCTACATATAGCTGATGTACAGTGCCATTATATTCCCATTTCTTTCCTAAAATCTGACTTATACTAAAAATTGGATCTGTTGTAGACCTGTTTCTTCTAAACCACATTGATGATCTCCTAGAATGTCATCAATATAGGGAGAAAGCCTGCTTACATTTGTTACAATTTTGTACCAAGTTTAATGTAATTAGATGCTCCTATATTTGTTTCAATCAGTTTTATTTTCTATTTTATAAATTGGTATGATAATAATTTTTTCCATTTATTTGTAAGAGCTTCTTTTTCCCTAATCATACTAAGCTACTGACGTATGTTGTCCATCAATTTTTCTCTCCCTGAGTTTATCAGTTCTGCTGGGATCCCATCTGAACCTGATTCTTTATGCATCTTCTAATCTTCTATCGCCATTTAAATCTCTAATGCACTTGGTTCTGTGACTAGCATTTATGTTGTCTGTAAGTGATCCTCTTCAATATCCTGTTTAGCATGCACATTTAATAGGCAATTAAAGTACTTTTTTCCTTCTATTTAATATACTCCTGGAATCTGCAATCATATCCCCACTTTCATTCCTTTATTATGTTTGTTCTAGCCTGAAATCCTTTCTTCTCTATCCTAATTCTCTGATATATTTTCTGGTGTTCCTATTTTTTGAACTCATTTTAATATCTTCTTCCAGAAATATTCCCTCTTTTTAACCTTTAATGACCTGGTGCTCTAATATTACCCACTTTTCAATTCATTTTTGCTTGCTTTCTTTTATTTACAATGTCCCATAAAACTATTTCTTGTTTTGCCTCCTTTTTTAAATAACTAACACTTTCTGATGCTGACAATTTAATAGAATCTCTTTTAGATTCCCATTCTTTATTTATATCAGTTTCTTCTTCGGGTGCCATATTCTCTTCTGAAGATTCCAGTATTTTAAATCTATTCACAATTTTGATTTGGTATTTTTGCCGCAGTTCATCATTTCACTAGTTTTATAATTCTACTTTTCAAAATTATATGTAGCATTTGTTCCTCTCGTTAGCAATAAGCATTGTCTAATTTTCACTGTGACCAGATGATGATCCAAATTGCTCTCTGTCCGTCTTAACTGATCTAACATTGATGGTGGTACTGTGCCAGCATTTGTCCACTAATATATGATCTATCTGGTTTCAAGTTTCAGCATCTGGAGATGTCCAGGTATATTTATGAGTATCCTTATAGTGGAATGTTGTACTCTTAACAATAAGGATCTTTGATGTGGCAAAGGTGACTAATCTAACTCCATTGTTGTTAAGATCTTCACAAAGACTGAATTTACATATTGTTGACCTGAATATATCTTCCCACCCTACTTTTGTATTAAAATCCAAGCCATTTTTCACATGATATCAAATATGTATTCTAATTGTTCATAGAACTCTTCCTTATCTTCTGTGGGACCATGTAAGTTTATGATTTCAAAACCATTTTCTTTACCCTTTAGAATAATTTATGATATTCTATCACTGGCAAACTTAATATCTCGGATAGTGGAGAGGATACTCCTTCAGACTAAAAAAAAAGAGTTCAAAATTTAGGCCTTGCTGCACCCTGTACATTGCAAAGCTTCCTGGTTCCTTGACTACCTTCTTCTGGCCATCTAACACTTTCTGTAAAGCTGCTACATCCAAGGATAATTTTTTCTAATTCCCATGTTAATATCTCTAGAGCCCCACTATTATGTAAAGTCCTAACATTCCATGTTCCTAGGAACATGTCCCTTTGTTTGAGCCTTTGGCATGGATTCCTTGAAGTAATCCCTGCCCGATGAACCGAATGGGGGACTATTTCATCCTGGAAAATTTTACCCCAGTAGAACCCATGTCCGTGTTTCTTGATGATTGTATTTTTACAGTGAAAGATCATCACTCCTTTGTCCAAAGTACTTCTTTTATCTGGCTTATCACCTTTGACTTGTCTGGTATGGGTACACTTTCAGCAGCAATGCTACGGCCGACATAGCTCTTGGGTTTATTTAAGCATGCAAACCACTCCAGCACAACAAGGATAAAGAAACCATGGAGGGCAAATTCAATTCTTTCTATAGTATCCTCTTAAAATACAAGTTTTATAATTAAGGGTGATTGTTTTTACCACTTAAAGAAGAAAGAAATTTAGTATTTTGAGGAGTTATTCTAACAAGAGGTAATGACTTTTAAAGTACTTAATATACTTCTAATTGGGCAAGTAGTTTTTGAGTCCATAAAGGACTAACAGTCACACTAATTTTTATATAAAAAGATTGTATGTTATTTTTATTTTGACTGTGTATATTACATTTTATGTGGTTAGAGACTGTAAGAGAAGTAGCATAAATTCGTTAACATATAATTATCTTAACAAATTATTTACTTATCAGTAAATACAACAAACTAGCTGATGAATATCTATTTTCTAGAATATTTGTCTTGTTTATTATTCTCCATTTAAACACTACACCCACAAATGCCACCACATATTTGATACCTCACATGACAACAGTTCCCTTACAGAAGAGTTTTAGTATCCTTGTTTTCAATTATAGTAGAGCTGACATATTTTTAGAGTGATTAGATGAGCACTAAAAAGGAGGACACTGCTTGGAATGTAGGACTTCACAACAAGATGTAGGACACTTTATTTATGGTGAATCAATTCAAATTGTATTAAATCCAGACATGGTCAAAATTTAGTATTAAGCAACTTCGTGTTCTTGAGACTGTATTCTTTAAGAATATAATCTCATAATGGATCAAATCATATATTTTCCTGCTTCATCTCACCGTTGAAATGGTAAGTCATATCAAATCATTTTATATACAACGCTATGATATATCGTATTAAGTGCAACACTCATTTTAAGTATATTTTGTTCTGGTTTTAATAAATTGTTATCATTGTTTCTATTAAGATAAAATCAAATGTTTCATACCTCACCCCATACTAATCTTCTAAGTAGATCACAATTTCAAGACCATAGGAGTACCATCTTGACGACTGATAATACTCATCTAGATGGTACTGAAGATGGGACTGCTAGTCTTGAAATCGCAATCTACTTAGATGATTAGTATAAGGAGAGGTATGAAGCATTTAATTTTATCTTAAATTAAACCTCATAGTGATTTATTCCTATAAAAGTTCAATATTATTTCTATTGTTAGTATATCATTTATGGGCTTGTACTTGTTGGTGATTAATGTATTGACTCTAGAAAAAAGTAATAATATCAAAAAGGAAGTGACAAATGGAAAAAAGAATGTCATGCAGGAACTCCAAAAACTAAGTAAATTCAAGAGTAAGTCAAGTTTATGGGCTGATTTAGCTGGTTTACAGAATGTATATTTCCTTTCTTTTTAATTAATTTTTATATTTACAGTTTATTTGTGATAAAACAAATATGGTGTCCACTAGAGAATTTCTTTAATTTTGACTTCTGTTAAATCCTCACTTCTAATGGTCAGATTTTACTGATTTTTTGATACTGCCTTTCTCGTTTTATTGTAATGGCATATGTAGAGTTTTGTTGCAAAAATTAAAAATTATGGTCGATGGAGCAATTCTTTAATTTTCTATTTAGGCGAACCCCATTTCAAATTGTCTGATTTTGACGATTAATAAAGTTCACCATTCTTTTTGAAATGAGAGATATATGCTGAGTTTGGAGCCAAAATAAATTATAGCTGCTAGAGCGATAAGAGGGATTTCAAATTAATTATTATGTCAGAAAATTGCTTCAAAATGTATATTAAAAACATTGTGATGGTGCAAATTGTATTATGTACAACCTTTAATGGACAATATCCTGTATCAGGGTAAGCTATATAAATTGGTAGTTATTACATTCTGTGTAGTTTCAAAGTGTTTAAATGTTTTCATTAACATGTCTACTTTTTTCTCATTATGATAGCCATGAAACATTTTCCATGTTTCCTGAAAAATTTCCTTTTCTGCACTTAATACAATTTGAATTGACACTCCACATCTTGCAACAGAATTTTACCTTGAAAATTACTTACTGTTATTTTGAAAATCACGAAAAAATTTGTTGGAATTAACTTTGTTGTGGGACCACTTCCTAATACCAATCATGCACAAAATATTAAGAACAAAGAAAGAGTAAATATTCATAACTCGCAAGTACAAACTGACATCAAGCCTCACCTCCACACCATACCGTGAATATTGATACTAGTGTCACCAAACAAAATTTTAGAAATAGATTGGAACCTTGAAATTTACAATACAGAGCAAACAGAAACATCATATATTTGGCTGCAATACATGAACAACCTAATGAATTGAATAACAAAAAAGTCTCTATCTAATATATAAAAATGAATGTTTGTTTGTACTTTATGCACGGCCATACAATTGATCCGATTGTGATGGAGCTTTATGCAAAATGTTCAGGAGATTCCCAGGATGAGCATAGGCTATAAGAGAGATGTGATACTCAACTCCTACACCCTTAGAAATCTTCCCTTGTAGTGGAAAACGTGAAAGAAGTAGCTCTTTGGATGATTAAATGGCTTACGCTGCCTAAACCATAACAAATACACAAAATTAATGTACACAGAATTCAATATCTCTAAAAGCTCTACAAAAAAGTTTGTGACAGCATATGTTAATCTATTACGGATAACTCATGTTATGCCTACACTAGGGCCTAACTGCCATAATAATAAAATACTATAAAAAGACGATAAAGGATAGACACATATACATGTGTATTATATCAGAAAATAGGGAATAAAGAACTGCATTTAAATACAAATTAGTCATACTCATATAATATAAAAAATGCGAGTAAAAATCTATAATGTTTTTATATCCTGGATCAAAAACCATGTCACAAGATTACAGAATTATTTAGTCAGAAAGATCAGAGATGACCACATCAGATAAGGGTGAATGTGAATGGCAAGAAGTGAAAGTGGAACGAAGTTTTCCATTTTGACATAGATGAAGGTTTCGAACTAGATCATGTACTTTCCACCCAAATTTCCCCCGATGAGAAACTTAAAATTTATCATATAAATATTCGCGATTTTTTAAAAGAATTCAGAACGGAGGGGGGGACCGAAGGGTTCGGTCCCCCCTGGGGGACAGGAGTGCAGCTCTACATGGGTAATATGAATATTTTATCTTTTTATTATCAGTCTTTAAATGGTCATTTTTCATACATAGATTTAATTAAAGGACCAAATGGTCCAAAGAACTTAGAATAATGAACAAAGTTGATTCTTTTAAATTATTGTTTTCTCTCTCTGAATTTTATCAGTTTTAGTATTTTGACGCTTGACAATATGGCGATTTTAGCTGATTTTAATAAGTTGTTTTACATGTTGTTGACCTAATATTTTTATATGTTTTGGTTATAATATTGCTTTATGTTTCATTTAAATAAATTATAATCTTTTTTTGTTTTAAAGTGTTTAAATGTGGAATTCATCCTCCAAAACCAAGGCCAACAGCTCGGGCCAAAGACCACTTAAACTATAGAGATCTTGTATGCTATCATTACGGCGGGGCTTAACTGTCCCCGCGTAACAACTCACAAGCCATTTTTGTCTTTCATTGGTGACAAGAAGATCGAGACTAGTACGCAGATTTTTGTGCAAGCATAGCAGCACATGGTGGATATTCTTTTATAGATAACTCACAATAACTTATTTTGTCTTTTAGCACATTTATTCCTAGAAGATCGAGATAAGTACATTCCCGGGCAGCACCGGGTAATGAGCAAGAGAATCTTAAAATAATTACGATATAAATTTATAATTATTTTTCATCTAACTTATTCAAATAATCATAAGAAGTACATTAAATTTTGTCATTCAGCTCATTTATGCCAAGAAGATTGGGATGAGTAGATTCCAAGACAACACTGGGTAAACAGCACAGGGTATCTAAAAATAATTACAATAAAAATTTTTCCTCTCACTTATTCAACAAAACATAAAAGCACATCAATTTTCATTTATTTAGACATAGCAGTGCATGCCAGGTATTAGCTAGTTAAAAATAAGAAATATTCAATTATAGGATATTATGGTACTTTTTCCTGGACATCTGGTCATAAGATTGATTTGTAGCTTATAGTGGTAATCCTATATATTACTCTAAAGTAAGTTCTATGGCACGACAGGCTAGAGGGTCCTTGTCCTACCAGATGGCTGCTGGTCTTACATCCACATGTGTTAATCAAAGAGGTTGATTATCATCCAACCTATAAAGGGTGACATGTGGTCAGCATGTTGGGTTGCCCACCCATTATAGTTGGTTTACTTAACCTGAAACTGCTACTTATTGCAGAAATACAAATTTGTCACAAAGCTGGGTTGAGCACTGGTCCCATACTGTCCAAAATTCCATGCAATATTTTTTCCTTCATTTAAACCATTCATGTTCTGTAGCTCTTCACCAAGGCATGATGCCCTATACTGCTCGACCAGGGAGAGAAATTCTATGCATTGTAGACTAATAAAAAATTGATAATTTTGACCTGGAATTTTTTTTCACTAAAACAATATGTACTTACTTTCATTACAAAACCATATGTACCCAATATTAGTGCCGAAACAATGTGGAAAAAATCAAAAATTTTCAGTTCCTTCTCTTCGGCAGCCTGTCTTCTGGAACACAAGAAGTTTCTTATGATTAAAACATAAGCTCTAAGAGATGTTGATAATGATAAGAAAATGGAAAATATTGGAAATGATCTGGAGATTCATCATAAAATAACCACTAAATTCAAGAGAATAGTAATGTTTCAAATTGCTGTTATCAAATCAAAAACATTGACAAAATTTAGGAAACAGTTCCAGACAAATTTTATCTTAAAAATGAATAAGGATCACTGTAATATGGTAAATGGAGGAATGAGTTTAAAGGTTTGTAGAATAAATTATATAAAGCAGGATGACAACTGGAGGATTTTTTGTATTAGTTTAAAGTACCGGTAACTTATATTTAAATTAATATTGAGAAGTAAACATTATGAGGTTATATCATTAATAGTGAGTGTAGAATATATTTTTAACGACTCACCTCATATGATTTCAAATTCCTTTGATACCTGCAGTTTCAGACAATATCTTGTTCCACTTCAGTCATGGCTTCCACTGATGAAATTCAGTGGTTGTTGATTTCTCTAAGGACATCACCTCTTGTGCTGCCATCTTTCATTGGAATTATAAACTTTGTAATTAAATTTTTATCCACCGGAATATCAAAATTCATAGATCAATATTTATTCTTCTGAATGAATATCATTTCCCAAATTGTCAATTCCAACTGTTTATCTAATTGTTTCAAAAGTTTTGCCTCTTTTTCATTTTTATGATGTTCTAGCAAACTATGTGCAGCAATTGCTGAATTTTCAACTTCACAATTTTTAATATTTCTAAAATGTTCTATAGTGTGTGTTTCCAAATTCCTTTTTGTTTTTCCTATGTATACTTTGCTACAATCATTAGAATTTATTAGATAAATTCCAGATTTCTTACTGTCTAGGATGTTGATTTTCTTATTGGTATTTAGAAGTTTTCCAGACTTAATTTATTTATTGGTACCAAAGTAATGTTGTGTTTGTCAAATATTTTTTTGAAATTTCCTATGTACTATTGGATGGTAAGTAAGTTTCTTGAAATTCTCCTTTTCATTACTAATAATTTGTAGGGTAGAGCATTCATTAAGTTGTTTTATCTTTTTGAATTTCTTTAATTTGATAGATATTATACTCTTATTGAAACCATTTAATCTGGCTATATTTAGGATATTCTCGTATTCTTTCTTAAAACTTTCTCTTTTTAGTGGGACCTTTATCAATCTATATAAGAGGCTATTAAATATAGCATGCTTATGAGCCAGAGGATTGAAACCCGTTGATTTGATATGATTATCGGTATGTGTACCCTTCCTATATACATCAAATTCAATTTTTTGAGTTTCTTCATTCCTAATTATGTATAAATACAAAAACGGAATTTGTTTTTCAATTTCTGATTCTATGGTAAATTTAATTGATACATCTTGTAGATTAAGTAATTTCAACGCGTCATCAACATGTTTAAAATTTATTATTGAAAAAATATCATCAGTTGGAACAGATATGTAAATGATATTTTTTCGATATTAAATTTTAAACATGTTGATGATGCGTTGAAATTACTTAATCTACAAGATGTATCATTTAAATTTACCATAGAATCAGAAATTGAAAACCAAATTCCATTTTTGGATTTGGAACATAATTAGGAATGAAAAAACTCAAAAAATTGAATTTGATGTATATAGGAAGGGTACACATACTGATAATTATATCAGATCAATGGGTTTCAATCCTCTGGCTCATAAGCATGCTATATTTAATAGCCTCTTATGTAGATTGATAAAGGTCCCACTAAAAAGAGAAAGTTTTAAGAAAGAATACGAGAATATCCTAAATATAGCCAGATTAAATGGTTTCAATAAGAGTATAATATCTAACAAATTAAATAAATTCAAAAAGATAAAACAACTTAAAGAATGCTCTACCCTAAAAATTATTAGTAATGAAAAGAAGAATTTCAAGAAAATTACTTACCATCCAATAGTATATAGGAAATTTCAAAAAAATATTTGACAAACACAACATTACTTTGGCACCAATAAATATATTTAGTCTGGAAAACTTCTAAATACCAATAAAAAAATCAACATCCCAGACAGTAAGAAATCTGGAATTTATCAAATAAATTGTAATGATTGTAGCAAAGTATACATAGGAAAAACAAAAAGGAATTTGGAAACACACACTAAAGAACATTTTAGAAATATTAAAAATTGTGAAGTTGAAAATTCAGCAATTGCTGCACATAGTTTGCTAGAACATCATAAAATTGAAAAAGAGGCAAAACTTTTGAAACAATTAGATAAACCGTTGGAATTGACAATTTGGGAAATGATATTCATTCAGATGAATAAATATCGATCTATGAATTTTGATATTCCGGTGGATAAAAATTTAATTACAAAGTTTATAATTGCAACGAAAGATGGCAGCATAAGAGGTGATGTCCTTAGAGAAATCAACAACCACTGAATTTCAACAGTGGAAGCCATGACTGAAGTGGGACAAGATATTGTCTGAAACTGCCAGTATCAAAGAAATTTGAAATCATATGAGGTGAGTCGTTAAAAATATATTCTGCTCTCACTATTACTGGTAACCTATTTGCTCATTTAATTCATAGTAAAGAACATAAATTAGTAAAGACATATTACAACAATAGACCTACTAAAGCTACAATTGCAAAAAAAAAGAATACTTTTTCCTCATAAGGATTCCTAATTTGCAGTTAGCTATAAGAAAGAATGAAAATACAGAATATTTTAGAGTCATCAATGTACAGTAAAATCTCAGGAACTCATCAGCCAATAAGTTGTTGCACCATGCGTCAGTCTACTCAAGTGGAAATTAAAATTTGTCTTATAGTATATCATTATCAGTCCACCGCAGTGGTCTATTAGTCGTATTCCTTGCCTTTAGTCCCGAGGGCTAAGTGTTCAAACCCAGCTGGGGCAGATGGAATTTTAGGAAGTAAAAATCCAAGGGATAATTCTCCAGGAGGGAAGTCATGAGTCCAAAGTCCACATTTTTTTCAGGCTCCTAATATAATTGCAAGTCTGAATAGAAAGGCCACTGTACAAAATTTAACTGACCTTCGACCTATCAGGTAATACCATAGTTTAAGATTAAGATTTAAGATTTTTTCTTCTTGTACAACTTCAATATCTTAGTCCCCTACCAGATGTCTCATTGAGGCGATGTGCAACTACATGTTACTCGTTGACATCTGTTTGTAAATAAGCATAACTAAATTAGAAACTCATACTAAGGAGCACCCATCTCCCCATGTGTGACATATGGAGTATATACATACATACAGATCATTAACAGTTAAAGTGATTTATGAGTTACTGTGGAGATTGTTACAGCATTTGGGTTGGATATTGCCCTAGAAACATAATAGAATGCTCACAAAGTTTTTTTTTAATAAATTGCAATTCATTGTCAATTTGTATTCAAAATTAATTTGAATATTCAACTTTACTATGTTTATGACAGCATCTTCTTTTTCTAAACTTTTATTTTTGCTTACCACATCACTGTCTCTGTCATTCAGTCCAACACTTTCAATCCCTTCTGTTGCATGGGTGTGTGATATCACGTCATCCATGTTTCCCAGGTCATCCTGATCTTCACGGCTGTGAAGTCTATTCCATTATCATCAATGGCACTCTATCTTTCAATATTCTCATTTTATTGTCATACCATTCTTGTTCTTTGTATTTATTGATATCAAAATAAGATTATGAGATTCATTGTCTGTTTGATTGTTGTAGTTCTGATTTTATCCAATATTAGATACTTGATGATCATGTTAACCTTTCAGAGCGGGTGGAGTTAAATGGCTGGCAATACCCTGTTGTGGGAGGAGAGTGTTCATGGGGATTTAATTCCAGCCGTTCAGTGCCAGTATTCCAATAACACGTTTAAATGGTAATATCTTGAGTAATTTAAATGTTTTTGCAATTCGTTTATGGTGAACCGTTAATTTACTTTATAATGGTTCTCACGTAACATCTCTGCATGTGTAGACTTATTGATGATTGTTGTGCCACAGT
Organism: Diploptera punctata; assembly: GCA_030220185.1. Classification (NCBI taxonomy): domain Eukaryota; kingdom Metazoa; phylum Arthropoda; class Insecta; order Blattodea; family Blaberidae; genus Diploptera; species Diploptera punctata. Next base: position 454,312 of record JASPKZ010007224.1, on the reverse strand, counting down.
GGAAGTAGGTTCTATTTGTAAGTTCCTCACATAAGTAGCACAGTGAATTGCACTAGGAATTATTTGAAGAATTCAGAGAACTGACTCTACCTAACAACATAATGAAATATTTACACAAAGAGAAGGGTGTTAAAAAAAAAACAGAATGAACTTCAAAAATTGGTGTGATAAATCTTCAAAGAGTAAACCAGCTCTTTTACACTCGGGCACCAATAAGTGTATTTTTTCCCTTGTGTTTACTTTGTTCATGTTTATTACAAACATTGCTTTTATGGGTTGACCTTCTTTCTTGTAGGGGGGGCAGCCTTCTCCAAATGTGTCTTTCTAACTCTTTGGAAACATTATTTTAGGTCGTGTGCCTTCAAAAAACTGTCTTTCTACACATGAGACCTGTTGTGCTAAAAGACCTCCATCAACCCTAAATTTCAATCTGTCTTTCTTCTGGTTTCCAAGGCAAAACCAGTTGATGATATATGACTATAATAGCTTCATGAGAGGTGTGGATTTGAAAGATCAACATGCTACAAGCTGGAAGATCTAGGGTTCGAGTCCCGGTGGGTCAGGATTTTTAAACTGAACCAAACCTTCAGGCAGCACTGTGACCCAGGGATTGACCCAGCCTCTAACTGAAATGAGTACCAGATGCTTGTTATGGGCTGCCAGGCAGAGATAAGTACCTGGATTACATCAAGTGCCGATAATCTAGAAAAAGTGAGAGCCTTAACCTCCTAATATCCCAAGGAACTCCTGAGGCCTGTAGTGGGACCATTTTACCTTTTAGATACCGAGTGAATAGTGGACTAACTACCTTTATATAATGTAAGGATATCGTCAATTGAAATATATACATATATATATATATATATATATATATATATATATATATATATACCTGAAATTTACTGGTGTGGTAATGTTTGTAAGTATAGAATAAAATCGGAAATAACTTGGTTGGGCCTTTATATATGCTGAATATTTGTGAAATAGATTATAAAAATGAAGAGATGTGAAATAGATTAAATAGTGATAGACAAGCTAATCCACAAAAAAAAAGGTGAATTTATTTTTTCTAATGAAAGCCTTTATCAAGTTATACTAAAAAGCAAAATGTCAGAGGCCCGCATAAATAAATGCAAATATAAAATTATCTTAACTTGTTACATTAGGCGCAGTCAGTGATTAATAGATGCACTAATATAAACTTTGAAGTCTCTACATAAAAGTTATATTATAACAGGAAATAGTTAATTGTAAACACCAAAGATCATAATAACAGTATAAAGCAAGGCATGCAGCTAGCGTAGACGTCATGTCGCTATTGCATTCTGGTGAAGAAATTCAATTCTGCGTACTATGATCACGGTACCTCCATGCGGATTGGGTAAGAAATATCCACTTCTGTGGATAAAAATTCAAACTTTATATCCTTGTTTAACATTTTACCTGCCAAATTAACTTTTTCTCTGAAAAGTTTAGAATTCCTTATGTGTTTCTGTGTTTTTAAGATCGATTAGAAGAATCATACAGTATTTTGAGGTTTAAAAATATTTTGTGACCAAAATTTTTCATGTTTCCTTTTGGGAACATTAGCAGTTGGTGTGAACATTCTATGAGATATTCAGATCTCTTATACTATAACGAACATTTTATTGTTATAATGAAAAAAAAACTACATAGTATTGTTATGATAAGGAACTTATCACATTTTGAGCATTATTTGGAACATTATATCAGTCCATGGTATTTGGGAAAATGGTGAAGATGTATATTTCTGCCACACATACGACATTGCAAGCGAGAGGTACTCTTATCCTACACTTCTGCCTGATTTTGATTCAATTAGATAATTACCATCAGTCTTTATAATTGAATGAGAAAGTTGGACTTTAGGTACTGGTGTCGTACTTAGTCTTGATTGGGTTCTGAGAAGGGTCATATTCACTTCTCTCCTAAATTCCTAATGATTCTGAGCTGTCTTTTCATGTAGGTCATGATGGATTTGCAAAGCACTTACAACTGCAATGTTCAGAGCACTAGCAAATAGGTTCCACAACCATTTCTTACTTAGAAGCTGAAGTTGATAGCTTGATAAGAGGTGGTAAGAATATCTGCACCACCCATCCACATATTATAACTGCATATGATGCTGGCTTCAGTATCATGAATTGTCCTCTTGCTGTGTTGAAAATATTGCCTTGTATTTCCGACGGGAATTTGTGTTTGGTGGTTTGATGCCAATTTGACATCAGCGTTATCGTTCTACCTACACATGTGTAAATCACCATCACAACTACAAACAAATATACCCCTTTCTTGTTTTTTCAGGATATTGGCTGGAGTTAAAGGACATTTCATAGTTCTAGAATCTGATCCTTACCTATTTCACACTTCTCAGATGTGCTGGGATCAGGTGCACTGTGACTATTACTGTGAATTTCATGATAGTTGGAGTAAAACGTACAAGAATAAAATTATATACATAGAAAAGAATCTGAAATATTTTGAAAAAGAGCTGATATCCCTAAATACCAATATTCCCAATTGGGAACATATTTATTTTTAATTTATGAGCTAAAAATGAAATATAACACATCCTCAAATATTTCAATATCTTTATTGTGGCCTTAAATAATAGAAAATCTATGCCACAGAATTTATCATTATATTTAGGCGATAGTTTAAAATATATTTTGTAAAGTTTGTGTGTCAGTGCAAAATTAAAACGTTTAAAAAACCTATATTTCATGTTTTACTTACATTGAACTCTAATTATTATTATTATTATTGTTATTGTTATTGTTGTAGTTATTACTATTATTATTACTATTACTATTATTACTACTATTACTAATATTATTACTATTACTATTACTATTATTATTATTATCATCATTATTATTATTAGTAGTATTATTATTAGCATTATTATTATTATTAGTATTATTATTACTATTATTATTATTATTATTACTATTATTATTACTGTTAATATTATTATTATTATTACTATTATTTATTGTTATTATTATTGTTATTATTATTTATTATTATTATTGTTGTTATTATTATTATTATTATTATTATTATTATTATTATATATTATTATTATTATTATTATTATTATTATTATTATTATTATAATGATAATAAAGTTCAGATCTTCATTAAAGAGTAGTGAAGGGAAAATTAGGCTATGAAATTTTATACCATATTTCAACATGCACTTTATACAATGTCCCCCAAGTGGGAAAATTGGTATGTAAATGGCTTAACTGTTATGCCTATATATAGAATATTAGAAATATTTTTAAACAACATTTGAAAATTGGTCTGAAATATTAATTGTTTGTAAATATGGAGCCTTATTTACTACTGGTATACCATCTTCATTTTCTGAGTGCTAATTGTTTTGGCTGATAAAAGGGTATAGGTACCGGGGGGCTTTTTCACGCATGGGGCTTTTTCACGCATTTATAGTGTCATTGACTCTGACAGCTATACCTCGGTCTATTGAAGGTCGAAGTAGGTATTTATAAAAATCCCGTTTTGTCACCCCTTCAGTAGTGAAAATATTTTTTTTCTGAATAGAACCGTTTATCCGAGAAAAATTCTTTTGTTGTGCAAGGTAAACTGTATTCCGTTTTCTTACCTGTTTGAATAACATTACAGTCTCAATTATTAAGCTATAACATTCGCATTTGAAATGATTTTAGCTTTAAAATAGAACTCCATGTAGGTTATGGTCTTCGAATATTAATTAAAAAACAGCAGATAGTGATACTTAAGTGACTTGAGCATAATAAACATTTTATTAACGTATTGTAATATGGGGCTACTTCGCGCACCGATGATGGGGCTATTTTACGCACTAAATTAAGACACATTTTGTATAAAAATTGAGTTACTAACACATTACGTTAATCAAAATGGTATATGTAGTATGTGCCCCTCGTAGCTCAGCGTTGTAAGGCATTATGCCTCGTTGCTAAGCGGTTCCAGTCCCTACGAAAAATAACACTGGGGAACAGTGATTTTGGTGCCTTAATGTTTTCACCTATTTATGGGTATATTTGGGTCACTGATTCCAAAGATGATTTCAGTTTCGTCCTATCAGCTCTAGTTTTTGAGATAGAGTTTATTCAAATTATATACCAGTTCAAAAATACTGGTCCACATATACAACTATATTACTCGCATACAATTAAATACAAAAGAACAAATACTTTCTTTTTCATGAAACAACTGTATCTATATAACTACCATAATTTATTTACACATTAGTCTCGTTAGAATCATTAATTTTCCTCCATCAGGTCGCAGAATCCCCGTTTCTGTGATTTCCTCCGATGCAATGATCTTGGACATTCTCGGTGGATGCTCCAACAGTAGTCCGCCATCATATGTATATCCCACCGTCCACGATACCTTTCTTCCATTGTACTTAATTCCTGGTGAAAACGCTCACCCTGTTCCTCACTTACATCTCCAAGATTGTCTGGAAATCGATCCAAATGACTGTGTAGGTAGTGTAATTTGATGCTCATGTTACAACCTAGTGCACAAAAAGCAGTGAGCATATTCTCCACTAGTTCATCACTATTAGGAGACTTATAGTTTCCAAGGAAATTCTTCACTACCATACAGAACGAAGACCATGCGGCTGCTTCAGTATCATTCATTGAGTCTTGAAATTGATGGTCATTAATAAGTTGGCGGATTTGTGGTCCATCCAATATACCTGCTTTTATTTTTTCCTTACTCAGTGCAGGAAATTTTGTACATATGTAGCCAAAACATGTTCCATCTCTATTCAACGCCTTGATGAACTGTTTCATTAAACCAAGTTTAATATGCAGTGGTGGCAAGATGATGTTGTTTCTGTCAACCAAAGGTTCTGCAACGATGTTTTTTTCTCCAACGGTCATGCTTTCTCTAAGAGGCCAATGCCTTCTCACCCAATGTTGATCTTTGGCTCTAGAGTCCCATAAACATATAAAGCATGGGTATTTGGTGTACCCACCTTGTTGTCCTAGAAGAAAATTCACCATCTTGAGATCGACACACATTACCCATTGGTGATCACGGTAAGAGATCTTCTCTAGCACTGTAGCTATTGTATGTTGATTTTCACGCATAGAAACTGAGTGACCAATTGGGATTGACCTGTATATGTTCCCATTATGCAAAAGAACACATTTTAGGCTGCGTTTGGAGCATCTATCTATAAATAACCGCCATTCACTTGGTGTGTATTTTTCTTACACCCAGCTTCATTAACAGTCCTTCAACATTCATACAAAAAACAAATTGATTTTCTACTGTGAAGAATGGCAGGAAGTCTGTTTCTCTTTTGCGATAGACTGTGACCTTTGTTCCCGGTAACAGACATTGTTTCTCTGCCAGCCTGGAAGCTAACAACTCAGATGACTTCTTTGGAAGACTTAGATCCCTTATGAGGTCGTTCAGTTCCGCTTGACTAAAACCGGATGAAACTGATGAAGGTCCTGGGAAATCGCTGTCATTTCCCTCAGAATAGCTTTCAGTTGAATCATCCTCTTCTTCTGGTGACTCTGGAAGACTGGTAAAAATTTGGAACAGGTATCTCCTCTGAATGTGGAACAGGGCGTCTTGCGGAGCGTAGATTGGGATATACCCATCTATTCCGGTTTTTGCTATTGATGCCCTTTACATTGACTGAACAAAAATAGCAGTCATCACTATGGTTAATTTGTTCTCGCCAGATCATTGGTTCCCCAAATTTCAAGCATTTCCGTTTCCCATTTGTCCATTGTCGTAGATGCTCTGTGCACGTTTTACATACAATGTGAGGTGCCCAAGGCTTATCTTGATCTCCCAGTTGTACTTTGAAATAGGCCAAATAAGCTCTTCTTACAAAGTCAGTTATAGGTTTTCTTTGTTGAGTGAATGTGTACTCCCCACAGATGAAACAAAACACATCAGGATTATTCACACATTTTCTTCGTGTTGAAGCCATGTCAGTCTAGAAAAAGGATAAACAATTGTCAAATTAGTAAAATTACATATGCAAACGGCAACAACAACATGAATATAACTTGGATTAAATCAATTAGTATTATGCAAACAATCGATTTACAATGGTGGTACATAAGAGCAGTATCATCAATATCTTGCAAACTAGAGCTGCTGCAACAAAATGGATGACATTTTTGGAATCAGCAGTGCCGAAATACCCAGAATCAAGTGAAAAATTTCAGGCACCAAGAAAAAAATATTTTTTTGTTCCCCAGTGTAATCTATTGGAATTTCGGTCAGTATGGGGCCAGTGCCCACCCAGCATCTTTACAAATTTGGTAGCGGTTCCAGATCGAGAAAACCAGCTTTAACGACTGGGGTACCTGACATGCTGACCACATGTGACACCTGCCAGGATTATCGTTCTTCTCTATGATTAACACAAGTGGATGTGAACTCAGCAGTCGGCTGGTAGGCTAAGGGTCATCTAGGCTCTCCATGCCATGGAGGAGGAGAAAATGTAAATTAGTAGCCGTATATTTCATTCACAGACGCTCTTTAACAATTCTGGTCATTAGCGTGAAGTTCAAAACTGGGCACCAATGGGCCGGTAAATTTTGCTCATATGCCTCTTAAATAAGGCTTTAGGTTCTTTTACTTGTCGTTAATTTACGACAACGGACCAACAACAAATTTGCATTCCTTACAAAAAAATAACAAATAAATAAATAAATAAATAAACTTTACTGCAGACCTAAACGCCAGCCTAAGCGGACTTCGAAACATTTGATGTCCGGCTCGAATGTGGAAATAGCAGCTAAAAGGGCGCTAAAACTGTAGTCTGTTGGTGGAATGAGTAGAGACATTTTCCAGTTTTCCGATTAGATGTCTCACTTGAAGATCAAGAGCGAAATGAGTAATGCCACGTGATTTGTTCTCCCTCCTGCACTTCCTTCCGCGGCCTCATTGCCTGTGATTTTTGCCTTCCTCCTGTGTAGATGGCCTTTTTCAAACAGCTTCTCTACAGATTCTACGAACAGACTCCGTTGCCTCCAGATAACGAGACGGATGAGGGATGTGTCATGCTCTTTTTGTGAACAGAGATACTTCTCTGGGAAGTCTTTAAGAATGGGAGAGTGGATCAGGTGTCAATATGTGTATGAATTCGTTCCACGAACTGTGTGTGGGTTCAGTTGGGAAGAAACAATTTACGTGTGATAATTGTTTATGATTATAAATGAAGTGCGCGAAGTAGCCCCTCTCCATGCGTAGATTAGCCCCACTGTGTTTACACAAGGTGTAGAGTACAGACAATTTTATAAGTTTTTTTTATTCAGTGTTATACTAGTATTTAAGGAAGATGAATATTATCTTATATAGGTAAGTAAATAAGCTTTAATTATGGAGTAATTAAACATATCAATTTTTTTTAAATATAATTATAATACTGATTTAAATTTTAAATGCGCGAAATAGCCCCACCCTACCCTATATAAATTTTATTTTAACGATAGAGTGGGTTAGAAAGAGCGGTCTTAGGGTAGAATCTATGAATGCATTAGACCGTAAAAGGCGTTCTCTGCTGAGAAAGTTGTATCCTAATACGATTTTGCTTACTCAGAAATCTGTTCATGCGATAATAATTGTTGAAATTCGTAAGCTACCTGACCAGGTAACTTAAGAGAGAAACGAATCGTGAGAATCCCGAAGGGAACCGATTCGTAACCGATGTAGTTTGAAACCTTGCCGCGTACCTTGCTGCTTTATCCAAGATGTCGGACCTTGAAGACTTCGATCATGTTTTCGGTATACGCGGAGGAGAGGAATTTGATAGAGTCTACCAAAGAATTCAACTGGAAGAACAGGAGAATCGGCGTAATATTGCGCGACGTCGTTGTATACGGTATTATTTGCGGGACGCAAGCGTAAATGCGTTGCTCTAGCAGACAAAAATAACGGAAGTGGTTTTATCGCTGAGAATTCTGGGTAATTTCTTGCCAATATTACGAAAACGACGACTTTCATGCATGACCAGTTAGTTCGTAGCTAATTCCATCTTTGCACTTGCTCACGATGAGTCAGCTCACCAGTGATTGAAAGTAATTTGAGTAGAGACTAATGTATTTGCAGACAATGTATTTATATAATATGTTATTGGTAGGCCTAAGCTTAATTTATACCTTCTTGTAACCCCATGTTTCCCTTTAACAGAGATTTAGGCGCTCTCCCCCTACATGGAAGAATTTGAAACATACTAATTTAGTTACACTTGTTTTCGTATAGGTGTCATTTGAGTGGTCCATGGTCTGCGTTCCGCCTCATACTGACATCTAGAAAACCAAGGTAATACTAGGACGGGAGAATTCGGTAAATTTTGCTTAGAGGCCTTTTCATTCAGGCTTAAGGATCTTTTACGAACCTGAAAAACTTCAGACTCGGGACCCACGGCTTAAAGTCCCCCCGGAGGACATGCTCCTTGGATTTTTCCATTGACCCCGGCCGGGTTTGAACCCGCGACCCTCGGCACCAGAGGCAAGGAACATAATCACTAGTCCACCGCGGCCGATTCGTATAGGCTACTCTTCAAAATTTGACTATAAATGTTTCACATAAGCATGTTATTAATAATTTGCACCGTAATGTTCTCTGTAACTTAAAATTTCGTACTGATAAAAGCGTTACATATACTATACTAATAGGTAATAGCACATAATATATAGGCTACTGTAAGTTTTGAGTAACCGGTGCCGTAGGCCTAATAATAATGAAAATTTCGTCCGTAAGAATTAAATGGTAATCGATGTTATCATACGTTTTGTGAAGCGGTGAGTATATATAAGTACAATAAATTGGTCAAGAAAAGCAAAAAGTAGCCTACTAACATTTCCATATATTAGTAGGCTATGGTAATTTTGAAACATTATATTAAAATTAGTTTAATGTGGCCAAATTATCTCCTGGAATTTAAAAATGAAATAATATGCATTAGGGCTAACCTTTGATATAATTGTTTTGTCATTTTTCTTGGCGATGCATCGGCATTACGTTGTTTCCTAGTTGGATTTTCTTTGCATTTGCGATTATTCCGTTTTTTTGACATTATGAGTTCTCTTTTGATACTTTTCAAACGTTTGCCTTATTATGATCCTACACTGGCAGCATCAAATTTTCGACTGTCTGTCTCCTTCCCTCGCTCCTCTATTATATACCTATAATGATGACAATGCAGCCAACATACATTTGGAAATACCGCTAGACAAAAATGGAAATTTTGATAATTTGTGCTCTTAATGTTTATTGCTTGTGAATATTTTAACAAAAGTCTAAATTATTAAACGAAAATACGTTTGCACAATAGGATATTTAAGAAATATGAAGGCCGATGGACATGTTGGCCCAGTAAGGAAATTATTTTCAATAACGTGAAATCTCAAACTCAAATCAAATTTATGCGATTTTGGCTGGTTATTAAAGAGTTTCTGGATTAGGAGTTTCAATTTACTTAATTACATAAAATTGTAAATGAACATTTTACTTCACACTGCCATATTTTAACATTAATATTAGAATGAAGCATTCCATTACATTTATTACATTAATTTTTGTGTACGGGAGCAGGGTGCCAACTTAACGATTTTTTCCGCTTAATATAGTAAATTTTAAGGTCTTACTAAATGACATTTAAATTAAAATATAGCCTATCTGTCTGCAATATATGCCCATGTAATAGCGGATCCAAATTTGTTTTTCAGCGTTTTTCTTTGAAACAAAAATCGAATCTGAGGCCTACCAGAGATTAGTTATGAGTTTTTCTTGTCCTGAATGACCACTCAACTATGATATTTTATTTAATGGCCGTTATATAGGCTGTCTAGTAACCCTGATGTAAGGCATCCGTCTAGGCCTGGATGATCAGGGGTTCGATTCCGGGTATTCCTTTGGTTCATTCACTCTCTTATAAAATGCGTACTGAAAAAAAAAAAAAAAAAAAAAAAAAAGGAATCGAGAGTAAAGTCGGTCAGATCATAGAATTAGCTAATTGTCATTGTCCAACCAGGAGGTTCATGGCCGCACGGACATATGGTCAATATACAGTGCTTGCTTGTCCGAGTTAATATTTTCCAACCATTCTCTGTAAAATTCACCTCAAATTAGCCTATGGTTAATCCTATTCTCCCATCTTCCTTTACAAACGATAATAAATTCTTCTTCCTCATTTACAATTTTCTTTATCGTCAGAAGCAGATTGACGTCGCTACCACTGCTTTCTGGAGGCTTCTAATATAACAAAGCGTTTTTAATGAGAAATAACATAGCCTATCTATTATAGAAGTTAAGCATTGTATTTCGATGGATTATCAACTCTTTCTATTCATTTGGAAGAGTATATTTTTTTGCAAATTATGCTAAACAACCTACGTATCTTGTCCATCAATTTTTTCCCCCCTGATTTTATTAGTTCTGCTGGGATCCCACCTGAACCTGATGATTTGTACATTTTCAATTTTTCTATTACCATTTCAACCTCTAATCCACTTGCTTCTGTGACTAACATTTCTGCTGTCTGTAAGTTATCCTCTGCAATATCCTGTTCTGCATGCACATTTAATAACTGTTTACAGTAACTTTTACATCTATTTAATATACTCCTGGAATCTACAGTCACATCCCAATTTCTCATTCCTAATTATGTTTGTTCACTCATAAGACATTTAGTTTATTACAGAGTGATTAAGAAATAACCTTATGTAACATATTCTATACACTGGAACTGCACAGGTTCAATAATTATGTATTGTGCTTGGTATTAGTAAACCTCGTCACATCTAAAATTATCATTGAATATTATAAAAATATAGGCTATAAGTATTACAACTACTTCAAAGAACAAAAGCCAACCAAAATTCTTGGTTAAGTTGGATATCATATGATGTGCACCGTGTGCAATAGCTGAGCAGTTTAAGGCATTGTGCCTTGTTGTAGAACTATGGGACTTGCTCTGGTTTTTTAGATCCTCTGGGAAAAGAAATTTTCTCATGGAATTTTGACCATTATGGGACCATTGATCATGCAGTATCACAAGGAATTAGGGTAGCTATAAATGAGTAGTGGTTCCAGGTTGAGAAAACCAGCTATTCCATTGAGTTATCAGGTAATAGTGCAGATGGTCATATGGCCAGCAGTAATGCAGTTGAGTCCTATTTTCAATTTTCTTAAACCAGACTTTGATCATTTTCATATCAAGTACATTATTATTGTTATTTTGAGGGTAAGTGGATCGTATTCCAGATGATATATTCAGAGAAATATTTCTGTGATATAGTTGAGAATCAAACCATTATATCTCTATATCAATCAGATATGCACACTATTACACTATGAAGGCAGTAATCATCATCATCATCATCCTGTTACGACCTGATAAAGCAGTTTTCGTGCCATCTTTTCATAGGTCGAAAATCCATTTGGATAGTAGTTCATTATTGCCTTGGGGATCCTGGATCTAGCCATTCTTGAGATTTGTACCTTCCAGTTTAGCTGATATCTGGAGATGTAGTCCAGTCAATGGTCATTACATCATTTAAATTTGATAGCCCAGAAATATTCAATGGAAATATCTACCAATAAAACTAAAATAATGGCCTTTTGTGGAAAATACCCAATACCAAGCAAAATTTGTTTAAATAACAAAATTTTAGAGAGAGTTAATGAGTTTACTTATGTAGGATATAAACTCTCTTTTGTTGAAAATTTGGATTTCCCAGAGAAAATTGTGAAATTCAACAAATCAATGGGAATCATTAATAGAGTTTTAAAACCTTCATTAGTGCAAAAATCAACTCGTACTCGTCTTTATCAAATAATGGCTCGACCAGTCCTATGTTATAGGAGTGAAGCGTGGACTATAAGGACGAGATTTGAAAGCAGACTAACAGCTTGTGAGATGAAATTTATGTGCCGAACAGCTGGATGCACCAAATGGGATTGAAAGAAAAATGTAGAAATCCTTCAAGAACTAAAGGCAGTTATTATCATAATTATAGTGTAATAGTGTTATCATTTCCCAGTTTGTGATATCCGCTGGATTTTATATAATCATTAACATGAAACATGTTAAAATTTTTTTTTTCAAAATATGAAAATAGACTTTCTGGACTAAATAAACTGCACATGTAGTAGAAATGCACTACCCTTCACACCAACTTGACAATGGACAGAGACAATCTCCTCCTGTGCATATTACATGGTATGAGGAAACAAGAAAACCCAGATCTAACACATTTTGGAGTAAATGATTAATTACTAATGCAGTAATTAATGTTTAATTTGGAGGTATATTTTGAGGTTCTTTTAATTAAATTATTTTGAGTCTGTGAAATCCTACCTCAGTATTATTGTTGATTTGTTCTTGAACATGTTTCGATTACTCTTCTAAACATCTTCAGCATCATCAGTCTGGCCATGATGCTGAAGATGATTAGAAGACTAATCGAAACATGTTCAAGAACAAATCAACAATAATTTGAGGTAAGATTTCACAGACTCAAAATAATTTAATTACTAATGCAGTATTTATTTTGAAGAACTATGAAAATAATAGATTTTTGAGGTTCATACCTTTATACCATTAAGTAATTTTCTTACTTTAACAATGAAACAAGCTAAAAATTAAGTACACTTACACCTAGTTCTTGAGATGTAGCTGCATGATGAGAGTAGACATGATTGAAAGTTTGTGCTGTCTTTAATCAGTGTATCATCAAATATTCTATTATGTTGTTTTATCTTCCTCTTGGCTCGTTATTATAGGCACACATGTGAGTTGATTCTCCAAACACAGAAAAATCACCGCCCTCTATAATAATGTTTACTTATACCCAATGTAAATCAATCTACACTAAATATCACTGCCATTAAGTACTTGAATATTTATGTTCCAAAATTGATCCTCTCACCCTATAATTCTGAACTTCTACTTCTTATCTGATTGAACATGTTGAAAAATGAGGCAGACAATTTTAATTGTAGGAAATGAGAAGATTGAGCTAAGCCATCTGTAAAAAAATAATGCACAGCTCTGCCAAACAAATCCTACCCCACTTCCACGTCGTGGTGTGACAAGGGAACTGTCAACCATTGCATGTCGAAACCTACTCGTACCTTGAAATTTCAAAGGCCGTATCAAAAAATTATCTGCCATTTTTAACTGGAAGGCACTAAAATCAATCACGAAATCTCTCTTTCAAACTATAGGGAAGTAATACAACTCCTGTATTGGCAGACTTTGAAAATCCTCACTATCCACCATCCGCGTCATGTCCTGCCTCACTTCATGCCATGCTTAACTCATACAGGCTCCATACAGTGGGGTGTCATTGCTGACTTCTGGCTTCAATTTATGTGCCTTCCTGTTAAAAATGGCAGATAATTTTTTGGACATGGCCTTGGTACATCAGAACACTTCTCCAGGAGAAATTTGAAGGTAGGTTTCAGCGTGTATTGGTTGACAGTTTCCTTGTGAGACAAATGGGAGAGGTGAGAGCAAGTCTCTAGTGCCAGAAAATCAGTAATATTAGCTAAAGGAAGGAAAACTCTAACATTCCATGTACAGAGGTCGAGTGTCAGTCTGGTAACATGTTCATTGTAAAAAACATGCACACTGAAAAAACTAAACAAAGAAACTGGACCAACCATTCTCTTCATATTGCTAATGAAACAGAAAAAAATGTTTTTAGACAATTTGGCAATTGCTACTGGAAGAGTTAGTAAATTAGCAATGGCATCATGGTAGTCATGAGAATAAAATAGCAAAGAAAAGGATCTTTGGAAATTTTAGGGAATATATTGATGTATTCAGAAGTAGAGAAAAATAAATTTGCAGCATCAGAGATGGGGATTCTTTATTATTTTGGAAAATACCTTAAAGAAGAAAATTATTTCATACAACTGGGTAAATGATAAAACAATAATATTGAGATTAAAACCTGGAGGAAATCATTGCTATATATTTGACGTATATTCAAAGGATACAAAACAATTTTATAAACAATTATAGGAAAGTCTAAATTCAGCAGGTCAAATTGATTACATATTGTTACCAGGAGATTTGAATGCTAAGAAAGATTTTATTCCCAGTCAGGCCATAGGATTTTTTTTTTCTTAAAGAGAATTATTCCTGTCGTCACCCATTTACCTAGGTTTAGGTAATCATTCATCACCAAACATATCATTGGGGTAATGTAACTCCGCCATCCAGATACCCCATCTTAAAAAGTGGGCTAAAATTCTGCCATGTCACGAGAGAATACCAAAAAATGTCATAAAGATGGCATTGGTAAAAATGATAGGTGGAAATGGTTAAAATGCTCTTAACAAGATCAAAAATATTTAAGAGACTGTTACAGTCATATTACAGCCTAAGAACATTTTATAAACATAAAGATATTCACAGATACAATCAAGAAGCTTGGTGAAATATATCTACAATAGATTAGATTATAATTATTGAAAAAATATGGCCAAATGTGAAGAGGAAATTGGAGACCTGAAATTTATGCAAACCACTATCTTGTGCTGGCAAAAGTAAAAGTTCCTAAAAGTTTTATAAATAACAAAAATGGGGAAAAGGACATTTCTAGATGATGATAAACTAAGCACTTTATGGTTATATGAAGATATTATTAAATTTTTATGTCGGCAAAATATTGGATTCGAAACTTAGAAGCTGAACAGGGAATGTAACTGAAGGATTGGATGAAGATAATGAATGCAGTGTATAACACAGCAAAACAAATTCTGGGTACACAAAGCAGGATACTTTGCAGATTGAAAATTTGGAATGAACAAGATACAGCAAAAATGAGAAGAAAAATAGTTAAATGAAATTTCAGTTAATTAAAGAGAATGAAGATTATACAAAACTGAAAAGGAGAGCTGGAATATATTTGTTAACATGTTAGAAAGAGATGTAACAAGTCAGAAATATTTTGATTTCCAAATCTTTAATAACAATGACAATAAGAGATCAAAAATACATGTAATTGATGAAGATCAGTGGTTTCAATAATATGTACCAACAATTTTTAATAAATAAAGAAGAAGCAGTTCCAACATCAACTTTACTAAAGAAACAAAACAAAGTTACAGGCCAAGATTTAGAGGAAGTTTTGAGGAAACAAAAAGTCACAAAGCCCTAGGAATAGACCAAATAAACATGTAATTAATATAAATATGGAAGTAAGAAGCTCTAATCCAACTAGTACAATTAATCAATAAAATATGGAATCAAGGATAACATCAGAAGAATGGAATGCAGCAAAAGTAATAAACAGTCACAAAAACAGAGACAAATGATAATGCACAAGTTTAAAAGTGTAACAGCGAAGGAAATAATAAATAATAAAAGGCAAGTCACATTCCTCTGCTAGTAGTAAATAATAACCAAAGAACCATCTACCCATTTCTATAGAACTTGAAGCATGTGCCATTGCCATGATACAGCAATGCAGTTCACCATATTGTGGTCTGCGTGTGACTTGGACCAGCCATGCAAATAGTTTTAAGGAAATGTATTTGCTTCTTCTTCATAAATTAATGAGAGTGATTGGTAAACACCAAAATAATTTTAAATATACTTTTGTAACTTTCAAGTTGTTCTTACAATTAATGTAAATATTTTAAAAAGTTGGTTGGTACCTAATGTTGAGCACTTGATAATAAAATCATTCGCTCTCTTGCACTCCAATATTTAGCAGGAAGGCTGGTCTCTTCTACAAAAGCTGGACAACGGAGGAGATGGTTTCTTTCCATATCTTCATTTAAATTGCAAAAAGGGCATTTAGGTGAATCTGTTATGCCAAGTCTGTGTAGGTGTTTATTCAGGCAGTCATGTCCCGTTAGCAGTCTGAATGTTGCTACTGCAGATTTTCTTTGTAATGTAGTAATGTCATAAGCTTGTAGATTTTCCCATTCCTTTCCAGATGTTTTGGTGGTGTATTCTTCTCTAAGTTTATTGATATATTTATTTGAGATAATTCTTTTGATAGAGTGAAAGGAAACTGGAGTAGAAGTTGGGTTTGAAACAATTTTGCTACCCTTCTTGGCCAGAAAATCGGCTATTTCATTGCCTGTCACTCCACAATGGGCCGGAATCCATTGAAGTACAACTTTTTTATGTAGACGGGATAACTGTTTTATCATTTTGTGACATTCGATAATTTTGATGCTTTTGGGTGTTGTGTCTCGTGTTATAGCGAGAATGGCTGCTTTGGAGTCACATAGAATTACAACTTTTGTAAATTTTTGGATGTGATATAAAAGATTTTGTAAACTTAAGAAAATTGCTAGAATTTCGCCATCAAAGTTTGTTGAATTTGTGTTTAGTTTACGATAAAAGGAAAAAAGTGGGCATACTGCACCAGCACCAGTGCCACCGTCATTTGGTAGGCTGGAGCCATCTGTAAAAATATGTATCCATTCAGGAGCAGGGTATCTTAGATTTATTATTTCCAGTGACATTTGTTTTAAAATATATGGGGGAGTTTCAGATTTCTTGATGTCTTCTGTTAAATGAAGGTTATATTCAATTTCCAAAAATTCTAGAGGGTTGTTTCTCATCTGCATATTTTCTTTTGAATGTGGAAGTTGCAATTTCTGTTTGATTTCTTGTACTATGCTTAAGAAGCTTTGCTGAGATTTTAAACATACTTGTGGTTTTCTTTGGGTCCAGTTATTATGGGGTAGCCTTAAAAATTTTTCATACTGTGTGATTGCTGTTTTCTCAATTTCAAATGCTATGTTTGGGTTATTTGTTAAGATTTGCATGGCAGTGATTGGTGTTGTTTTAACGGCTCCTGTTATCAGATGGAGGATTTGGTTCTGCAATTTATTAAGTTTTTCCACTTTTGTAGTTACTAGGATTTCTTCACAATAATGAAGTATAGGTTTTATGTACATTTGGTAGAAGGTGTTTAGAGTTTGTGTGTTGCAACCCCACTTTTTCCCTGCTAATCGTTTTAATAACGGTAACCTTGTTTCTATCTTTGTACATATATTCTCTATGTGTTTCTTCCATGTTAATTTTGTGTCCAGAGTTATTCCTAAATATTTTGCTTCATGTGTTTGAGTTAATAATTCACCCTCCAATTTCAGAGTGATGGGTAGTGGTTTCTTTCTTAATGTAAATAGTTGATAATTTGTCTTCTGTATATTTATCTTCATTAAGTTCTGGGATGTCCAATTCTCTAACTGTATTAGTGATTGTTGGGCTATGGTTATTAATTGTTGACTTTGGTTTTTCGGTTTGGAGACCCATATTACAACATCATCAGCAAAAAGTAGGGTTTTTGTTTGGAGCTTTTCTATATGCTTAGGTAGATCATTAATGTAGATATTGAAGAGAGTGGTACTGAGTACAGAACCTTGTGGTAAACCTCGATGTGTTTGTTGGTATTTAGAGAGGTGATTATTATACTTTGTAGCGATGAACCGTTGGATGAGAAAATTGCTGATCCAGAGTAGCATATTCCCTTGAATGCCTAAAGTCTGCATTTTTCTAATAATTTATATCTCCAAATAGAGTCATATGCTCCTTGGAAATCAATAAACATTGCCAGAGTGTCTTCTTTTCTGTTGAAACTGTCTTTAATATCTTGACTTAGGTGTACAATTTGTTGATTTGTTGATTGTAATTCTCTAAATCCAGCTTGATTGGGTGAAAGTAAATTATTGGTTTCTAAATACCAATTTAATCGATTTGAAATAATTTTTTCCATAGTTTTAACAATTACACTAGTTAGTGCTATTGGGCGATAATTTGAAAAAGTATTTGCTGATTTTTTTATTTTCAAAATAGGTATTATAATAGCTTTTTTTCTAATCATCAGGAACTTTCGTGTTCTAAGAAAGATTATATAGGGAGAGTAATTGAGTTTTGGCTTTATTGCCAAGGTGTTTGAGAAATTCTGCATGTATATTATCTGCTCCTGGAGATTTATTTGATTTTAAACTATTAATGGCTATGTTTAACTCTTTAATGTTGAAATTCTTATTAAAAATATTATCTTTTGTACTGTTTGTTGATTTTATGTAATTTTTTAGGTTCTCTTTTATTGTTTTTTGTTCCTTTTTGTTCTCTGAGGACAAAGTATAAGTGTTAGCATAGTGTTTGTTGAATTTGTTGGCTATTTCACTTTCATTTGTAATTTGTTTGTTGTTGTGGATAAATGGTGTTTTTTGTCATTCTTTTTTATTTTGTATGTTGTGTACAAATCTATATGCTTTCTGGCCATCTTTCCTATAATCCATTTTTTGGAGAAAGTTATTAAAATTTTCTCTTTTATTACTGTTAATTTCTTTTTTGAATTGTGCGCACAGTTTTCTCCAATTTTGTACATCTTTTGGGCCTTTTGTTTTTTCTGCTTTATTTCTAGCGAGATCTCGGTCTATTTTCATTCTTTCTAGTTTTGAATTCCAGAAGGGTTTGTAGTTTTTAACTATTCCTCGTGGTATATATATTTTTTTGCTGTTTTTAATATTATTTCGCATATAGATTTGTTAATTTGATCTGATTGAAGTGATTTGTTTAAAGGATTTTCAAATTTAGTTTCCAGTTCGTCTGTGTACAGTTTCCAATTGGCTTTTTTGAAGTTCCACCTGGGTTTAAGATGCATTGGAAGTAAGTTGTTATTCCCCAGTTGAATAGTAGCAATGATGGCTCTATGTCCTGAGCCAGGATCTTCTACAATTTGTTTTTTTTGTTTTGGAGTATAAATTAGAAGATACAAAGAGTAAGTCAGGATTAGTTCCTGAACCAGAGTAATGTATATATGTTGGAGGATCCTCTTTGTTGTGTATTATTTCTATAGGTGTTGAATTTAATAAGTCTTCTACAATTTTCCCTGCATTATTTGAATTGGTATAGCCCCATCATCGTGAATGGGCATTAAAATCTCCCATTATAATTGTATTTGGGTTTATTGTAATATGTTCAAGATTAGGGGAGTTATTTGGTGGATTATAAATTGAATATATATTATACTGAGATTTATTTATCCATATGTTAATTTTAATTATTTCAATTTTGTCTACATTGTCCATTTCTTTGATAATTTGAACGGATGAAGTCATATGTGTTCGAATTCCAACTAAAATACCACTACTTATTTGTCGTCCTTTAGGAAGTATGTGAACAGTAAAATCCTTGAAGTGGTAATATTGTAACTGTTCCTGTGTGAGATTTGCTTCTTGAATTGTGAATACATCAATTTGGTGGTCAGATAGCATTTTGGTAAGTTCAGTCTTTTTAGCTTGTGATAGTCCTCCAGTATTCCACTGGAGGATTTTGATCGAGTTTGGTTTGGTATATTTATTTCCTTGAAGAAAGGTCCCCGTCCGGAGATCCGAATGGGGGACTATTTTACCTCCGGATTTGTATTTCTTTTTCCAAGGCTTCATGTTTGTATTGGAGTACAATAAACTAGTTGTAACCGTTTAGTAGTAGGCACCACATGTGGTGGTTACGTCACCCGTAGAGAGAAAGTAGGTATAGGAAGGAAGGAGAAATGAACCCCTAGGCCTCGAATACTCTAATACCATCAGGGTCGAAAGAAACAAGAGGTCAGTCAAGGGAGACTGGATAGAAAAGTTGAAAGAGGGAATTGGTATGGGAAGAAGAAGTAATACCAATTCGGTCAAAAAAAGAAAAACTCACCAAGCTGACCAGTGCTTATTGGTGAGTAGCCCTTCCCTTTCGTTCATCATCATGCATAAGCATGATTACTAACAGCTGCACCACGAGAAGCTGAGGGATTGGACACTAGGTTACTGTCCAGGTCGGTTCCTTTAAGCCTTCGATGGAAGGAATTAAAGGGTCTCCTCCCTGTTAAAGACAGTAGTCTTTCCGCAGCCTATTTAAAAAAAAGTTTACTGAAAGATATCTGACAAACTAATGAATTAATATATAAGCAATAAACTACATTAGTAGAAAATAATAAGAAAATGTGAAATATGTTTGGTTGCAAATGGAGCAAATTTTTAACACATGTTAAAAGGTAAGTAAAAATACTAAGTACATGAATGAAAGCATTATATATCACTGCAAATACATGGGCTACTTTGCTGGGTGTTGAGGCAGGAATGCAGCAGTTAAGTTGCCACTGTTTTCTGTTGGAAAGGAGAATAACATCCTTATGTATGTAAACATTTTTGAGAGAAGCTGGAATGACAAGGTTTCTTGTAATTTATATTAGCATGCTTATCCAGAGCTGAGCCTATGTTTATTTTTCTTTTCTCTGCACCTCATTCATGTTTGTAATTATTGTTCCTAGCTATTTGAATTCTAACACTAAGGAATTAGGACTGGAAGTAAATATCAATAATACTAAATATATGGTCACATGTAGAAATGCATTATATAATGGAAATGGACACCTAATGACAAATGAGGGAAATTTTGAGGAAGTTGCTGAATTCAAAAACCTAGGAACAATAATCACAAATAGGAATCAGATGCACAAAGAAATTAAACATAGACTCAATTCTGGAAATGCGTGCTATTATGCATTGCAGAGACTTTTGATGTCCCAACTCCTTTCAAAAAACATTAAACTGAAAATATATAAAACTATTATTCTACCAGTTATATTATATGGGTGCGAAACATGGACTCTTACTTTAAGGGAGGAAATGGGATTACGGTTTTTGAGAATAAAGTTCTTAGGAAAATTTTTGGACCAAAGAGAGATGAACAGACAGGTGAATGGAGAAGACTCCATAACAATGAACTACATGGTCTTTATAGGAAACCAGATATAATAAGAACAGTTAAGTCTCATAAACTGCGATGGGCAGGACATGTTGCTCATATGGGGAATGAAAGACATGCATGGAAGCTTCTTGTAGGAAAGCCAGAGAGAAAACGCTTAGTTGGTAGACCAAGAATGAGTTGGGAGAATAATAATATTAACTATGATTTGAGGGAAGTAGATTATACAGGGAATGATTGGAAAGCATTAGCTCAGGATTGCGATGAATGGAGAGCTTTTGTCCATGCAGCCATGAACCTATGGGTTCGATAGTGCCAGTGAGTAAGTAAGCTATTTGAATTTTGGTAATTTTTCAAACTTTCCCTCATTTGTTGTTAAGTACCTATTTTCAAAATGGTTGCTAGACGACCCAGATTTTAATGTGCAGTCCCTTATTTAAGAAAAGTCCCAAATTCCGTAGTATTATTTCACAGAACGTCAGTTATCCCTATATGAAAACTACATCTTAAAGATGTACGGTAATATTTTATTCAATGGTATGCAGGTTTCAAAATAGCTGTTACACTGCGGAAATTAATAGTCATATTTTCATAGGTGGGCCGGGGACTTCATGGGACCATTTACAGTTCCGGCTCTGCATACAGACCACACCTAGCACAAGGCAGCAATGTATACATTAATGACATAACGCATCTAGAATAATATAACAATTTTCATCTACACATATTTGCTGATGATACCTAATAACAGATCAATTAACCAATTCAGTCTATAAACTCACCAAGTTCAGTGCACAATCTTTCTCATAAAGCCATGGCTGCAAAAATGGTGAACACAAACAAATTAGGATAAATGCCAAGCAATACTCTTCACCAAAGGACTATGCCTCTTTCAGCAAATATTAACTACCTCCATGTTAATTGGCAACCATAAGTCACATACTTAGGGGTCACATTAGACCAAAAACTACTTTTAAAAAATTGTATATAGGCAACAAGAAACAAAGCATATGGGGACTTAAGGCTACTGTATCCACTAATAAACAAAAAATCAACAATGGATCCATGGGTTGGAATAACAACATATGATTCCCTACTCCGTCCATTAATTACATATGCATGCCCAGATAGGGGCGAAGCCACTAACATGCATATTAAAATGCTAATTTTTTTCAAAATAAATGCCTTAGATTCTCTTCACATATGTATTGATATTCTCCATTGAGATTGCAGAACACAAACCATGAAAGAATACATCTGAACTCGTGCACAAAAATTTGATATTCGAACCCAATTTCAAGATAACCCACTGGTGGCAGGATTGGGCTTGTATTACCCCATAAATGATAACACAGAAGACCATAACATATCCTCTAACACTCACCACAATCAAAATGGAAGGCAGTAAGTCATACAAACAGTAATGCTGTAAACTAACTAACTAACTAACTGGCACTATCAAACCCATCGGTTCATGGCCGTGCAGACATAAGCTCTCCATATATCCCTATCCTGAGCCAATGTTTTCCAATCATCCCCTGTATAATCTACTTCCCTCAAATCATAGTTAATGTTATTCTCCCACCTCATCTTGGTCTACCAACTGAGCGTTTTCCCTCTGGTTTTCCTACAAGAAGCTTCCATGCATGTCTTTGATTCCCCATTTGTGCCACATGTCCTGCCCATCGCAGTCTACGCGACTTAACTGTTCTTATTATATCTGGCTTCCTATAAAGACCATGTAATTCACTGTTATGCAGTCTTCTCCAGTCACCTGTCTGTTCATCTCTCTTTGATCCAAAAATTTTCGTCAGAACTTTATTCTCAAATACTCATAATCTCCTTTCCTCCCTTAAAGTAAGAGTCCATGTTTTGCATCCATATAATATAACTGGTAGAATAATAGTTTTATATATTTTCAGTTTAACGTTTTTTGAAAGGAGTTGGGAAGTCAAGAGTCTCTGTAATGCATAATAACATGCATTTCCAGAATTGAGCCAGTGTTTAATTTCCTTGTGCATCTCATTCCTATTTGTGATTATTGTTCCTAGGTATTTGAATTCAGCCACTTCCTCAAAAATTTCCCTCATTTGTCATTAGCTGTCCATTTCCATTATATAATGTATTTTTATGTGTGACCACTTATATAGTTTTATTGATATTTACTTCCAGTCCCAATTTCTTAGTGTTACTCAGTAGTGTGTGCATGTTGGCCTTTAGTATCTCCTCACTATCAGCCAGTAGTACTACATTATCAGCATAAACTAACAGCTTATTAATACCATTGAGTTGTAGGCCTTCTTCATCCTCTAAAGATTTGATGACATGCTCTAGTACAAAATTAAATAGTAGAGGAGATAGTGCATCTCCTTGCTTCAACCCATTTTGGATTTCAAAAGTATCCGAAAACTGTTTGCCTACACGCACCCTACTCTTTGTGCCATTTAGACACATTCGTATAAGTCTAACTAACTTTTTAGGAATTCCGAACTCTAGCAGGATACTATATAACTTCTCTCTCTTAATTGAATCGTATGCCTTTTGGAAGACTACGTATAGTTGATGTACAGTACCATTATATTCCCATTTCTTTTCTAACATCTGTCTTAAGCTAAAAATCTGATCTGTCATAGACCTGTTTCTTCTAAATCCACATTGATGATCCCCTAGAATTTCATCACTATAAGGAGTAAGTCTGCTTACTAATATAATTGTTAGAATTTTGTATGAAGTTGAAAGTAATGAGTTGCCCCTATAGTTGTTGCAATCACTTTTATCTCCTTTCTTATAAATTGGTATGATAATCGATTCTTTCCATTCATCTGGAAGAGCTTCTTTATCCCAAATCATTATAAGCAACTGGTGTAGCTTGTCCATCAATTTTTCTCCCCCTGATTTTATCAGTTCTGCTGGGATCTCATCTGAATCTGATGCTTTATACATCTTCAATTTTCTATTGCCATTTCAACCTCTAATGCACTTGGTTCTACGATTAACATTTCTGCTGTCTGTAAATTATCCTCTTCAATATCCTGTTCTGTAATGTACATTTAATAATTGATCAAAGTAACTTTTCTAACTATTTAATATACTCCTAGAATCTGCAATCATATCCCCATTTTCATTACTAATTATGTTTGTTCTTGCCTGAAACCCTTTCTTCTCTATCCTGATTCCCTGATATAATTCTCTAATGTTCCTATTTTTGGCATTAATTTCAAGATCATTAATCTTCTCTCTCAGATATTCCCTCTTTTTACTCTTTAGTAACCTCATGGTTTCCCGTCTGACACTACCCAATTGCTCCAAATTTACCTCATTTGGCTCATGTAACCATTTCATTTTTGCTAGCTTTCTTTTCTTTACCATGTCGGCACATTCCTCATCAAACCATTTCTTGTTTTGCCTCTTTTTTAAGTAACCAATGTTTTCTGATGCTGACAATTTAACAGTATCTCTTATAGCCTCCCATTCTTTATTTATATCAGTTTCTTCTTCGTTTGCCACATTGTCATCTGAAGATTTCAGTACTTCAAATCTATTAGCAATATCAATTTGGTATTCTTGCTGCATTTCATCATTTTTCAAGTTTTTTAAATCAAATTTTTCAGAATCATTTTTAGCGTTTGTTCCTCTCATTAGCGATAGCCGTTGTTTGATTTTCACCCTGACCAGATGATGATCCGAATTGCAGTCTGTCCCTCTAACTGATCTAACATAGATGATGCTACTGTGTCAGCGTTTGTCCACTAATACGTGATTTATCTGGTTTTGAGTTTTGCCATCTGGAAACGTCCAGGTGTATTTATGAATATCCTTATGCTGAAATGTTGTGCTCTTAACAATGAGATTCTTTGATGTGGCAAAGGTGACTAATCTAACCCCGTTGTCGTTACTATCTTCATGAAGACTGAATTTGCCTATTGTTGGTTTGAAAATATCTTCCCACCCCACTTTTTGCATTAAAATCTCCTAAGACAATTTTCATATGATATCGTGAAGGGCTATCAAATAAGCATTCTAATTCTTCATAGAACTCATCCTTGATCTTGTCATCTTTATCTTCTGTGGGAGCATGTACATTTACGATTACAAAATCATGCCGTTTACCCTTTAGAATTATGTATGATATCCTATCGCTGACAAACTTAATATATTTGATAGCGGATAAGATCCTCCTTCAGACTAAAAAACTCATTCCAAATTCGGGTCTTTCTGCAAAGCTTCCTGATTCCTGACTACCTACTCCTGGCCATCTAACATCCTGTAAAGCAACTATATCTAAGGATGATTTATTTAATTCATGGGTTAATACCTCTAGTGCCCCACTATTGTGTAAAGTCCTAACATTCCATGTTCCTAGGAACATGTCCCTATGTTTGAGCCTTTGGCATGGATCCCCTGAAGTAGTCCCCGCCTAGAGAACCGAATTGGGGACTATTTGACCTCTGGAAAATTACCCCAGTTGAACCCATGTCCACATTTCTTGACAGTTGTATGTTTATGGTGAAAGATCATCACTCTTTCGACCAAGGTACTTTTTTCATCTGGCTTATCACCTTCGACCAGTCTGGCATGGGTAACCCTATCATCAGCAATGCTACAACCGGCATAGCTCTTGGGATCATTTAAGCACGCAAGCCACTCCACCACAACAAGGTAAAGATACCATGGAGGGAGTAATGCTGTGCTGTATAACATACAAATATTAAAAATTAATAAAAGAAACCATCTTCTTATTACAGGTCTGCAGACCAATAGATAAACGTCAATCTAAAAACAACTGAACAATTGTTCACTTGTTTATGGACAGTAATAATAATAATAGTAATAATAATAATAGTAATAATAATAATAATAATAATAATAATAATAATAATAATAATTAATAATAATAATAATAATAATAACGTAAATATAACCTCCCTATATTTATGTGAAAATTTTAATTAGAAGTCTGAAATGCAGCTTCACTGCATATTCGTTGACCAAACAAGGCCATTGATTTTGGCCATTCTCAGACTTTAGAGTCACACTCCAGTCAAGTTTTCTGCTGTTGCCCTGACTCAAGCAGCAAATTTTGGAGTGAAACATCAAAGTCAGCTGCAGCCGCTATCCATATACTGAAAAAGGAGCAATTGGCTTCAGGCCAGGGCTGACTACTCTACTAATGTCCCAATAGTACCCTTAGTAATAAGACTAATATCGGAGTAGATCCCTTACAACCACAAGTAAATTCAACCCAAACTTCAAATTCCCTCTTCCAAATTAAAAAATACCAGCCAGAGAGGGAGGAATGAAGGTTTTATTTGGAGATTTCAAATTCTTACCAGTTACTATCAAGGTGAAGGGATGAGCTTCTCAAAGGATCAACAGACACAAATAACAACAACAATAAAAATAAAACAAATACAACAAATAAAATCCTAACAAATAACATCTGCAATAGAGGAAGTTTCACACACACAAGTTAAAATCAACAACTTAACAGAGAGCCAAGTATGCTGCTGGTTTCACTATATGGTGCCAATGATTGTACAAATTATCACACATATCAACTAAATCAGTGTCATTCTAGTGACAATAAAACAAAATTTTAAGGGGTTAATTGGCTCAGCAAAAGAGAACTCAAGATATCATAGTTGAATTACAAATATATACTATAAACGAGAGAATATACAGAAATAAACATAATTGGTTTGAATATATACAAAGAATGCCAAATAATCGTTTATCAAAACAGCTGCTTCATTATAGGCCTCTAGGCCGAAGAAATGTAGGAAGACCAAAACATCGTTGGAAAGACGACCTGCAACTGCAGCATATAGTGCACCGGGGAGTGGAACGGGCCAACAGGCCCATACCTTGAAGATGGTGATGATTAATAGGCTCAGCCTTCATTTCCATGTCAGTCACTAAAGGCTGACAGACTTGACAGTGAAGCTTCATTGCTGCATTCTGTGTAGTTCTTTAATATTTTGGTTTTGAAACTAATTTGTTGTACACTAACTTGCCCCATCGGAACCTAACGAAATGAACTGAGTGAACATCCATTTCTTAAAATATGTTTTAGAAATAACTGTGAATATTGGTATCTAGGCAAATATTATAAAAAAAAAAAGAAAAAGCTTTCCAAAACATTTCTAAGTTCCAACCTTACACAAGGTGCATGCACCAGCTGATGCCTAGCAGTTATAGTATGGAAATGCGAGATGCAGCCAATATGTACAGGATATTCAAACTCGCATTGCCAACCATAGAAACACCCCAAACATCTGTGCAGCATATGTATGAGAGAGTGCCTGCTAAGTGCAACCAGATGGAATTTTTTGAAATTATCTATATATTATATTTGAACATGTTCCTTTGTTAGATTTATTGCTTTACCTAAAAATATGTTGTTGCCAATTTCATTTCACTTTGAAAATGAACACAGAAAGTTTTTTTTAATTCTTTACTCCAGGTAAAAAGATAAAGAAAAAAAATAGTTGTATTAACAGGTTCATTCATTAAGCTCTGTTACGCAACAACAAATATGAGTGTCTTCAATTTCTGTTTGACGAGGGTCTACTGATGACACTGTTGCTTTGTTCCAAGTGTAATGATTCTCTATATTCCATTTTGAGACAGGACCACACATATCTTGAATTTTGTTGTAGGTGAGTTATTGACGGAACAAAAGTCGCTATTTTTGTTCATGTGAATATGAAATAAATTAACATATTTGTAATTTAATTAATTTTGTTACAGAAATGGGATTAAAAAGTAACTCAGTCCATGTGCAAGGGAACTCAGTTGGAGGGTGCAGAATTGCCACCAGCCCAAATATGCTAATCGTTCACTGCTTTGCATATAAATTGTCATATGAAGTGAAAATAGTCAAAGTTCATTGGGCGCTAAGCAAGTAAATGTATGGACTGTGAGTGACTGGTTCAGTTACTGCCGCGAAGTATGTATGCTTTCCATGGAAAGTATTATATATTTTCAGTTTAACGTGTTTTTTGAGAAGCTGGGATGACAAGGTTTCCTGTAATACACAATAGCATGCATTTCCAGAATTGAGCCTATGTTTAATCTCTTAGTGTATGTTGGCTGACCTGTGATGAGATTGCATGACCAGTTTTAAACCAGAACAGGCAAAAGGGCCTAAACCTGGATGTCGATGATCTCATTCCTATTTGTAATTATTATTCCTAGGTATTTGAATTCAGCCACTTCTTCAAACTTTCCTTCATTTGTCATTAACTTTCTGTTTCCATTATATAATAATATGTTTCAATGGGGTGAACATATATTTACTTTTATTGATGTTTACTTCCAGTCCCAATTTCTTAATATCACTCAATAGAAAGCACATGCTGACCCTTAGTGTCTTATTGCTATTGCCTATTAACCCATTCAACTCGTATGATGTGACGTTCATGCGCGCTCTAGTGAGGCCCAGTCTTTGAATGACGTGACATTCACGTCAAGCACACAAGCTCATATATTTTGCAATAACTTCCAAACTACCCAATAGATGTCTTATGTGTTAGTTTTTCTAGGTTCCTGAGAGAAAGCATGTTGGACGACCTGCATTTTTTGTAAGAGATTGTGAAATTAGAAGCTGTCTGTTTGTTGGAAATATACAGAAGAAATTTGTAGTGCTCAGTCTTTGAAATGGGGTCTAAGAGGGTGTGTGATGATGATCGTGATGGGATTCTGAATTTATTAGAAGTTTTGTCCTCAAAACATCAGACAGCAGATATAACACTGACAGGAAAACTGAGGAGTATAAATGGCAAACAGCTAGGGAAGAAATAAGAAAACCAAGACTCTGCCTGGGGTACCAGGATGGAATGAAGGGCGTTAACTTGTAAGACCCAGGTCACTGCCCTTATCCATATAATGTGACGTACTCTAAATGGATACAGAAAATTATTTTTCTATTTGCTGGACATATTTATGTTTAACTCTTTTGTGGTCTACAATAACTTCATAGATCGCAAGACAGCATATTCGACCTTCAGAATAGCTGTCGCCAAGCAGTTATTGGAGACAATTCAGCTGCCATCCTACAATGTAAGAAGCCGCACATCATCAGGTACAACCCCTGTCAGGTTACAGGCAAGGAACTGGACTCACTTTCCAGTATACATCCCCAGTGCAGACAATAAAAAGAAACCCTACAAATGATGTGTTCAAACAGAACAAAAGAAGTGAAACTACATTTCAGTACAAAAAGTGTGAAGTTCCACTTTATGTCCCAGAATGTTTCGATATTTACCACACCAAAATATTGTTTTAGTTAAGTAGAATTATTCAGAAGCCTTCACTAAAATTTCTAAAGAAAAAATATTTAATAAATTTCATTCTATGAGCATTTTTGTGTTTGCATGTAAAGAGCATGACACCTCCTGTCTTCTGTGGCCATTTAAATCTGAGTGGAGGGGAAAGTTAGCAGGCATCTAAATAAGAGTCCATTGAGTTAATACTATGTCATCAGTTTAAACTAAGAGCTTTAATACCATCAAGTTGTAGGCCTTCATCTTCTAAAGATTTGATGGCATGCTCTAGTTACAAAATTGAATAGTAGAGGAGATAGTGCATCTCCTTGTTTTAATCCATTGTGAATTTCAAATGTATCCAAATACTGTTTGTCTACATATACCCTACTCTTTGTGCCATTTAGACACATTCAAATAATTCTACATAACTTTTTAGGAATTCCAAATTCTAGCAGGATACTATAGGGGAAAGTCGTCTATGTCCGGACACTTACAAATTTGTTTTGTATTATTTTACATTTTTATTGCACACAAAAACAAAAAAATTAATTACACTCTAATTGAACTAGAGAACATTCTACATTACAAAAATATACTAAATGTAAATTAATATAGTAGATAAAAAATAATTGTGGAACATAAAATTTTCTGATATATTTTAACATGGAGGGTAAGACCGGACATTCAATTTAGTTCACTAAATATCAACTTTATTAAGTTCATTTTCATAGAAATTAATGTTACATTTGGAGACACTTGTCACACCTATAGTGCACTGTTGAATTGTCCGTGTTAGTACACTTTTCATGTGCCCAACCCTTACAATCTTCGCATTGGATCCAGTCTTCCTCGAAATTTTCGCCACACAAAATGCAGAAAGTTTCATTGGAACCAGAAGCTTCATCGGAGCCCACCAGAACATTTGCTGAAGTAGACGGTTCACGTAAGTTCAACATTTTTGAACATTTGCGACGTTTTCTTTCTTCCTTGGCATCCTTTTCGTTTTTCTTCTTCTCGAGTCTCTCTTTGAATGGACTTCCAGTCAGGACCTCACTTTTCTCTGCTCGTCTTTTCCTAGTCGCAAGTCTCCTTTTGCTATCTTCTTCACAACTTTGAAGGAATGTGGGTTCAAATCTTCCTAATTTTGCTGCTACAACTACCTGTTCTCCCTTTCTTAACTTTGAGACCCTGTCCTGTAGTGAGCTCTTTGGTACACCATGCAGTCTTGCTGCTTCCCTCACACTGGTTCTTCCAGTCAATGCGCTATTCAGTGCAAGTTTCATGTTTTCTTCGGTCCACTTGCCCTTGACACTTACTTTCACTTTGTTTGACATTGTTTTTTCAGCTGATGAAAACTGTAACAGAGAAATGCAATTATATCTCTGACCGGTCTTACCCGATGTACACTGTCCGATCTTAGCCGACACACGCACCCTAATTAAAATTCCCGCCCTTCCTTATGCATGCTACATATTATATTTAACTTCCTTAATTACTTACTTAACAATGTTACGTACACAATTGCATGTGTTAGAGTAAATTCACTTACCCGTTGTAGAGCAGTAATGTATTGAATCTAAGACACACTACTTGCGCGCACAAACGAAAACACTATATAAACCACACTACCTTATAGCGAAGACTCACTCACTCACACTGCCGCTCAATCAACTGTAGCAAGACAGACTTCAAGACACACTGCAGATTGTGCTTCCACCTAGCGACGTTTTTCTAAAAATAGGTATGTCCGGACATAGCCGCCGGACGGTCTTATACGACTTTCCCCTATAACTTTTCCCTCTTAATTGAATCATATGTATTTTTTTAGTTCTTTGAGCGTACCTAGTTCAAATAGTTTTGTGGGAAGAGTGATCTCACATATGAACTTTAAGTGGGCTGATGTGAGAAACAGATGTCTTAGTATGAGCTGAACTACCAATTTCAGTAAATATGTAACAGTTTCATACAAGAGTTTTACAAAGAAGTAAAAAAAAAAGATTGAAAGCAGTCAGTAGCAATTAAAAATATAATGATTTTGTAGAAAGAACATGACAGTACAAAATTATAAATGTAAAATTGTGTATCACACAAAGCATGTAACATAATACATTCATATTTCAGATTATTTTTAATTAATACTGCAATAAAATTATACAACTTTTGGAACATTTCATTGTTAATCAACATGTAAGTGACATTAAACACTGTCTTCAATACCATTTAAATGCTGTTTGCCTCTTCATTTCTATCTTGCGATTACAATTTTCATTTTCTGAAACTTTGTCTCTTATATTGACTCTGAACACCTGCGGGGCAACCCTGATTCCCATTTAATAAAATATTTCCATGTGTGAGCGTAAATTTAGTTTTATTGATATTTACTTCCAGTTCTATTTCTTCGTGTTACTTAATAGAATGTGAGTGTTGGCTTTGAGTATTTCCTATCACCTAATAATATGCCAACAACTGATTATTATTGTTGAGTTGTGCACCCTCATTATCCTCTAAAGATTTTATTGCATGTTCTAGTACAAAATTGATTAGCAGAGGTAATGCATCTCTTTTCTTCAACCCAATGTGAAGAACCACAGCTGAACATTACGGTGACTTGTACAATTTGTACTCTTGTGAACTGGGCACTAAAACTTGTGCATTTCAATGACCAATAGTCCGCTCATTCTTTCTGAGCGGCAGTGTACATTCAGCATGTTAAATAATATGTCAAATGACAGTTGGCATGTCTAGGTAATACAAATGCTTCTATACTGCAGCCACTGATTCTCCGGCCTTGACGTTTTCACGACAGTGTTGCCGATATGGATATTCAGTGGGAGTGGCCGCTTTATGTATGCGGTTAGCAGACATACAACTAACAACATCTCAGCAATTTCAAACCTTACTAGTGCACTATAGCTGCATCAAGAGCAGTGATTGCTTATGGCAGACATCTACTCCCACTACAACCATATTCTTATTGGCAATAGAGGGTGAATTCTCCCTTTACCCCTCGTATAACCTAAACTTTAGAGCCGGAGATATGATGGCTCAGGTATAATTCAGGAGGATCAGATTTAATTCCCAGTCATGACAGTTTCATCATTTTAATGGTTTTCAATCCAGAGTATGGCTTCCTTCAGAAGTAAAACCATGGGTTCTGTGTTGTTAGATTTGCAGCACATAAAAATAAAGTCAAAATAAAATAAAAGATCTAACTAACTCAAATTAACTCACTGGCGCTATCGAATCCATAGGTTCATAGCCTCACAGACATAAGCTAACCAAACATCCCTATCCTGAGCTAATGTTTACCAATCATCCCCTGTATAATCTACTTCCCTGTTATTTTCCACCTCATTCTCGGTTTACCAACTGGGCGTTCTCCCTCTGGTTCTCCTACAAGAAGCTTCCATGAACCTCTTTCATCCCCCATACATGCCACATGTCCTGCCCATCGCAGTCTGCGAGACTTAACTGTCCTTACTATATCTGGCTTCCTATACATATAGTGTAGCTCACTATTATGTAGTTTTCTCCATTCACCTGTCTGTTCATCTCTTTTTGACCCAAAAATTTACCTAAGAACTTTATTCTCAAATACTCGTAATCTTCTTTCCTCCCTTAAAGTTAGAGTCCATGTTTCGCATCCATGTAATATAACTGGGAGAATAACTGCTTTATATATTTTCAGTTTAACATTTTTTTAAAGGAGTTGGGATGACAGGAGTCGCTGTAATGCATAATAGGATGCATTTCCAGAATTGAGCCAATGTTTAATTTCTTTGTGCATCTCACTCCTATTTGTAATTATTGTTCTTGGCATGCCGTAGCATAGTGGTAAAGGCACTGCACTACAAGCTGGAAGGTCAAGGGATCGAGTCCCGGTGGGTCAGGATTTTTAAACTGACTCAAACCTTCTGGCGGCACTATGACCCTGGGGTTGACTCAGCCTCTAACTGAAATGAGTACCAGATGCTTTATTTTCTAAAATCTGTCTTATGCTAAAAATCTGATCTGTTGTAGACCTGTTTCTTCTAAATCCACATTGATGGTCTCCTGGAATGTCATCAATTAGGGAGTAAGTCTGCTTACTAATATATTTGTTAGGATTTTGTACAAAGTTGAGAGTAATGAGATGCCCCTGTAGCTGTTGCAATCAGATTTATCTCCTTTCTTATACATTGGTACGATAATTGATTCTTTCCATTCATTTGGAATAGCTTCTTTTCCCAAATCATACATAGTAACTGATGTATCTTGTCCATCAATTTTTCTCCCCCTGATTTTATTAGTTCTGCTGGGATCTCATTTGAACCTGATACTTTATACATCTTCAATTTTTCTATTGCCATTTCAACCTCTAATGCACTTGGTTCTGTGACTAGCATTTCTGCTATCTGTAAGTTATCCTCTTCAATATCCTGTTCTGTATGTACATTTAGGGCCGGATGCAAATACATTAGTCTCTGGTGAGCTGAGTTTTCCGTGAGAATGTGCAAAGTTCGAATTAGTGAGTCGCTGACTGGTCATGCATGAAATTAGTTTTTTTGTAATATTGGCAAGAAATTACTCAGAATTCTGAGCGATAAAACCACTTCCGCTATTTTCGTCTGCTAGAGGAACGCATTTATGATTGCGTCCCGCAAATAAAACCGTATACGACGACGTCTGCATCATGCGATATTATGCCGATTCTCCTGTTCTTCCAGTTGAATTCTTTGGTAGACTCTTCTCCGCGTATACTGAGAACATGATCAAAGTCTTCAATGTCCGACATCTTGGATAAAGCAGCAAGGTTTCAAAGTACATCAGTTACCATCAGGTTGCTCATGATTCATTCTCTGCAAAGTCACCTCACCAGGCAGCTTAGGAATTTCAACAATTATTATCGCATGAACAGATTTTTCATTACGTCAAAAGTCCTTGGATGCAACTTTCTCAGCAGAGTACAAGCTGAGAGCGACTTTTACGGTCTAATATGTTCATAGATATGACCCTTAATAGCTGATTAAAGTAACTTTTCCATATATCTAATATAGTCCTGGAATCTGCAATAATATCTACATTTTCGAGCAAAATTTGTCAGTCTTTTCACAAGTAGATTTGAATTGTGTCTTCCAATTCCAAAAGTAAGTAAAGTCTTTATTTTTAACTTTTGTATAACCACAAAAAACTGTGGTACATTATCCTTTTTGCAAATGCACAAATTTTTGCTGCTATATGGTGTAGAATAGCAATAACTTATAGGTTAATATGGTCCAGATTACATGAACTGGAAATTTGAAATAGAGGAATGTATTTTGCATGTAGTTTTGGTGCAATTTGAGATATTTATGGAGTTTTGGAGCAGTTTTTAATCAGGAGACATTTTATTTTTAGGCATGTATTCATACGTAAATGAAACATTGAATTTAATGTTATATACAATCATGTATTACAGCACTGAAAGAATAAAGAAAAGAAAATAACAACATAAATTTTTGTATGTATTCAGAATACAGTCATTTAATTGTAAATAGTCCACACTTGAAAACAGCAGTTGTGCCTTCCATTACTTCATCATCAGTAGAATGTGTGTTTTCACATCTGTCGCTTTAATTTTCATTTGCTTCAGGCAGCATTTCTTTATAGAATCCCAGCTTTTCCATATTGCACCACTGAGGGCCAAAATGCTTTAACAGATGGTCCAAACCTTTTGTAGCTGGATTCATTTCACTTAGATGTTTCCCTCATTTTCATTATGGATTTAGGTTTTGTGATGTCTAATGAGTAACTACACCTCAACCTACAGTCCTTCCTCCTATTATAACAAAACGTTTGGCAACAAAATATTTCAAGTAGCACTAGTTTGGTTTTTTACAGTTTTCATCTGTTGCTCTCTTCTATTTTCAGAAATTGAAGTCAATCTCTGGCCTAAGGATTATCCCAAACATTTTGAATAGATCATTTTATTCACATGCCGAAACTATTTCTTCTTTTGCCAACTGATGTTCAATATTACCAAAGGCCTGATGGTGGTAAAAGGAGTGTCCGGGACAGGAAAGAACAAAATAATTTCTTAATGTGCTTTGGTGCTTCATACACGGACCAATAAACAATCATGGTAATCATTATCGTATTTTTATATTGACCATCACAACTGTCAGCAAAAAGTCTGAGAGTGTGGGTGCCAGCAGAAAAGTCTGTGTTTGACATTCGGTCATGAAAACATAATATCTCATCTGAGCCTTTCTTCCTTTCTAACTTTTTCCATGTGTACATGAATGTGTTTAGAGGTGATAACTTCTCTCTTGAATGTCCTTGGACAACTATAAAGTTATAAACATAAAATTGACAATTAAATTAATATTAAGAAGCTAAAGCTGTTACTATGATTGAAATAAGTATATTAAAGTACACTACTAAATTATTGTAATCAAATGGTAAAGAGAAAAATTTATGCCTGAACCGGGAATCGAACCCCGAACCTTCAGCTTTCCGTGCTGATGCTCTAACCATTGAGCTAGTCCAGGCTTCCTTCCCATCCAAGCATAAATCTTTCCTTTACCTTACTGTCTTGGTCCCACATGGACATGGACCAAGACAGTAAGGTAAAGGAAAGATTTATGCTTGGATGGGAAGGAAGCCTGGACTAGCTCAATGGTTAGAGCATCAGCACGGAAAGCTGAAGGTTCGGGGTTCGATTCCCGGTTCAGGCATAAATTTTTCTCTTTACCATTTGATTACAATAAAATTGACATTTGTAATAAGCACTTTGATTAGAAAGCTTGGGGATTATAAAGTTTTTTGACAGTGAAAGCTTAACATTATTTAATAGATTTTTCAATAGAACATATAGCCATCCATTCCTTTAGCCCATGTAGTTGGTTTGAAGGAAAATTATAAGAATATGAAGCTCTACTATCCACTATCAAGTTTGACAATTTTTCTTAGCAGATACATGGGGATTTGAAAGTTATAGCCATCTTACTTGGGTTACAGCTTGGCTATACTAAGTTTTGCTGCTTTTTGTGCAAGTAGAATAGCAAAAATAAATTTAATCATTATATTGAAAAGAACTGGACAAAAAAAAAATCACTTAATCCAGGACAAGAAAATGTTTTTCACCAACCACTTGTAAGTTCTAAAAAAAATCTTATTGCCTCCACTGCATATCAAACTAGGCTTGATTACGAATTTTGTGAAAGCACTGGAGTATGCTGGCAGTGCATTTCTCTTCCTGAAAAATAAGTTCCCAAGGTTCAGTGAAGCTAAACTAAAAGAAGGAATATTTGTTGGCCCTCAAATAAGAGAACTGATGAAGGATACGCAATTTGAAAACCAATTAAATATGCAAGAAGCAGCTGCATGGCAATCTGTCTATCAAGTTGTCACAAACTTCCTAGGAAATTCCAGGTCTGATAACTACAGAAAACTTTAAATTGCTGGATTAAATGGTTTTGATAAATAATTAATTATAAATAAGTTGAAGTTCAAACACAAAAAAAGACTTAATGAATATACTAATCTACAAAATTGCAAAGAAAATAAAAAATACAAGAAAATTACTTACCATTCTGAAATGCATAGAAAATTTCAAAAAAATTTTGACAAATACAACATTTCTTTGGCACCAATAAATAAATTTAGTCTGGGTAATCTTCTAAGTACCAATAAAAAAGTCAATGTCCCAAACAGTAAGAAATCTGGAATTTATCAAATAAGTTATGAAGATTGCAATAAAGTTTATACAGGAAACACAAAAAGGAATTTAGAAATTCGGACAAAAGAACATTTCAGAAATATTAAAAATTGTGAAATTGAAAAATCTGCAATTGCTGCACATAGTTTATTAGAACATCATAAAATTGCAAGAGAATATAAACTTTTAAAACAAGTAGAGAAGCCTTTGTAATTGACAGTTTGGGAGAAAATATACATTCAGAGAAATAAAGATAGATCAATGAATTTTTATATCCCTAACAAAATTACTTTGATTTCGAAGTTCATAAATTCAACCATAGATGGCAGCACTGAAGATGGCGACAATAGAACAGTTGACGGCCGAAGAATTTCATCAGTCGGAGTTATGGCTGAAGATGAACACGACTGTGTTTGAAACCACGGTATCATGGATGCATGAATCCTATGAGGTGAGTTGTTTAAACAAAATATTCTCCAATGAATTTTAATGATTATACCTCATAATGTTTACTTCCCAACATTAATTTAATATACAGAAAACTTGTCAGTAAGACGATTGAGATGTAATATGTCTTTAAAAATGCTCTTTCTGTATTCCCATCTTGAATTCTTCTCTGAAAACTATGGGGCTGTGGGCGACAAACACGGGGATTGTTTCCACCAGGGCCTCGTGAAAATGGAAAGGCACTAACCAGGGTAAATGGTATCCAAATATGTTGGCAAACTGCTGTTAGACACTGAAGAGAGAGGTTCCTAAAGCGAAGTATGGCCAAAAATCCAAGTCACATACATTTTAGGTGAGTAAATGTAATTTCAGCTAAGATATTATAATGCTATAGTGTTTAGACATGGAAAACGTTTTTCATATGATTACTCAAAAATCCTGGGTGATGGAAAAGTTCTGTAAAAAGATTTGAAATCAGCACAAAAAATTAAGTTAGAAACACCCAATGTTTTCCTTATAACATAAAACAGTACAAATTTTGTTGGCCAGTGATTTTCAAACAACTATTTCAATGACCATTGAAATTAATGTTGGGAAGTAAACATTATGAGGTAATCATCATTTAAATTCACCAGAGAACATTTTTTTAAAAAAATTCATCTCATAAAAGAAGATTTAAAAAAAATGTTCTCTGATGAATTTAAAAGACATATGCAATGTTTTGGAACAAACTAATTTCCATACTTATGGGCCTTGGTGAAAAGAATGTGTATCAATAGAAACATCAATTTCACATTTTTTGGACTTGCATACTTTTGGAATTGGATATATATTATGAGCAGGCATTCTGATAAGTGGTGAAGTGTTGGAAGATCACTTGCAGTCATTCTTGCCTTTAATTACAGGACCTGAATTGAGAACAATGTCACCTTCATATTCCGAAGAACTTCATTATCAGGATCTCATTCAACATTGCCTTATTCATTTTCTTTTTTGTCATTATCATATTAAATTTCACAATCAGAAGCAGGGTTTTTGTTCAAAACATTAGTAAATAAATATTTAAAACCTTCATCCAAAGCATTTACAGAAGTACCCATGTTGTTTATAAATTTAACTCATGCTGATATTGAGAATAGTCCTCGAATGGAGTATAGCTGAGTGGGTGTAGCACTATGCACATACATGACCAATGAATAAAGAAAATGAATCACATGGTTTAATGCATCACCCCAGTGACATTTTAGGGTTTATATAGGATATATTATGAAAGATTATTAAAAAAAAAGTATTTCTCTAAAATGCTTTATCGGAATAGAATTCCAGTCAATATTTTTTAAAACTCATGTAGAGTCAAGGCAATGACATAGAATAAATTTATGCTCTGTGAGCCAATGCACAATTGTCAAAAATAAAAGTGGCTGCTGCACTCCTGAACAATGAAAATATCTTAAATTCATTTTGGATCAAGTTGCTTTTATATGATGCATGTCTTTTTAGATGCAGAGTTGAAGTAGTTCCTGAATTATGATGTTTAATAAAGAGCAATTCAATCTTTCATGGAACAGAGGTAAAGGATTGGCTTAATGATTCAAAAGTTGTAATTCTAGCCTTGTTCAAAGCTTACATTTTTATTTATTACCATTCTTTATTGATACAAATAATATAAATATTATTTTTTAATAATACATCTGCATAATACTAGTATTAGTTTTTTTTTTTCATTATTACATTATACATAGGCCACTAGTATCCTGTAATGAAAAAAAAAGTAACGGATATTTGAACCAGTCACATTGATATTTAAATGACGATGTCCTTCCTACTGAGGTGGCATGCCGTAGCATAATTTGTTAAGGCAATATGCTACAAGCTGGAAGATGGAGGGTTCGAGTCCCGGTGGAGTCAGGATTTTTAAACTGACCCAAACCTTCTGGCACCACCATGGACTTGGGGTCGACTAAGTCTTTAAACAAAAATTAGTAACAGAAGGTTGTTCTGGGGACAATGGCAGCCATCACGCAGGGCTGACAATCTGGTTGACATCAAATGCCTATTGTCTAAAAATGTGAGAGTCTTAACCTCCTATTACCCCAAGGGTCTCCTAAGGCCTGTAGTGGGATCACTTCACTTTCTCATTGACATCTGCAGGCATGAGATAACAGCCAGGGTGTTAGCCTTGCACAATGGCCACCTTTATCTCCAGAACATTCATCTGTTGTTCATTTCTACTGACTTACTTACTTACTTACTCACTGGCACTATCGAACCCGAAGGTTCATGGCCGCGCGGACATAAGCTCTCCATACATCCCTATCCTGAGCTAATGCTTTCCAATCATTCCCTGTATAATCTACTTCCCTTAAATCATAGTTAATGTTGTTCTCCCACCTCATTCTTGGTCTACCAACTGGGCGTTTTCCCTCTGGCTTTCCTACAAGAAGCTTCCATGCACGTCTTTCATTCCCCATACGCGCATCATGTCCTGCCCATCGCAGTCTACGAGACTTAACTGTTCTTATTATATCTGGCTTCCTATAAAGACCATGTAGTTCATTGTGATGTAGTCTTCTCCATTCACCTGTCTGTTCATCTCTCTTTTGTCCAAAAATGTTCCTAAGAACTTTATTCTCAAATACTCGTAATCTCCTTTCCTCCCTTAAAGTAAGAGTCCATGTTTCGCACCCATATAATATAACTGGTAGAATAATAGTTTTATATATTTTCAGCTTAACGTTTTTTGAAAGGAGTTGGGACATCAAAAGACTCTGCAATGCATAATATCACGCATTTCCAGAATTGAACCTATGTTTAATATCTTTGTACATATCATTTCTATTTATGATTATTGTTCCTAGGTATTTGAATTCAGCCACTTCCTCAAAATTTCCCTCATTTGTCATTAGCTGTCCATTTCCATTATATACTGAATTTCTACGTGTGACCATATATTTAGTTTTACTGATATTTACTTCCAGTCCTAATTTCTTAGTGTTACTCAATAGTGTGTGCCTGTTGGCCTTTAGTATCTCCTCGCTATCGGCCAGTAGTACTACATCATCAGCATAAACTAACAGCTTATTAATATCATTGAGTTGTAAGCCTTCCTCATTCTCTAAAGATTTAATGGCATGCTCTAGTACAAAATTAAATAGTAGAGGAGATAGTGCATCTCCTTGCTTCAAACCCATTCTGGATTTCAAAAGTGTCTGAAAACTGTTTGCCTACACGCACCCTACTCTTTGAGCCATTTAGACACATTCGTATAAGTCTAACTAACTTTTTAGGAATTCCGAACTCCAGCAGGATACTATATAACTTCTCCCTCTTAATTGAATCATATGCTTTTTTGAAGTCTACATATAGTTGATGTACAGTACAATTATATTCCCATTTCTTCTCTAAAATCTGTCTTATACTGAAAATCTGATCTGTTGTAGACCTGTTTCTTCTAAATGCACATTGATGATCTCCTAGAATGTCATTCATTTCTACATGAGGCTAAATTGACCCCAGATCCATGACGCCACCAGAGGGTTAAGACAAGTTTAAAAATTCTGGTCCCATCAGGAACTTAATCTGTGACCTTCTGGCTTATAGTATACTACCTTAACCAACTATACTATGGCATGTCCATTCAAATAAAGGACAATTTAAAAAAAATCGGGTTACAATTTAAAAACAAGCCTTAAACAAAAACACGCTACTTAACTAAACAAAAAATATTAGTTAACTAATTGTATCCTTCAATTTGGCATGAATAAAAGCTCATAAAATTAAAAATAAATGGATAGACTTCTCACAATAGGATTTGAATCCAAGGTGGTTTGTTAGAAATGTACTACTTTAACCATGATCAAAAGCTATATTCCTTGTCTGCCTCAACCAATTTACAACTATTCCTGTAACATGGGATCACTTCCTCTGTATTCATGTGAATTCTAATATCACCCCATAAAATATAATGTTGCCTATATTACAAATATTGTGAAAAAGCAAGGTAAGAAATATAACTGTAAAAAAAAACAGAGAAGTACACAATTAGCTTAATTAAATTTGAGTTCTTTTGACTCACCTCATATTTCTTGATTTTTATGCAAATCTAGCTTTCTGTCACTGACTTTGCGACATTCTCGATGCAACATGACTTCCGTCTTGCGGTTGTGAGTCAAAACAACTCAAATTTAATTAAAATAAACCTCATACATATATTTAACACAATTAGATTAATATAATAAATTTGTGTTGGAACATCTATCTAAACCTTTGGAATTAACAGTTTGGGAAAAGATATACATTCAAAAAACCATACTAGAACCATAAACTTCCAAGGTTCCGGACGAACCAAGCTTGATTACAAAGTTCTTCAAAAGTACAGATGGCAGTTCTTCAAAAGTACAGATGGCAGTTTAGAAAATTACTTCTTAAAAATTACACCAGATGCCAGTTTGGAAAATTACCGGCAAGAGAAAAAATTGACAGTCGTGAAAACAGCTGAAGATGCGAATGATGTATTTCGCGATACTGCAGTTCTGTGTTAAAAAAACATAGATATATGAGGTAAGAAGAATTCAGGATTCATTTCATTCTTACAATTAGCTTCTTCTTCTTAATCATAATTTGTAGGATTTTCATCCTGTTTATTTCCAAAATCACTCCTTGGAGGAAGACATATTGGATGTGCATGCACTGTCAATTCATCTCTTGGCTGGTCTTCCTCTTGTTCTTCTCCCGTCCATTGGTCTATCTTCATTAGCTCTTTTTGCAAGTCGGTTGTCTTCCATTCTTTCTATCTGACCCTTCCAATATTTTCGTCTATCTATAATAAATTTGGTTATGTCTTGAATATGACATTTGTCCCTAATTTCTGTGTTGTGTATTTTATCAAATAACGTTTTCCCCTGAATTAGCTTGTTAATTTTTGCAAGTCGGTTGTCTTCCATTCTTTCTGTCTGACCCTTCCAATATTTTCGTCTATCTATAATAAATTTGGTTATGTCTTGAATATGACATTTGTCCCTAATTTCTGTGTTGTGTATTTTATCAAATAATGTTTTCCCCTGAATTAGCTTGTTAATTTTACAAAAAAGACCGTTTACAAGTTGACGGTTAGCAGGAAAAAGGGAGCATGTCATTTTAATCATTTTTCATGAGACAAAGAAATGTTTTAAGTAAATATGTAAGATCATACTTCTTAGATAAAACCTTCATTCACAAATTATATAAGGTGTTAAAAAAAAGATCTACTTGTTCTCTTTCCCCCAACAACATTTACATTTTTTTAAAACAATTTTAGACTTGTCCCCCTTTTCTTCTCCCTACCATCAAAATATGAAAACATAATTTAGAGATGTAAGAAACAAATATTTATATATAATTTTTCATTTACTCATGTTAGGATATCGTGTAAAGAATTATACAAAAATTGCTGTCCATGGTGGATTCATAGGTTGTGGATTTTGTAAATAAGACATCACTACTGCTGAAATTGACAACCTGAAATAAAAAAATATATAGTATGAGTTTTCAACAATATATATTAACAGTCTACAATATACATAAATTATATCTGTTGCCAATCTACTGTTCTCTTTTTTCTTCAGGTTTTGTACTCAATGGAAAGATTAAAGTGAACTATTTTTAATTTGTACATTGATTTGGCAAAACCACTGTATTTGCATTGTGTACAAACACAAACAGAAGAATAGGGTATTTTTAAATGTTTATATATTATGTAACAACATAGGACATCACATCATTCCATGTCATATACCATCTTCACTTCTCGAAACTGAAATTCCCTCATGGACATTGGCAACTTTTAAAAGAAATCTAAATTTATATTTGCTCTAACCTCGACTTCATCATTACCCAGTGTAAGGTATATATATTAATTGGTGTTTTTCGTATAATTTATCATATTCATACTATTATTATTATTATCATCATTATCATATTATTATTATCATTATTATATTATTATTATCATTATTATATTATCATCATTATTATTATTATCGTGAGTATTATTATTGTTATTATCGTATAAAATGTTGTTTGTACATGAAATTTACATTGCTACATTTAATGTATCTTTAACTGTTTATAATTAGTATAATGTATATCTATATTTGTCAAAAATTTATATGTATTTGTGCTGGTTGAGTGGAAGAGAAGGCCTTATGGCCATAACTCTGCCAGAATAAATAAAACATTATTATTTTTATTATTATTATTATTATTATTATTATTATTATTATTATTATTATTATTATTATTATTATTATAAAGGATGATGATGTAGAGAAGAGAGAAAATGATATCTGGTAAAAGCACATAGTAGCCTATTCTTGATAGATTATCAGGGTTAAAGACCTTCATTAATGAATGAATCATTATCAACAGTACCATATGCCTTCTCAATGAATGTACAATCAGAGACAATAAAACTGCTTGAAAATATAAACAGAAACTGGTGATCCATACATCGGCAATATTGTTTTTCACATCTAGTTGCTAGCCTATGTTTACATTGAGATCTTAGTAAAAATATTGTACAGGTGCCAATTAATACTACACAAATGTAAATGGATATATATATATATATATATATTGACTATCTCCTTGAATATATTATATTTATCACATACAATTATATATATTGGATAAATAATAAGAAAGGATCTTAGTTTAAAGGATATGAATATAGAATACTGCACAATGAAAGAAATAAAAAATAAAAAATTGGTAAATGAGTTAATAGAAAATAAAGGAACAAATGAAGAGGTTGAACTCAGAATATGAATAGATAAGCTTTGAATATAGAAAATTCATTAATATCGATTCAACCGGCCCTCGATAACATTTTCAAGGCGTCGGTTTGTTGATGCAACTAAATTACAACAGAGAATATAATTGTGGCATAAATTTCACCATATATCTCAGCATGTAGTTTCTAAGGGCTTTTGTTATACTCTCATTCTTCTGATAACATTACTGAACTATAATTGACCATATGTGTTTAATAGGGTTTAGATTCAGTGATAGATAGCCAGTCAAGAGAAAATGCTTCAGAGTGTTTTTGAAACCAATTCTGTGTTCCTCTTACAGTATGGATGCTACTCTTGTCATGGATGAGATTGATTGTGGAAATTTTTTCATTGGGGTAAATTATTTGCACTGTGTGAAGTATGTAGTTCTACAATTCATTGATA
Organism: Diploptera punctata; assembly: GCA_030220185.1. Taxonomy (NCBI): domain Eukaryota; kingdom Metazoa; phylum Arthropoda; class Insecta; order Blattodea; family Blaberidae; genus Diploptera; species Diploptera punctata. The sequence goes on along the minus strand of JASPKZ010007224.1, from coordinate 409,948 downwards.
TATTTGTCTGCATTCACGTGAGATGAAACTGCACACATCTCTCCAACACCAGAAGCACATATCCAACCCCAAAAACCATACTGACTTTACCACTTCAAGTTACAGGAACCACATTGAGGAACAAATAACAGTGGTTTTCTAGTTACCACTGAGAAAATCTTCTATCTTGGTCTGAAGAGAAGTCTTTCTTATCCATCAAAACAACTGTTCCTGAACCCTTGGGCTGTTGGTAAATATTGTGAATAGAAATCTACTCCAGCAGCTTGATGATCAGCAGTAAGTTGTTCCTTCCGAGCATGTGACCAATGTGGATACATTCGACATGAAGGTGATGTGTAATGGTTTTATAAATTATTGCAAGATTTAGTGATCTTCCAAGGGATGCAGCAGATTTAAAAAGATCAGCCACATTTGTTGCCAGGTGGCTAAGTCCTCTTTTTAGGTTGTCCAAGTTTGGTTAGTCTACATTTTAAACTATTTTCTCAACACCATCTTGAAAGAATGAGTTCAAATCGGATCCCCAAAGCTGTTTATAATTATATACCAAGAGGACGAAGATCACTGGGCCGTCCTATGAAACGCTGGAGGGAAAATTGTCTACAGGATTGTAACAGGCCTTAGCCTAATACTTGGAAGGAAGAAGAAGTTTGGTCGGTCTACATTTTAAACTATTTTCTCCATACTGACAAATCCTGTATTAAAACTATCTTTAGATTTACTACTGCAATTACTATTTCATGTGCTAGACAGCCAGATTCTGGAAATGCAACCTCATGTGATTTCAGACATGTATGGCATGCAGATAAAAGCATAATGGGATTTATGATTATACAGCTTCTCTCTAAACATTGCAAAGAGATCATACATGACACCTGATTGGTTGAAAAGCATTAACAAATTGAAAGTTAGACCTGGCTCTCTTTATAATTTAATATTTACCAATAAATCTGAGTATAAAATAAGGAAAGACAAATTTAAAAAAATGATGTAAATAAACAAAGCAGTTGATAGAGTAAAATTATAAGCATGCTACTATATGTAATTTCAGACACTAGAGGACAATTTTATATGATTTATTCTAAAATAATAATGAAGACATTTTTTATTTACATTAATTTACCTTTCATGATCCTTTTATCATGCATTACAATTTATTAAGTGAATTTTAAAAGGATGGTTCAGTTCATGAGACTGTTTATAAAATTTTTTTTGAGTATTTTCATAAAATGATTCAATATTCTTAATAATTACAATATATAACTAAATGACAATGGCTGAGAACTATCGGCATTTGATTTAACATACAATATGCCCCAAAAAGTACATAAACATATAAATGAGCTTCTGATTTGTCATTCTATCAGGTAAAAAATTGTTAACAATTATGCAAGAGTCCAGAATATATCAGATATTTGTATTGAAAAATGCTTATTTTTGTATTACTTCAAACATAGATAGTGTTGAACTAAATAACATAAACTATATGATAAGTAGGCAAACAATCATACATGTATAAATACCCCCTTCTTTCTTCCACATTTACAAGTCTACAGTGATGCCAGATCCAAAAACTTTTAATGTCTCTCAGTATAATGCATGCTTAGAATTAAATTCAATTATTTGGTGCACAATCTAAAATTATAATTTGTACAACAATTACAAATAAAATTTCCAACCCTTAGGGTAATGAATCCATTTCTACTGGATATTAAGTAGATATCCTAACACCAGAGACATATAGTGAGTGATATATCAATGGCATGACAGGCCTAGAAAGCCTTTGGCCTACCAGTTGGCTGCTGACCTCACATCTACATGTGTTAATCACAGAGGTAGATAATCATCCAGCCATTATTGGGGTGATATGTGATCACTGATCAGCTTGTCGAGTCTCCAAGCCAGTATAGCTGGTTTTCTCAACCTGGAGCTGCTACTTATTTTAGCTACCCAAATTCCTCATGATGCTGGGTAGGCACCAGTCCATACTGACTGAAATTCCAAATTTCTTCCCCCATGGAGACCTGAACCAGTGCAAATCCCATAGCTCTGTGCCAAGGCATCTTGCCTTAACCACTTGGCTAATAGCATGGGATCATATAGTGATATGCCAAACTAAATTAGCAAGTCAGGATTTTTTTCGATGTTCTTATTATTAATTTCATACATCTCAATGATGGATAAATCATATTTGAAGAGAAACCAAGGGTCCCGGGTTCAAGTCCCTTGTCTGAGCGTATAATTTTTCTCTTCAAATATGATTTATCCATCATTGAGATGTATGAAATTAATAATAAGAACATCGAAAAAAGCCGTACTGGCATTTATAATGTAATGTATAATTCCCAAATATGTCTTCTTAATATAGGAGCCGCCATTTGCAAAGATAGAAGCAAAGGCTTCAAAGCATTTGGTGGGCGGGAATTACAACGTATATAGAGAAAAATTTGCGTTAGATCGGTACTTGCTCAGGTAGCTCAAATGGTAGAGCACTTGGACTAGAAAACCAAGGGTCCCGGGTTCAAGTCCCGGTCTGAGCGTATAATTTTTCTCTTCAAATATAAGTCAGGATTTTATTTAACGGTCAGACAATTAGTTATTTTGGTTTTTTTTTTTATTTAGCTTGGTGGAGTTAAAGCCATGTGGCCTTCTCTTCCACTCACCAGGACAAACATATTAGAATCACAGTTCAGATCTGGACATGAAAGGACTGACAATTTTTTCTCAGGCTTGAGTTTCTTTTACATGCTGTAAATCTACAACACAAGTTCCACAATTTTACTTCCCTTCCAAAGGAAGCCATAATCACAACTTTCCTGGTAAATAACAATGAATATCTGATGATGGCATATATTCAGACACTGAATGATAAGGAATTTCTTAATTTTTTGGCATGTGAAATGAAATAAGCCTAATTGAAGACTTGGCATGGAAAAGGATCTAAGTGCCATATTTGACAATACTGCAATTTTGTATTGATAATAATCTATGTTCCATGCAAATTTGGAGTATTGACAAATATGGCTCTTACACACTTTTCCACGTCAGGTCTTCAATTTGTTCTATAACTTATACTTTGTCCATGTGGCACACTAATACATTTTTCTATTAACTAAAATATCTGGCTACAACACAGAACAGATTATTTTTACTCATAGCCAATAATTTATTATTAGTAAATTGTTAAATACAAGCTGGTCCAAATGTAAAATGGACTGATATTTTACAAACATAACATTTTATTCAAAGTTAAAATTGGGAAACACATTATGAGGTTCTTAATTAATAAATTAATGAGTCATTTTAACATCTTACCTCATATTTCATGTTTTTCAAACACGGTAACTATAGTTTTCAAATGATCTTGTCATTCATTTTCAACCGCCATTATGACTACCGGATATTCGTTGGAATCTCCCTCTATAACGTTGCCATCTGGTGTTGATTTGACGAACTTCGAGATATCGTTGCCATCTGGTGTTGATTCGATGAACTTCGAGATGAGGTCACGTTCATCCGGAATGTCGAAATTCATAGATAGTTTGTTGGAAGGTCATAGAATTGAAAAAGAAGCTAAACTTCTAAAACATTTGGAAAAACCTTTGGATTTGACAGTTTGGGAGAAAATATTTATACAGAAGAACAAATTTAAATCTATGAATTTCGACATTCCGGATGAACGTGACCTCATCTCGAAGTTCATCGAATCAACACCAGATGGCAACGATATCTCGAAGTTCGTCAAATCAACACCAGATGGCAACGTTATAGAGGGAGATTCCAACGAATATCCGGTAGTCATAATGGCGGTTGAAAATGAATGACAAGATCATTTGAAAACTATAGTTACCGTGTTTGAAAAACATGAAATATGAGGTAAGATGTTAAAATGACTCATTAATTTAATAACATTTTATCTTGTAAATTACTGACCTTGGGAGGGTGAAGTTGCAACCCTCCCCTCCCTCTCACATAGTTATCATCCTGCTCAGTCTTGTCTGAGTTCTGCAAGCGATGAGTGAAGATAAGGTCACAGTCAGCAAGGAACAATACATTATTAACAAATTTCTTACTTAGAAAGAGGTCCAGCGATCAGAAATTCTCCAGAGATTCAATACACCGTTTGTAGAAGCATGTATCTCAAAAACTCAAGTATCTGAATGTGTAACACTTCCGCAGAGGGAAGAGAGAGAATGGAAAGTGTGCTGCATAATCGTGGACCACAAACTTCAATCACCCCAAACAATACTGACTGTTCTAATGTGCTTATAAGGAAAAACAGGTGTATCAGTATAAAGAGCTTGCTTCAGTATTAAGTATAAGTATTGATAGTGTAGAAACTAGAATACAAAAACATTTGCACTACAGGAAAGTGAATGCCTGTTGGATTCCACACATGCATACCACCAACAAAAACAAATAGTACACATGCAGATGGTCAGTCAACTCCTGGGGAAGGTCTAAAGCAGGAGAACAATTTCAAGAGTTCATAGTTATCAATGACAAAACCTGGGTCCAACAGTCATTGAGAGAGTGGAGCCATAGCAGTTCTCCAATACCCTAGAAATCAAGAATGACAATCTCGGCTTATAGGATAATGCAAACATTCCTTTGGGATTGGAACGGAGTTATCCATCTTGATTTCCTTCAGGAATGCAGGACCATCAATGTAGAATATTATTCCAACATTCTATCAGGAAAAGTGAATTATAAAATCTGATCCAAAAGAAAGCAGGAAGAAATCTGACTTACATCCTTCCTTCATGTCAATGTGAGGCCCCCATTGCAAGAAAAACCATTGAAACCATCAGGAAACTGAAGTGCAATCCCTGTCCTCTCCACCCTACAGTCCAAATAGTTGTATAGCTCTAAGTAATTTTTATTTGTTTGAAAGACTTAAAATTGACATAAAGGGAATGCAGTTTGAGGATAATGACGCAGTGATCTCTTATATCCTTGAAAGGGTATTGATCCAACCAAAAGACTTTTGGGAAGATAGAATAAAACAGTTGCCAGAACTCATGAAAAAATGTCTAGCAGGTAAATGGGAACTTCTTGAATGATAACGTGTCAAACAGATTTGTGCCTAGTAAAATTTTTTCTAAAAAAAAATCAGTTCTGTTTATATTTTAACCACCTTGTATCATTTTACTTCCATAATGATTGTGAATATTATTGTTAGTCAGAATGAGACATAGTTAATGAAAAATCAACATTTCTACTTACATAAAGCTACTTAATATTTGTTTTGTATCATCATTTGCTCTTGAATTTGCAAAGCTTATGAATGAACAATATAATGCTACCCATGCACACCATTTGAGCTGAAAAAAAAAGCTCATATGAAATTTATAATAAAAGTAAAAACAAATCTTCAATAAAAAAGTTCAAGTTTAATTAACATTAAATTGAGGTAAGATGATTCCAGATTTAAAAAAACTTGATTAATTAACAATATAAAATAAAACATTAAGTATTACAAATTATTAAAATGGGCAGAAAAAAGGCATTATAACTAAAATAGGCAAAAAAAAGTGTATATAATCAAAAGGAGCAACAAAATAGTAATATAGACTAGAAATAATATGTTTTAGGCTATTTATTTACTAGATTACATTATTCAATTAATCAGCATATTTATTTAAACATTGTGTTATATATACATAGTCATTTAAATTTAAAAGTTTTAAACAAAATTATAGTTACAGTTCAGAATAAATGAAAATATTCCTCTTGTAGGCCTATGTATTTCAATGTTTTACCTGCTTATTGGTAACACATTACAATTAAATGTTTTAGTTTACTGGGGTCCAGCTGAGTATCCTATCAGGTAAAACATTTATCATTTGGGAGAATGACCTGTCAACATCAACTGAGGTTATGGGAGAAAATCTAAAACACAGCACTACGGTAGGATCCATTTCAACTGCAATAGAATTGGCATATTTTAGAATTTTTAAAAAAATGTTTCTAAGTGTGTCAAGATTAATAATTTTCAAAAATAGATCATTACACTTTTCCCTTACTACCCCTCTTGTTTCCTTGGCACACTCTCTAGTCATTCCACTGCTTCATCCATAAATTTCATTGACTTTATCAGAGGCTGTCTTTTTTTCTTGAAGCTGGCGGATCACTTATGGTAGATAACTGAACTCAGCTGAAATGAAAGTAAAATCAATTTCCAATTTCATTTCCAAAGATTTGAGAAGTTTCTTGGATGCTACGATCAAAGATGCGTCATACTCCTGAGTACTGACCACCATAGCTAAATACTCAAACAAATTTGAAGCATTTGATATCCATTCTTCTCTTTCTAGAAGTTTTTGAAATAAAATTTTTCCTTCTTCCTTTTCTTATTTTTTTAATATCTATCTTCTGAAACCCTTGTAAAATGTTTTTGTATCATTTGTTTGTATACTACTTTCTTTCTTTGCTTCATCACACTCTTTATCATACCAGTTACTTCTGTTTTCTTTGGCTTCCTCTCTCAAAACTTCATCGGCTGTTGTACAATTGTTTTTTAGTACTGTTTAATTTCCTTTATCTCTCACTACATTCTGGATTCCTAATCTGTTTTTCAGCGAGTTTTTTAATTCTATTTCATTTTCTGAATTTTTTACTTTAGATAGTTTTTATTTAATGTAACTTTCATTCTAATATATTGTGTACTACTCGTATTTCTACTATGAATCTTCACAAGCACTAGATAGTGGTCAGAGCCTATGTTGGCTCCCCTCTAGCTTTTTTCAAACATTAGGACACAGTGTTGTTTGAATATTAGAATATGATCTACTTGATTTCATGTATTACCATCTGGCAATCTCCATGTAGCCTGACACACTCTTATGTGTGAAGTTAGTTGTAACTTTACAACCATATTTGCTGAATTTGGGAAAATTTGCCAATCTATCTTCATTATCATTATTATCTTCATGTAAAGTGTACTTTCCAACTAAAGTTTTTCTGCTTTCTTCCCAGCCTATCTTTCCATAGAAATCTCCCACGATCACTTTTATATCATTTGCTAGGCAATCAAAGACTTTTTCATCTACCATAGAATTAGTCCTTTACATGATCATTTTTGTCTGCATTTGGTACAAGGGTATTGATAATGCTATCATAATGTGATCTTCCTTATTCTACAATTCTCATGTCAAATGGTTTAAAAACATTAACTAGATGTCTTATGTTTTGGTGTGAAGGAAGCCACACGTAGGTTTTTTACACCCACCTAGCATCGTGAGGCAATTGGGTAGCTACAATAAGTAGCAGCTCCAGGTTTAGCAACCAGCTATAACGGCTGGGGGACTCGACATGCTAACCACATGTCACCCCTACACTGGCAGTTGATCATCTACCTCTGTGATTGACACATGTGGATGTGAAGGGCCAACAGCCAGCTGGTAAAAGGGCAACCGCTGAAAAGTGGAAATACCCTCAATCGGAATTGGAAAACCCATCAACCCCTCCGGGTTTGAACCTGCAAACCTCAGAACCATATATGAGCATGGTATATACTAGTCCTCTGGCACTGATAGTTTTAAGATATACTTAAAAAGCTAACAAAAACAACATGGCCTAAGCTTGAACTATACAGCAACTTCATTTAGATAATAAAACTAAATTCCTAGAAGGTCCTTGGCCTACCAGCCAGCTGCTGACATCACATCCAAATGTATCAATCACAGAGTTGGACAGTCATCAACCAAATATAGGGGTGGCATGTGGTCATCATGTTGGGTCCCCAGCAATTGTAGCTGGTTTTCTAAACCTGAGGCTGCTAATTATTATTATAGACACCAAAATTCTTCATGACCGTAAGTGGGTGCAGGTTCCATTCATATTGGCTGAAATTCCATGAGAAAATTTCTTCCCCCATGAAGACTCAAACCAACACATCTCTCCTGTAGCTCTGTGGCAAGACATGAACCTTAGACTGTGGTATAGATTCTTCGTAATAACCAAAAACAATTTTCATAAAACTTTACTAAGGGTGATTCATTAGATTTTACTAAATCTAATAAAAAAATATAAATGAGAATTAAATGTTGAAGTACTTACTCTCATCATAAGACCACACATGCTAAATATCATTCCTAATATATTCATATAGTCTGGTGTCAAATCTTCACCTGGTGCAGCCTGAGCTGTTGGAGGTGGTGGCTTGTACCTAGTAACAAAATAAAAGTTGGTAATTACTTAGGAAACCCATCAATTTATTATACAAGAAACCTGATATTTTAAAAACCAATTAGCATTAAGTTTTTTTGGGTATTCTAGGTCAGAAGTCCACCTACATAGATTGAAATAAAAAACTGAAAATCCACAAATTATTGTTGCAGCATGTGAATAATTACCTGAGGAAAATATATATGTTGATTTTCTCTAAAAAAAATCCGAGAAATGTCTTAGAATTAAATGAGAAGTTAAGATAATTTTAACTTAAAATTGCTATATTTACAATGAAAAATATGCATTAGTCATTCTTCAAACAAAAAAGCAAACTTATCCTTATGGGGTGCCAGATTATCCAATAAACTCTATAAACTAATCTGGTGTATTTAATTAAAATTACAGTGAGAGGAAACACTATGAGGTATTTACATTAATGAGTGAGTTGGAGAAAATGCTTTAACATCTCACCTCACAAAGTTGCATGTCTTCACGATACCAACAACTGTTGGAATTTGACTGAAGATGGAATTAATACTATACTTTTGAAACCGGTATCGTGAAGGCATGCAACTTTGTAAGGTGAGATGTTAAAGTATTTTCTCCAACTCATTCATTAAAATAATCTGGTGTACACTAACTTTTCCATTTTCTAACCCTAACTTGTCCATCTTCTCACCTACAATGTGTACAGAATATTATGTGGCATAAGGACTTAATAATAAGTGAATAGACCTAAATATTAAGTTATGTAGATAGGAAATAACACTATGAGGTTTTTTAATATTGTTTATATTTTATTATTTCACTCGCCTCATACTTCATAACTCCTCGCAAACCCAGGGTTTTGTCACAAATGATGTGACGAAACCCTGGGTTTGCGAGGAGTTATGAAGTATGAGGTGAGTGAAATAATAAAAAATAAACAAGACCTAAATATGTAAAAAAAAAAAATCTGATAGCAGATACATGTATTATGTTGGCTAACATGATTGTTCTCTTTTGGAACATTCACAGGTGGGCTCCTGGCATGGAGAACAAATGACTTTATCTGAAACCAATGCTTAATGGGTCATTCCATGTAAAATCAATACAGGCCACAAACTGACCCCTTTCAATTTTACTGAAATTTTGCAAAATTGAAGCTAATATGAAGTTAATTAAATATATAAAATACTGAATGTGTCGTATACTTCTTTTTAATAATGGCTATTTCAATTCTGGAAAAAATTAGGATTTCTGATAAACAGTTTACTCTTTAAATTGAAATAACTCAAGATTTGTTGAAGATAGAGTGCTGTGCTTTATCCCATTTTAAAGTTCATGAAATGCACTTTATTTTTAAGATATTAACCTTGAATAATGTTTCAATGTCATCCATTGAAAAATATATGTATACCATACATATTCTATCATTACGTACTGAATAACAAACTTTCTTGTTCTTGTCTATAGTACATTAGTATAAACATAACTTCGGGATAGTTAGGTGTATTAGTCGTTCAAAATATCTCTGCAGGCGGAAGAATTGCGAAGCTGTCTTTGTTGCTACACGTGACGTCATCTAAGGCAGTGTTCACTGTCAGCGTCCCACGTACCGTTCCCCTTTGCACTCATAGATAGCAGTGCCCTCCGTCAACAACTGCGCTTACTCCTTGAACGGGTAATATGTTGTGTATCTTTTTATATACAAAATTACACAATGTTACTAAAATTAAACAGGGGTTGGCTATCCTTTTATCCTGAATTATTTTAATTTCCATCTACAGATGGCAGTAGCAATGCTTTCAACATTGTTAAGGAGTTTGTATAGGTATTATCTGCATTTACTCTATGTTGCCAGTAATATGCAATAATAAATATAATTTATAAATTGATTCAGAGAAATTATTTAACTTCTCACCTCATAAAACTCCATGTTTTTCACAGAACTAGATTCAAGGGTCCCTCTCCTTAATCAAAACTCTGACTGTTGAAATTCTGCTGTTACCAACAACTTCCAAATTGACATCTGGTGCCAACTTTATGTACTCTGAGATTAAATTTTTCTCGAACTAAACTTATGAAACATTTAGAGAAGCCTTTGAAATTAACAGTTTGGAAAAAGATATACATAAGATAGAACAAATACATGAATTTTTAAGTTCCCAGCAAGCAAAATTTAATCTCATAGTTCATAAAATTAGCACAAGATAGCAGTTTGGAAATTAATGGTAACAGCAGAATTTCAACAGTCAGAGTTTTGACTGAGGTTAGGGGCAACAGCCCTTGAAACCAGTCCTGTGAAAATCATAGTGTTTTATGAGGTGTAAAAATATTTCTCCGACTCAATTTATAAATTGTAAATTACCTCATAGTGTTACTACTTTAATTTTAATTTTAAAAAGTTTGTATATTATCTGGTATGAGAGGAAGACTCGGCTGTAATTCTTTGAATCAAGTAAAATATGCACATATTTCAAAGAACTTAAGACCAGTTCAACAATAAATGACACAATTAAATGCAAGTATCAATATTAACTGTAAAGTTTGTGCCAAGTGCAGGGTAAAACTTAAGAAATCAATGAATGTTTGTGAATTTGTGAGAAAAAGAACCAATGTTACAGAAGCTGTTAGAGAATGAACCAGTGGGTCCAAACTATGCATCAAGAGACTACTGTTGATTGTAGTGATAAAGAGGATGCTAGTTGAACAAACATTATTACTGAATTTTTGAATGGAGTCTTCAGTTTGTAGGAGTATCACCTATTGAAAAACATGTGTGAAAGAGAAGAAAATTAATATCCTAAGGCAGAAAATTAAGTATGTGATGAAAGTAGCGAAAAATAAAATGTTAAATATACCAACAAGTGAAAGTGAAGGAAATTCTATTCAAACTTCTGAATCAGAAATAATTGTGCAGTTAAAATACAAATTTAACAGTAACAGTAGTAATAAGAGTGAAAAAGTACAAATTTTAACAATATTGCCACAGAGCTGGAGTACCAGAAAAACAGAAAAAGAATTTGGAGCGACAAAATACAAGGTGAGGAAGGCTAAACAACTTGTAAATTCTACAGGAATTTTATCTACTCCTAATTCAATCCCTGGCAAGACGCTCAGCATTGCTGCTGTGAAACTTGTGTGTGTAATATATATATATATATATATATATATATATATGTTATAATTATAACATCTATAAAGCGTCACTGCTATAAAGTAAAAATATTCTCTTTAATTTGCTTGCTTGTTATAGTCAGCTACTAGATGGCAGTGAAGACCGAGTTCTCGCGACATCTAGTAATAATGGATAATATAATACATATATAAGAAAAATAAGTGTTTGAATTGGATTTGCCTGGTGGTGTAATGGACAACATGCTGAGGTACAGAGTTCCGGGTTCGAATCCCGTCCAGGCATTTATTTTCCTTATCATACCATATATATATATGGTAAAATCAAATGTTTCTTACCTCTCCTCATACAAATCTTCTAAGTAGATTGCGATTTCGAGACCATAACGGTCTCATCTTTAGTACTATTTGGTGACTGATGTTATGTCGATTGGAAAAACTCTTCTTCTTCCCTCTGTTGGTGGACCGATGAACTTCTGGATCAGGTCAGAATTTGCAGGAATTTCGAAGTTCATAAGTTTTCCTTTGTTTTTCTGAATATGGATCTTTTCCCAAACCGTGAGTTCTGTGCGACTGATGTTTTGTCGATCGGAAGAAACTCTTCTTCTTCCCTCTGTTGGTGGACCGATGAACCTCTGGATCAGGTCAGAATTTGCGGGAATTTCGAAGTTCATAAGTTTTCCTTTGTTTTTCCGAATGTGGATCTTTTCCCAAACCATGAGTTCCTTTTGTTTGCTATTTGTTTAATTATACTGACTTTTGATTCAATTAAATGTTTTTCGGACCAAGCAAGAGCAGCTACTGCTGACTTTTCCACTTTTGACGTTTCTAAGATGTTCTTTCACCCTTGTTTTCAAATATCTTTTTGTTTTCAAAAGCCAGTCTAATTAAACAAATAGACAAACAAAAGGAACTCACAGTTTGGGAAAAGATCCACATTCAGAAAAACAAAGGAAAACTTATGAACTTCGAAATTCCTGCAAATTCTGACCTGATCCAGAGGTTCATCGTTCCACCAACAGAGGGAAAAAGAAGAGTTTCTTCCAATCAACATAACATCAGTTGCCAAAATAGTACTGAAGATGAGACCGTTATGGTCTCGAAATCGCGATCTTCTTAGAAGATTTATATGAGAAGAGGTAAGAAAAATTTGATTTTACCATAATTTAAACCTCATAGTGATTAATTCCTGTAAAAGTAATATATATATATATATATATATATATATTAACATCTATAAAGCGTCACTGCTATAAGGTAAAAAAATATTCTCTTTAATTTGCTTAATTGTTATAGTCTGCTACTAGATGGCAAACAGAGTTCTCGCGACATCTAGTAATAATGGAGAGTATAATACATATATAAGAAAAATAAGTGTTTGAATTGGATTCGCCTGGTAGTGTAATGGATATCACGCTGAGGTACAGACTCAGAGATCCGGGTTCGAATCCCGTCCAGGCATTTATTTTTCTTATCATTCCATATATATATATATATTCTATTCTATAGTAATTCTGCCTGAGGGCAGATCTTTCACTGCAGTCAGCATTTTCATGCTATGCTTTGTAGCTTTACTAAGAAATTATAGGTGTCATACCTTGCTGTTGACATATATATATATATATATATATATATATATATATATATATACATATATATTAATTATGAAATAAGTAGATGTTTGCCAGGGAAAAATTATTTCATTTCAGTTAAAGTAGATGGAAGAAAAGTGCACAAGCAAAAATGACTGCTTTTATGTAATTTGAATTAGGTCTACATATTGTTTATAGAACAATATACAAATACGAAAAAAAATTGTAATTTCCAAATTCTGTGAGTTGAAATGAAAACACATTGTCACTGTGCCATCATATGGCACTCATTATGTAAGTGTATCCAGTAGGCCTATCTGCCAAAATGTAAAATGAATGCTAATACTAAGCAGACTCAAAGAGTTAATAACTGGTTTGGAATATGAATTAATTCTTATAAACACTACCTTTCACTACTGATTTGAAATCATTCATTACCAGTGCCATTTTGGATCCTGTTGCAATTGTCCTGAAGAATACAATACACAAAAATTTTGGGCATATGTTTGCATCAAATACACAATGAATGAAATTACTTGTAAACAATGGGTAACAACTGATAAGTCAACAATTGAAATAATTACTCATTCAGTAGATGAATTTATGGACATCCCCCTTGATAATTAAAATTCTTACTATGACATTCTTTCAAAGCAGTACAACAAAAAAATTTTCAGATGGAGCTGAAGTTAGTGCTTAATGCAAATTAATACATTGTTATGTGTGATTTTGTAGAAAATTATTAATTCATTCTACAAGATAAGGGCCCAGTTTATCCATCCTTCTGTTAATATACGCTTAACCAGAAGTTCCTTAATTATTAGTTATATTGTAACACGTAGTTAAAAATTTTGCATTTATTCAAATTTTTATTTCACATTTCAACAGGCAGTTAGCAAACTGAATGTTAAACTAAAGATGATAGAATTTGAACCACAACCATAACCCAAGAAACACACTTTGATCAACCGCGCTATGATATGATTTTCAATTGTTTTCATTATTTTGTGTGTTTCCACATTTGTAATTGTAATTTATCTAAAACAATTATTATTTACATTTAGCAATTGAAAACATATTTTGTGAGAATATAAAGTAGTGTATTAATTATACATGGGGCATGCCATAATATAGTGGTTAAGGCAACAAACCAGAAAGTCGAAGGTTTGAGTCCCAGTGGGGTCAGGAGGTTTAAAAACTGACCCAAACCTTCTGGTGGGCCACATGGCTCTGGGATCGACTCAGCCTCTAATGATGTACTAGATGCTCGTTCTGGGTAGTAAAAGAGGCAGGTCAGTGCAGGGCTGACCATCAATGGCTGATTGTCTAGAAAAAGTGTGAGCCTTAACCTACTACTACCCCAAGGATCTCCTATGGCTCGTAATGGGATAGAAAAAATAATAATTACTGCTACATGATTTTTTTTCGAAAATAACAGATTTGCTCATATTATGTGAACTTATGAATACTAAGTCGCAAGATGGAAAAATTATTTCCCAAAACATAAAACAGTTATTGAAAATAAAGAAACTAATAGAGTAGTATTGTATTGAATGATGTCGTACGTCTCAATGAGAGATGTATAGAATTCCTATTTGAAGAAGAAAAATGATACGCGCATGACCGGGACTTGAACCCGGGACCCGTGGTTCTCTAGACCAAGTGCTCTAACCGACTGAGCTACCTGATGCAAGTACTGATCTAAACGCAAAATTGTAATTTATTTCGTTAGGTTCTATGACGGGGCGGGGTTAGGTGTACATCCATTTCTTTGCAAAACAGGTTTGGGCAATTGTTGGTCATACTGATTTCACTCTTATATGTGGTTCCATCAGGAGACATTTTCCAAAAAACATTTGCGCATAGCATCACTGCTATTCTGGGAGAAACATAAGAAAAATTAATGAATCTACGAGTCAGTTCTAATAGTTTTTCGATTAGGCTTCCTAAGTAATTATAACAGACACATCAAGTGTTTTTTTGATATCCTGAATTCAATATCTTAATGCCTCTCATTTATTTAAATTGAGTGAACGATGATTCCTAGATTAAGAAGAAAACTGGATTAAAAGAAAACCGTCAAAATGTAACCTTCCTAAAACAAACAAAGTACTACAATTAGGCTATTGCACCTTCATGCAGACCAAGTAAAGAAAATAACCCCAAATATCAAGTACAACTCAAAGGAAAAACTTTAGAGAATTGACTCTCAACTACTCAATGATTTGTTCTAAATTTAGAGAATTGCAGTTCGCATGTGCAAATTCTTAATGTAATATTCATTGCCAAATGGCAGTATATATATATATATGTGTGTGTGTGTGTGAAACCGGAATGACCAATCATTGCAACAAATTCCCAAACACGCGTATATGATTTTTTTTTAAATCCAATAGGAAGTAACATTAAGAGGTTTGTTTAATAATTAAAACATTTTGTCTGTTCATTCTTACCTCTTAGAATTGTTTTTGTTGAACATATGTTTCAGAGCTTCTTAGCCCCATCGTCTGTAATCACTTCGATGGGGCTAAGAAGCTCTGAAACATATGTTCCACAAAAATAACTCTAAGAGGTAAGATTGAACAGACAAAATGTTTTAATTATGTTTATATGAAATGGATGTATATCAATTTCCCTCTTCGTAACCTAACAAAATTAATTATATGCATATTATTTAATAAACTATAAAATAATCTTCTGTACAATAACCTGGCAAAAAGTTTAGTTTAACTTTCACAATACATTTTCTAAGTCCTACAGAGTAACAGTGCACATGCGCAACAATTTATAGAGTTGTCGCTAGAAGGAACACATATCTGTGAACCTACAAAAAGTTTATAGAGTTGTTGCTAGATGGAACCACATAGCTGTGAAATTGATATAACCAACCTTCACAATAAATTCCCTAATGTTTATTAGAAATGGATGTACACCAACTTATCCCTTCCTAACCTAACAAAATAAATTACATGCAAAATTATTTCATGAGGTGTACACTAATCTTATGTACACTAACTTATCCATCGGAACCTAACAAACTGAAGTGGGTGAACGTCCATTTCCTAAAATATATTTTCAAATATTGTTCAGTCTGATTTCACAGATATCTTTGCCATCTAGTGGAAGATTCTTTATGCATTCACACATGTGCATGATTCTGCAGAACTTGGCAGAAATCATTGAATACATAGATAAATATTGAATTGTAAAAAAATATTATAAGTATATTTGCAAAACGTTTAAAATAATATGAAATGTTAGTAAAGATGGAAGAGGTATGTAGAGCAAGAGTATTAAAATAATATAATCAAGGGGAAGTTAATATGAAGTTAAGCCCTATCTTGTCCCACCGGAACCAAACAAAATTAAGTT
Source organism: Diploptera punctata (assembly GCA_030220185.1). NCBI lineage: Eukaryota > Metazoa > Arthropoda > Insecta > Blattodea > Blaberidae > Diploptera > Diploptera punctata. The sequence continues at coordinate 393,698 of JASPKZ010007224.1, read as the reverse complement.
AATTTCTTGAAATATGGTTTGGAATTAGGCGGCTCCATGGCACAAGCAGTTAGATGCTCGCCTCTCGCTACTGGGGTCCCGAGATCAAGTCTCGGTCACTCCATGTGGGTTTCATGATGGATGAAACGTAGCTCGGGCAGGTTTTCTGGGGGTTTCTCCCATTTTCCCCTGCCACAAATTTCATTCCACCATTTCTCTATACTCATCTCATCCATTTTGTTTAATTTCATTCATCTGCCCCTGTGACGGTGCATCAGGATTGGTTGGCCGGTGCCTTATTGTTCATAGACCTCTATTAATATAGGGGCTTCACCTCATCTCATTCCTCAATCCAACCCTGAGTTAGACACGAGTTGAGGATATTTATTTTTTATTTTATGGTTTGGAATTAATTGTGAATGTTGGTAACACCGATTTCACAGATATGTCCTGCCATCTAGTGGAAGTTACAATAAGAATTTGTGCATGCGCACTGCAATTCTGTAGAACTTCATTGATAGATACATAGCACAATTAGCATACATAAATAAATATTTAATAATTGTAAAAGATGTTTAAGAATCGTTGCAAAATATGTAATATAATACAAAATTCGATTCATGTTTCCATTCAGCGCAGTGAGATTTTTTCTAAGTCCTAGGTAGAAACCATGTGCATGCACCAACAGATTATATTTTTAAATTATTTCCCACTATTTACAATAAATTTTACATTTTTTCTAACGATTATTTCAATATATTTTTCTATGATATTTTACTATATACATAACATGAAGACGTGACAGCCATATTGATTTTAACAAATATTCTATACAGCAATAGTGTAGCCAACATAGAGTATGTACTTTAGAATTTCAGAACTATTTATTTTTGGGCATTGCATTCTTTCACAGGTTACAGTGCTTAAATTGTGTTAGGTTAGCTTTTAGGTTGGTCTTTCACAGGTTAGAGTACTTAAATTGCATTAGGTTAGCTTTTAGGTTTGTTAAATAGCATGTGTAATGTTGGCTACATCGCAATATTCCGCTTAGCTTTTGTTGGTGCATGCGCTTGGTGTCTGCCTGGGACTTAGAAAAAAATCTCACTGCGCTTAATGGAAACATCCCAAAATTTTATTAGCTTATTACAAATGGTAAAAGTATGTAGTGCAACAGTGGCATAAGAATATTGTATGGAAAATTATAGAGACTTTTAAAATTCAAATTAAAGCACTGTTGAGGTTATGTAATAAGACATTAAATATAAAATTGGTACCTTGTAAGTCAGTCGTCAACCAAATTATTAAATAGTTCCAATATGGAGGCTTTTCAAAATCAATGTTTCATCTCCTGCATTTTAACTAATGCAGAAGATGAAACATTGATTTTGAAATGCCTCCATATTGGAACTATTTAATAATTTAATTGAAGACAACTGACTTAGCAGGTACCAATTTTATATTTAACATCTTAAATCATAGAGAGTCACTCTCTTAAAGTTTAGCCACAATTAAACTTTGAAGAATATTACATTATCAAGGATTATTTGAAATCTGTATAATATGTTAAAGTAATCCCAACAAGAACAAAATAGGTCTATAATGTGAAAGCAAATGAATCAAATTAATTATCTAGCCTCTTGTGAGATTATAAAAAAACTAACCTATGCTCTTTATCTGGTCTCCTTGGATCCGAACCTCCTGGACCAGCTCCGTGCATTGTTAATACAGATTTAAACAATAGCGTATTATATTAATACAAATTTCCAAAACTGAATTGTAACCTAGTGTATGATGGGGTATGATGACCATATGATGACTACAATTTATTTTCTGATGACGATGATGATGATGCATAGAGAACCGAAAGATGATGGGCCGTTCGCGAACGAACTGCTTCAATGAAAGCCCTTCATTTCTATGAACTAGCGAAGTGTCATTCGCGGATGAAATGTGTGAGAAAGGCAAACTTCATTCCGTAAATGGCTCGTCGCTCACTCCCCCCCTCTTTGAAATGTTCAGGGAGTAGTGGTTTTATTCTCTCACAGCTCCTAATTAGCGATTTAACTGTATAATACAGGCCTATACCTGTCACTGAAGAGGTTAAAGAAGGGGAAGTTCAATTACTTCAGTAAAAATAATAACAAGAAAATCTGCTTTATGAAGGGTTGAAGAATGGGGTTAGGTCAATGACTTAAGCTAAAAGAAAGTGAAGTTTAAGAAAATTATTTTTCAATTCTAGTATCTTTGAGTCGAAAGATCTGCGCAGATAATCGATGCGTCTAGACTCCCGTTCCAGAAATTTCTCTAAGCCTCTACTTCCACTGTCGGGAAAGATCGATGCCAGAAACTTCCATACTGAAAAGGTCTCGATTGGGATCCGAGAAATTCCCGTTCCCTGCCTATATAAACTATTGTCAGGGATGGGAGAGAGTCAGTTGTCAATTGACAGCGATACAGTGACTGTGAAAGAGAAGATACTGCGGCAAGTGGACTCATCAGAGACTGTAAAATAATTGTGTAAGAGATAAACTTCAAAACAAGATTAATTATTACAGCAATTTGTTAGTGAAATGTCAGAAAGAGTTTATATAACTAAATAAAGTTATTGTGGAGTTTTTCTACATCATCATGTTGTTTTATTACAACTATTTAACTCATGCCCCAAATGGCACTCAATGACCGATCACATTTCAATGAATTTTGATTTACAACCAATCACAGTCATTTTTCACCTCGATTTTATCATTTTCATTTTATCAAGTGGCTTCCAGATTGTATATATAATGCACGAATGTAACCAGATTCCGCTTGCGAGATATAATAGAAAAGCATTCGTAGCAATTGATTATACCAAAAAAAAAAACACTGTTTGCCACTTTCTTAAACGTATTATTTCCCAGGAATTAACGTTCCAGAAAAAATATAATTGACATAGTTACATTATAGGACATCAGAAATTAATTAATAAACAGTTTGATGTGTTTCATTTTTTCTCTACTAGGGTTCATTCTTACAATATCGGGATCTTTTGGAAATAAATAATATGATCTGGTTGTAGTGATGAACAAATGAAACAAACGTTTGTCACTTGTTTCCAAACATAGCCGTTTACATAAATATATTAAAATAACGATATTTAAATGATGACTTGTGAGTAAACAGCTTAATTTTATTCGTTAAATAGTCCTAACAAATACCACGATTGATCTCCAAATTCTCTACATTAATGCACGACTCACGAAGTGAGGAAATCATTCGTGGCATATCTTATGATAAAACGGCGTGAAAACCGAACCCACAGCATCCTCAGACAATATTATATTGAAGATTGAAATTTTAATTAATAAATTTTCTTAAAATAAGTGTTCCCAGAAATTGCGTAATATGTATATACGGTTAGTAATTATGTAGTTTGTTGATGCAATATATTAAATTATCACAAATATTTCATGCAATCATTTTTGACACAGATATTACTTTATATTTTATAAAACTTGTTTCATTAATTTCTTTAATTCATGACGATATTTCTATAATACTATTTAAGCAGTTAGATATTTCCACATTTTTCCACACCACAATTTGTAGTTCAAAATATTAAAGTCTACATAGGCCTATTAATGGGAAATAAGAGCAATATTATGATCAAATTTCATTATAAATACATTTTATTAACATTGCTATTTCACCAGCATAAATGTTAAAAAGAAACGTCGACATTATTCGATCAGATTAGAACAACGTATGGGGTCGGGTTATTATGCCCGTAACACAGGCATGTCATAGTTCAGAGCTCCAAGTTCCGTGCGGAGCGCGGTACTAACTCTGGAGCATGCTATCTACTCGTACTTCCTACTTCTTCCGGCGGGACCTGTACGAAAGACTACCATTGTCACGAACGATTATAACAGGAGGAATCGAAATATAAAACAACGCAGAAACAGGAGTAAAACATGTATTAATGAATAGCATTAACTTGTTTACAGTATTAAATAATACCTCAAAAGATTTTAATCTGCTATATTTAATATTTGCTTGAAAAAAAAAACAGGCAAGAGATCTTTGGGCAGACCCTTCAAATGTTGGATTGAGACCGTAACTGACCACTAGGTCTATCATATGAAAGGAAGAAGAAGAAGAAGAAGATGATGATGAAAAAGAAGAAGTAAAAACGTTAAAAACCAACAATCCTATAAGTACAATCAAAACAAAAGAAGAGAATTCGTTTAAAATCTTCATGTGTTTCTACACCATTTCAGCAAACATGATTTAATATTTCTTGGTACATGAAAAAAAAAATAGTGGGTATATTTATTGTTCCTACTATAGGAAAATAAATCACCTCTTTTCAGGGTGCTACTTCCCGGGCATTCTTACTTGACACTTGACATTTTTTTTTATATTTTGTTATATTTTTTTATATAAAACTTTCCTCATTAGAGGATTGCCACAAGGACAAAGTGATACAGACAATTAATTTTCGAAAATGATGAAATATATTTTAACATTTCAAATTGTAATTGAAGTATATTCTATAAAGTAGAAATTTTGTAAACATGTTTCTTAAAATTGAAATTGATCCTCTAATGGCAGCGACGGCAATTTTAAAAGGATAGGCCTACACTCTGTCCAATTCTAAGAAATTCCAAAATTTAGCTAAGAATCCTGGAATAGTACCTCTTGCCCCGATCATCAACCCTGTGACAGTTATACTATCTAATTGGTATTTATCTTTGTAATAATCAACTGTTGGCTCATATATGGCATTCTATTCAGAGTCATCTTCCTCGGGTTGGCTACTATTAGTCTCAAAACTGATTGTAGGATCTAATATCACACCAATTTTAGAAGATAGTTCAATGCAGAAATATTTATTCATCTATTACTCCCATGTACTAATTTAATATTAAACATATTAAATTAGTACCTGATAAACCAGTCGTCCTCGTCAAAAATAAAGTTCTGTATGAAAACTTCGTCATGTAGTTAAAAATATGATAGGCTTTCAAAACAATGTTTCATCCTCTGCATTTCAACTGGTATTATTGCCTCACTATGATGGTTGTCCGTTTATATAAAAGCGGGTGGCGCGACAATGCTTGACAATGATTAACACGCGGATTTTTCATAGTGGCGGTAGTCGGCATCTTTGTATTTAATTATGTATAACACCTTCGAGGAAACAAAGCAAGCCGCTGGACAACCATCATAGTGAGGCTACAATACTAATGTTGTTATATAAGTTTTACAACGGGTTCAGGTCTGCGGGCGTGTTCTTGTTGAGCAAGTCTTTATTCCCAGCTTCTTTTAAAATTTCTACTCTTTTTGTTATAGCAGCCAAAACAACCAATAAACTAATTAATTCTATTTCCATTCTATTCCTCATACAATCCAAATAATAAACAAAATTTCATCTACCAAAATTTAATATCCAAGCAATAGCCATCAATAAGTTCTAGGATGCTAATCTTATTGTTGTTATTTTTTCTGTGTAATTTTGACATAGCATTATCGATTTTGCCGAACTGATGACCCGTTTCTATTATATGTTTGACAAAACTTGATTTTCTTCGTTATTAATGTTTTTATGTTCAGTATATCTTGTGTTAAAATTTTTTGTTGTTCTACCAATGCAAAACATATCGCAATTTTGTATTTTAGTTGATAAAAGTCTTTATTTTCGTATTTATTTGTTACTTCAATTTTGTTTGATACGATATTGTTGAGTTTGTTATTAGTTTTAAAGGCGATTTTTATGTTTTTGTCTCGTTTTTTCATCGAATTAGCTAACTTAATCGTTTCAAAATTGGGAGAGATATTCTGTGCCAAAAAAATACGAAGACTTGATTCTCGCAAGATCTCCATGCTGAACGTAGCCATGCTCATCCCTGCATTTGACGAATGAAACTGAACCGAGTCACCAGGTGGAGTTACCTGTCCAGCCGAGCGCTCCTGGTGCATATCGGAGCGCACTGTCTCACGGAGCTCGTGTTTTACATCGCTGCCGTAACACGATAACCTTTTGTTAGGTTCGTTGTATTACACTGGTCAACATGATTTTTGTCTCATGAGTACCAATACTTGTACGTAAAGGTACGTACACATATGCGCGCCGCGAACACGAACGGTGCATGCGCGGCGCGTGTTATGTTCGTCGAAATGATTAATTTCAACGAACCTCCTGCGATCCATAGGAAACCCACAAACCTTCAGTAGACATTTTGCAGAGCAGGTGTAACCAACCATGTCTATTCCCTTTCCGTTCTCCCGCTTGTCCTGCATTCTTTCCCAAAAATAGGGACTTTTTTTAAAATGCCGCGGGACGCGGGACAAATTGTTAAAAATCGGGACTGTCCCGCCAAAATCGGGACGTCTAGTCACGCTTATTACACCTCATAACTTTATTTATACTTTTTCAAATATTATAGCATTAAAGGAATTTAAAAAAATATATGATTTGTATATATATGTTTAAAATTATTAAGAATCTATCTCACCATAACATGACCTTAATTTTTAATAAAGATGTACATGATTATTATACTAGAGGTTGTACTTTATTGCACAAAGATACTAGTTTCTCAAAAAAAAAAGGTATAAAAGGGATTCGTTATGCATTAATCAACCATTACAATAACTTACCTATTGAATATCAACATTTCACGAATGTTAAACATTTTTCTAATTGTATTAAAAAATATTTTTTCTCATTGCTTTCTTAGTTAATTTTGTTAATTTTATTATTATTAATATTATCCTGTTTAAATATTGTATTTATATGTGTATATATATTGTGCATCTATAGTAGTTTGTATTACTTAAACTTATGCCTGAATTTGTTTTCTTGTTTTTATTGTTAATTGTTTTATGGCCATTATTTTTTGTATATTGCCCCTTAACACGAGCAATCTTGCTCTTTGGAGTCTTTGAAGAAATAAATAAATAATTAGTAATAAATGTGTTTATATATTGTATTGTTTTGTGATACTTCATACATAATATTATGGAATGAACGTCTTAAATAAATAATGTTTTCTAAATAATTCTAATTTATTCATACAATTACAGTACACACGAAAAAAAAAACACATAACATTGAAAAAAAAACAGGCATCTCCTTTCAATGATTTTTTTAAAATGATCCTTATGTTGAGGATCCCACAATAATTGCTTGCTTCTATAAATATCAATAAGTTTTAACATGTTTTCCTCTGACCACTCCATACTCAAATAATAGGTGCGCACCGAAAACAACGAACCTCTCAGGTACCCGTCCAAATCTAAACAGCGAACCATCAAAGTGTTCGTGGAAAAAACCGACAATGAGTGGATCGTGGTGAGAGACGCGCGCGCACCTTAAAACCCCGTCCAAATCTGACGAACATGGTGCGCGCGCAAGTGTGTACGTCCCTTAATGCAGTTTTTTTATCGTGTTTTCAAATATTTATTCGGAATTTCTCCATCACCCACAGTTTTTTTTTTTTCAATTTAAAATAATGGATTTAAATAATTATTTTTTTAATGAACGTTTTTTCGTCCATTTGTCCATTGTAAAATAAAACCAAATGAGCTAACTCAAATGGTTTCAGCTATGGAAAAGAGATATCAAGGCAAATGGAATTCTAATATGCTGGCCGATTATTGTTGGACCATCAAGAGGGATGCACCACAGGCGAAATATAGCAGAAAATCGTCATTACTTTCTAGGTGAGACCGAATGTTCGAATATTGTGTAGTTACGAATGAGGAAAAATTGAAGTGTTTAAAATTATAAATTCTTGTCTCTCGGAAACCTTGCGTGGTGGAGAAAAACCGATATCATATATGAATTCAGGAGAAAAAGTACTATCAGAATCACATATTTTTCTTTCTCAGACAAAAAAAAAAGTTTTTTTTTGTTGCTCAGTGTTATAGGTGTTATATGGTTTGTTATGAATGAATGGAAATTAAATATATTCTAAGGTATTATGTAGTCTATAGGTACGTACACATATGCGCGCCGCGAACACGAACGGCGCGCGCGTGGCGCATGCGCGGCGCGTGTTATGTTCGTCGAAATGATTAATTTCAACGAACCTCCTGCGATCCATAGGAAACCCACAAACCTTCAGTAGACATTTTGCGGAGCAGGTGTAACCAACCATGTCTATTCCCTTTCCGTTCTCCCGCTTGTCCTGCATTCTTTCCCCAAAAATTGGGACTTTTTTTTTAAAATGCCGCGGGACGCGGGACAAATTGTTAAAAATCGGGACTGTCCCGCCAAAATCGGTACGTCTGGTCACGCTTATTACTTATTACATCTTATAACTTTATTTATACTTTTTCAAATATTATAGCATTAAAGGAATTTTAAAAAATATATGATTTGTATATATATATGTTTAAAATTATTAAGAATCTATCTCACCATAACATGGCCTCAATTTTTAATAAAGATGTACATGATTATTATACTAGAGGTTGTACTTTATTGCACAAAGATACTAGTTTCTAAAAAAAAAGGTATAAAAGGGATTCGATATGCATTAATCAACCATTACAATAACTTACCTATTGAATATCAACATTTCACGAATGTTAAACACTTTTCTAATTGTATTAAAAAATATTTTTTCTCATTGCTTTCTTAGTTAATTTTGTTAATTTTATTATTATTAATATTATCCTGTTTAAATATTGTATTTATATGTGTATATATATAGTTTGTATTACTTAAACTTATGCCTGAATTTGTTTTCTTGTTTTTATTGTTAATTGTTTTATGGCCATTATTTTTTGTATATTGCCCCTTAACATGAGCAATCTTGCTCTTTGGAGTCTTTGAAGAAATAAATAAATAATTAGTAATAAATGTGTTTATATATTGTATTGTTTGTGATACTTCATACATAATATTATGGAATGAACGTCTTAAATAAATAATGTTTTCTAAATAATTCTAATTTATTCATACAATTACAGTACACACAAAAAAAAAAACACATAACATTGAAAAAAAAACAGGCATCTCCTTTCAATGATTTTTTAAAATGATCCTTAGTTTGAGGATCCCACAATAATTGCTTTCTTCTATAAATATCAATAAGTTTTAACATGTTTTCCTCTGACCACTCCATACTCAAATAATAGGTGCGCACCGAAAACAACGAACCTCTCAGGTACCCGTCCAAATCTAAACAGCGAACCATCAAAGTGTTCGTGGAAAATACCGCGCGCGCACCTTGAAACCCCGTCCAAATCTGACGAACATTGTGCGCGCGCGGCGCGCAAGTGTGTACGTACCTTATTATAGTGTTCCTGGCTTCAACACATCAGCATTCATACACAACTATTCAGCATTAACACATATCTCATACCGTTATTTTCTGGACTGTGCCGAGGGCTTCAAAGAAAAGCTATAACCGTCCCTTTGACTCTATTAGATTAGATCCGAACAACGTATGGACTCAGGTTCTCAATTCCCGTAACACGACAACCTTTGCGTAAGTTTACTGTATTAAAAACCCATCGTTTTTGTCATTAATGAATGGAAATTAAATACATTCTAGGGTGATATGTAGTCTGTTATGGTGTTCCTGGTTTCAACACATCAGGCATTCACACATGGCTCATACCGTATCGCCATTTTTGGGCTCGGCTCAGGGCCTCAAGGAGGAGTTACAATCCTCCATTTGGCCTTATTCTGCAATAAGTTGTCACATAGACTCACAATTCTGAGAGAGTACACGAGAGGTTTAAATTATATAATGATCCATCCATCCATAGTAATTCTGCCCGAGGGCACGTCTTTCATTGCAATCATAGCATTTTCATGCTATGTTTTGCAGCTTTACTAGGGGATTGTAGGTGTGGTAGCTTGCCGTTGCTTTCCACACAAGCGAAGGAGGAGGATGATGATGATGATGATAAAGATGATCATGATAGCCGGATGATTTTTGGGGACCGTTGGGCCCTAAGCTTTCTGACATTTGTCTTACAGGTGAGGAAAAACCCCGGAAAAAACTATTCCGACCGGGAATCGAACCCGGGCCCGCTGCTTGACAAGGCAGCACCCTACCTTGAGACCATAGAAGTGGACAAATTATATATATATACACTACACAAAAAAATTAGAGGAACACATGTTTAAACCAAAGCCACAAAATAAATATTGTAACGATTTAATTTTTGAGAGACAGATGTTTTGAGTCCATGTATTGTTTAAAATCAGATTGAAGATCTTCTGGGTGTTACTAATTTTTCTCTGAATATGTTAGAGAAATTCCAAGAGTTGCTGAAACCAAAGTGAGTTCGTACTGATTTTTTTAAACAGGTTTGAAGAATAATCTGTGGTAGGAATTGTTATTTTTGTGTTCTCTGAAGCTAATACAGAGCAATGAGACATCTGAATGAAACATCAGTTGCACGAGCAGTTGCATTGATTGAAGATGGTCGTTCCATTCACCATGTCTGTAGGATTCTTGATGCCAGCCCTTCCGTCATCCATAGGCTGTGGAGGCGATATAGAGAGACACATGAATACAAGAGGAGACCAGGGCAAGGTCGTAAGAAGGAGACTACAGACGTACAGGATATATTTCTTGTCTTATCGTCTTTGCGCAGAAGAAATTCTACAGCCAGAGATCTACAAAATCATTTACGCACAGCAACTGGGACGGTAATTTCTGATCAGACTGTAGAAATAGACTGAGAAATGCAAGGTTGAGGTCTAGAATCCCCTTTAAAGCCCCTCGTTTAACACGTCAGCACAAAGAAGCCCGGCTGCGATTTGCTCAGAATCATGTCAACTGGCAGCTCCGCCAATGGAATGGTGTTTTATTCACGGACGAATCAAGATTTCGTCTAATAGGTTCTGTTGGTCCTACACGTGTATGGAGACATCCTGGTGAACGTTTTGATCCAGCCACAATTATTGAACGTGACAGATTTGGAGGTGGTGCGGTTATGGTTTGGGCTGGGATTACAATTGAGTCTCGGACAGAGCTTGTCGTTGTCCCACAGCGCATTAATGCTGATATTTACATTAATGACATTATCCTCCAACATGTTGTACCCTTTGCTTATGGTATGGACCCTAATTTTCTTCTAATGCAATATAGTGCTAGATGTCATACAGCACAGGCTACCAGAGATGTCCTGCAAGAATGCGAAATTCGGGTGATGGACTGACCTGCATGCAGTCCGGACCTTAATCCGATGGAGCATATGTGGGATAAGTTCGAAAAACTTGTACGTAAGCGTCCTGCCGTACCTCAGAACCTTGAAGAACTTTCGCATGCACTCACCGAGGAATGGGAGAGAATCTCACAAGTTTCTGTAAGAAGGCTTCTGCGAAGCATGCCTCCTAAGTGTAATGCGGTCTTTCAGGCTCACGGAGGACACACTAAGTACTGAATGTTGAAATAACCATGGAAACATTGATTCCAAAAATTGTAAATCTCATATTTCCACTTTGTTTTCTGTTACAAATGATAACTTGTTCGTATTGCTAATACTGTAAAAAAAATATTGTTTCAATGTCTATTCTAATTTTACATAAATCTTCAATTTATAATTACAAAAGATCAAATACTCATTCTCGTGTTTTGGTTGAAACATTTGTTCCTCTAATTTTTTGAGTAGTGAGTATATATATATATATATATATATATATATATATATATATATACACACACATGTTAGTATCTATTAACATAACGCGTCAGGAATTTTGTAATTTGTAGTCATTTGTTTTGTGAATGAATTATGATTAGTGATGGATGACAATGAAATTTACGCTTAGCATTATCTTGCTGATAGAACAGCCGTGGAAACTTCATGTAATTCGGTTCCTCCAGAATACTAATTTTAAATGTTATCACAAAAACCGAATCGCTCAGTAGCTAAAACTTTGTAAGTCTTAATTTATATAATAAAATTGCAATATAATTATTCATAGTCATGATTTAACGTACAATTTCTGGTCCGTCTTCTAACCAAATTACTGTGTTTTATTTTCTAATATGTATGAAGTTGTATGATGCTTATAGCAATATAAAACCAAACTAATACATTTATAATTCATGGAGATAAGTTTACTTTATGAACACGAATAAAATTTTATATTTTATTTAATCGTGCATTTCATATTTTAAAAATAATATTAAATATAAATAAAAACAATATTTTCCTACAGACAGAAATGTTATTGGTGCATTGATAGTATACGTAATAAAATGACATTTTATTTTTTGGAACATCTTGATAATAAGTAAAGTGTACAGAGTAGCAGAAAAAAATACAATTTCGACTCGTGAAACAAAATAATGTTGTCTAATGAACTGCATGATCTTCAGAGCAGCAAGGAAGCTTCATGAATGAAATTGGCTCCGCTTGAGCTCGAAAGTAAAAATATTATTCGCGAGTGGCCTGAGAACGAACGCACTGCAACGAAGTGTATGGCTTGCGGTTAGCTCATGAAGTAAAGAACTAGGCATTTTGGGAATGAAGCGCTTCATTCTAGTGAACTGCTTGGATCACTGATGCTTCCTACACCTCGGTTCTCTATGTGCTATATCGTGTCATTGTTAGGTTGGCTATGGCCATAACGGTATTAGTGAAATTATGTAAAATTCGAAGATTCGCAGAAAGTGACTAAATTCTATGTTCTAGATAAAGACATTTTTGCCATGATTACGAGATAACATATTATTTAAATAATTAGCTATCCATAAATCATAAATTTTTTTCTCGCCATGTATAACGTTCTCTATGATGTATAATGTCTAAAATCCGCTGTATAAAATGGGAAAATTATATTGGTAACTGTTCATTGCATAGAGAACGTTCATTGTACCAAGAGTGCCAATGTGACAAATGTAACAATATGCTTATTGGTATAAGTATTCGGTTCTCTATGATATTTACGGATATGGAAAGAGAAAAACACAAGCAAAGAAACCAAAGTTCCACTGATTATATTTTTCCCCATGTAATAGGACGTCGTTATTTTAAGGAATATTCTAATGATATCAACGACATAATAATATCGGTATATTTGTTGATTTATAGAACTCATGGAATCCTTTTAATATTAGGCGGGTAAAGGCTGCATTGGCATCGATGTGTTCCAACCAGAAGTAACCCACTATTACTCTTCAATAAAATATCAGGTCCGGTTCTCTATGATCAGGTCTGTTTCTCTATTGATAGTGATCGGTCGGTAGTGAACTAACTAGTTCATTTGAACGACACATTAAAAATAACAAACTATAGTTCGTTCTAAAATTTTGAACTGGTAGTTCGTTTGCGACGAAAGTGTGCTGCTACTCGCGAACGAAGTAACTTGACTCAAGTTAGTCTGCTCGAGAGTAGCCAATGGCAAGACTAGAAAAAAAGAGCTAGTTTAAGAGCAATCAACGGGCGCATTCAAGGGCCAAAGCGGGCCAAAGGCACCGCAAAAGCGCTCTATCTGCAGCCGTGCATGTGCAGCGTATTCAGTCAATAAACAATTTACGTTTGATATAAAAAATGTATGTTATTTACGTCTGGACATTAATATATGACTTATTCGAGTTAGTTAACCCTTTTAGACGAACATAAGTGTTATATTAAGTAAAACTAAAGACAGTGATAATTTTAAGATAGTTATCAACATCAAGAATTTACGATTACATCCTCTTCTTTGCCTGTAGATCATTGTGCCATTGACGAGTCGATGTTTTTATTATGAAAATTACATCCCCCCCCATATGATTCATTCGCTAATACCTGGTGCAAAGTTGATTACAATTTTTAATTTCAAGATATATAAAATAAATTAGAATCTTATGATTGTGTTCATGGGGTCATTTCTGGAAATGCTACAGTGGTCGAACTAATGTTCTCTACAGATAAAAAAATGAGCATTTGTACTCTTCTTTAAATGTGTAACACAATAAGAAAATTGTGGAATGGACAAAGTGATGAACTGTGTATCTTATATTTGTAATCTTTTTGTGAATAAAGAGCTTTGTGAAGTATCGGCGATACATTGAATTGAGGTACGGTATTACAATATTCTAGAATTCTTTTCAAAAATTGACCAGTGACGATACAAATACTCTAGTGAGATGTGCATTAATACAATTATATTGCAGCCGGTAGTTCGTTAATGTATTAACAGAAAAAAATTGTACTCAACATAGGATTTTAATCACAGCTGGTCCATTATTTAATCTCCAACTTTATATACTATGTCCTATCATTGAGATACTGGGAGCCTTTACTTTAACCATTAATAATTTTCAATTTAATTCCCAATTTCTCGTAAAATAAATGTTGGTCTTGTATCTTTTAATTTAAATGCATATAGTCTCTTCCCATGAGTCTGAATATTAATATATGAAATGTAAAGCCGGAGATTTAGGATAATAATAAATCGGTATTAAAAAGGAATATTTTGTTTTTTAGAACATTTAATGTAAGTTTTTAATTTACTGAAGAATATTTGATACAAAATTTATCCTATGCATAAAAAATGAAAATAAAAAAATATTGCATAGATAATTACTCTTAGTCATTGCTGAGACAGACGCGCAAATGCTTAATGTAATATCCACTACCCAGATGGCTCTCAAATCGGTACCACCAACATTTGCATATTTAAAGAAATTAATATTTCATTTTGTTAGATTCCGATGTGAGAAGTTAATGTACATAAAATTAGTTTACAGTTTATTAATTAATATGCATGTAATTTGTTTTGTTAGGTTAAGAAATGGGAAGTTAGTTTAAGTCCACTACTTTTTTTTTTTTTTTTTTTTTTGCATTTGGGAATTTGTTTCAGGAATTGGTGACGCCGACTTCAGAGCCATCTACCGGAAGCTACATTAACCATTAAGGTACGTATACACTTGCGCGCCACAAACACGCGCGGCGCGCGCGCCGCTCGTCTTGTGTTCGTCGAAATTATTAATTTCAACGAACCTCCTGCGATCCATAGGAAACCCACAAACCTTCAATAGACATTTTGCAGAGCAGGTGTAACCAACCATGTCTTTATCGCGTTTGTTGCAAAACAAAGAATCTCTGATAGGACTGATGGCGTTTGCAATTTTGTTTAATAATAATGCTATATTTAAAGATTTGGCGCTAAAAGTGTGTACTTCATGAGCCAGTGCAATAGATGACATCAAGAACTTTATTAACGGCGCTTAGTCGGTTGATGCCGTCCAATTGTATTTGCGAATTGTAATAATGAAACATTGAAAAAATATTATACATTATAACTTACCCTTTCCTGTACCTTTGCTGCTTTTTAGTTTACTTTTCTCACGCCGCGCCGGTAGGAAGAAAGTAAAGAAATCACCTTCTTCTAGCATATATCCATCTGATCCCCTATTGCCCACCAGGAATTTCCTTTCAAGTTTTTTGAAAAAAGATCCTTCTACTTACTTACTCACTGACACTATCGAACCCGTAGGTTCATGGCCGAGAAGACACAAGCTCTCCATATATCCCTATGCAGAGCATGCTTTCCAATCATTCCCTGTATAATCTACTTTCCTCAAATCATAGTTAATGTTATTCTCCCACCTCATTCTTCGTCTACAAACTGGGTGATTCCCTCTGGTTTTCCTACAAGAAGCAGTCTACGAAATTTAACTGTTATTACATCTGGCTGCCTATAAAGATCATGCACTTCATTGGCATGTAGTCTTCTCTATTCACCTGTCTGTTCATCTCTCTTTGGTCCAAAAATTTTCCTAAGTACTTTATTCTCAAATACTCATAATCTCCTTTTCTCCCTTAAAGTAAGAGTTCATATTTCGCATCCATATAATATAACTGGTAGATTAATAGTTTTATATATTTTCAGTTTTACGTTTTTGAAAGTAGTTGGGACATCAAAAGTCTCTGTAAAACATAATAGCTGCATTTCCATAATTGAGCCTATGTTTAATTTCTTTGTGCATCTCATTCCTATTTGTGATTATTGTTCCTAGGTATTTGAATTCAGCCACTTCCTTAAAATTTTCCTCATTTGTCATTAGCTGTCCACTTCCATTATATAATGTTTTTCTACGTGTGACCATATATTTAGTTTTATTGGTATTTACTTCCAGTCCTAATTTCTTAGTGTTTCTCGATAGCGTGTGCGTGTTGTCCTTTAGTATCTCCTCGCTATCGGGTAATAGCACTACATCATCAGCATAACTAACAGCTTATTAATACCATTGAGTTGTTGGCCTCTTCATCCTCTAAAGAATTGATGGCATGCTCTAGTACAAAATCAAGTAATCCTTGCTTCAACCCATTCTGGAGTTCAAAAGTATCCGAAAACTGTTTGCCTACACGCAATCTACTCATTGTGCCATTTAGACACATTCGTATAAGTCTAACTAACTCTTTAAGAATTCTGAAATCCAGCAGGATACTATATACTTCTCCCTATTAATTGAACCGTATGTTTTTTTGAAGTCTACGTATAGTTGATGTACAATACCATTATATTCCCATTCCTTTTCTAAAATCTGTCTTATACTAAAAATCTGATCTGTTGTAGACCTGTTTCTTCTAAATCCACATTGATCATCTCCTAGAATGTCATCAATATAGGGAGTAAGTCTGCTTACTAATATATTTGTTAGAATTTTGTACGAAGTTGAAAGTAATGAGATACCCCTGTAGTCGTGGTAAATTAAATTAAATTGGCAAAGCACTAATTTCATTTAAGTAATTTCAACTCGTTCGTTTTCTTCTGTTTTGTTAAGAATATTAAATTAAATAAACTAATTGATGTATCCTACAGGATAAATTGCGAATTTAAGGGTTAACATGTCTCCTCCTGACCACTCCATAATAACTCATAAAAAAACGTACAGGTGCGCGCGGAAAACAACGAACCTCTCACGCTCCCGTCCAAATCTGAACAGCGAACCATTAAAGTGTTCGTGGAAAAAACCGACAATGAGTGGATCGTTGTGCGCTGCATGTGCGCGGCGCGCGCGCACCTAAAAACCGTACAAATATGACGAACACGGTGCGCGCGCGCCGAGCGGCGCGTAATTGTGTACATACCTTTACAGCAATATTCGCATAGGTTTATGCGCACATGCCATCTAATGGCGAACGTCATAGATCAAAGGAAGCCTGCATCTTCCTTTCTTCTCAGAAAATGAAGGGAACTAATCCCTGGGCGAACGTAACAAATTTGTGCTATTCTTGGACCAACGAATCTGTGCCCCCGTAAGAAATGCGAACTAAATACTGATTCCGTTTTTGCCTCGGTAAATTATTTCCATCCTTGCATTCTTGCCTGTCTCTATTTTCTATCTCTCTCTTTCTCCCATCCCATTACTCACAGTTTTGAGATTCCTTGCGGGATATTATTTGCACTCACAGTCTAGTATCAGTATGTTATGTTAGATAGTATGTAAATTGTAAATTATCATCATTATCTTAATTCATAAGCATAAATTAGAATTCCTGTATAGTATCAGTATGTAAATAAGATCGTAGCTTGTAGTAACTTCGCCATAGCCGGTCCCTAGCCCGGATGAGAAAGAAGGAGGTTACATGACTCTGTGTTCATACCTAAAATTTATAATTTTGCTAGGACTTCAAGATTGTGTTCCAAATCTAACCAAATAAAACAATGAGACGTATTTATGACGAAACATCTATCTTTAAAAACATCATATGTAGATTCCCTTCACGTAATTTCCATTTAACCAACAAATATCCACTATTATAATTACATCCATTAATCATATAAATGAATCAATGTCATTAGACATACTTAATTTAAATATGAAGAAGTAATAATTAACCTTACGTTATTCAATATTCAAGAGCCTGACACTGGGGGAAAGTTTAGCAACGTCTCTGCTCGGTCAGTTACAGTGGCTTCTATTTGACGTAGTGGGAGGGGAGCGCGGTGGAATGGTGTGAGAATTGACGTGTACTTTTTGAAGAACGATGACAGCGCTACAGGGGCACAGATCCATTGGTCCGAGTATAGTTCATATTTTAAAATGAACCACGTAGTTCATTTTTAAATCGAACTAACTAGTTAGTTTGAACGACACACGCTATTGTGCGGGAACGAACGAACGAACTAGGTCAAGACATTGAACTACTTTGCCCATCTCTACCATATCTCTACTCTATGATGATAAGGGACCCGCGTAACATAAAATGAAGAAGCAGTTGGTTTTCGGTTACATTAATAGTTGAATATTCCGGAAATATATGTTATGGTTAAAGTGAAATTAAAAATGCGGGAGAAGTGTCGAGAAATCATCAGTGAAAAAGAGACGAGAAATGTCATCACCTTAACCTCTATTGCATGAATAATTTTTAAAAATTATCTTTTGTTGTAAAATTTAATGATCCCGCTCATTACGTGACTAGTAAGGAGGTTAAGGCTCCCACCTTTTTTAAATAATCGGCGTGAAATATCAGCCCTGCGTGACGGCCGTCTTGTAAAAATTAGGGAATGACAAATACAATCTTCATATTCATTTGAAACAGTCCTTTTTATTGAAATAGTTACGCAAAGCTGTAACATTTTACTTTTTTCTGTACGTTGCTCTCAGGCAACATTATCAACTATGGATTAATTGCAATTATGGTTTTACATGAAAATTAAAAAAAAAAACAGTTTCCATTCACTTCAACATTTTCTAGTTCAGGTGGGTGAGCAATATACATTTTTAAATTATATATATGCCCGATTCACATCCAGTGGTGGTCCCTGCTTAAACTTGCTGGGCATTCACTATATTATTCTTAAAATTAACTTTAAAATTAAGTTGATAATAATAAAAAGAAAGGTTCACCCTAATGGGCATTGATTGTACATTAGTCTTTGCTGTAGTCATTCAGTGATTTTGTGTTTCTTGGGCATTTTGGTATATGATATCGGTCATACTGTCTGCTACACAATTCACACATGCACTTCTCACTAGATCATGATATTTCTTTATTCTGCAAACCTTATGATGTAAGCCATGAATCGAATATTGTGTTACAACATGTCTTAGCTCTTTGTTGGCTTTCGTTAAAATTAAGTTAGTAATAAGATTAAGTTAAATTGAAAGACTCAAATACCATCAGAATGGACTAAATGTATTGCTCGGAAAGAGGCAAAAAAAAATTCCATTCTATTCCATTGATGCAGTTTAACCTCTCATATTTTAAGTACCGGTACTTTTACATGCCACACTCCACTCGATCCTTACAGTGACACGACCTGTCAGGAGAGGGATTTAACTATGGACCACACAGAACATCAATGGTCTCCCAGAATGTGATCAGTTCATTGCCAGGGTCTCCTCAGAGACAACACAACATTAAGGTGAAACACACCGATCACACACACATTCATACTAAACATGGCAAATATGATTATGATGACCAGTAGATATTTGGAGATCGTTTGGGCCATCAAGATTTCTGACAGTTGTCTTACAGGTGAGAAAAAATCTTGAAAAAACCAACACCCAGAAAACTTGTCAAAAATATATACCATACATTAGTACAGAGAGAAAAGAAAAACACATTGTTAACAATTATGAATTAAGATTATGTATGTCTAAGGCATGCAATGTTAAAAAAAGAAAAAAAATATGAATTCAATTTGTACAGATATAAAAATAACAGAAAATATGAGGCAAAAATACAAAGAGGAAAGTTAAAAATAACAAATTAAAAGGATATGGAATTTAAAAAAATTACACTTGCTATAAACTGTTTTTATATATTAATTGTTTATGGCTTAAATCTACCACACCCTTTGCAAATAATAAGCAATGGAAACAGTGAAGTCTATTCGTAGATTCACAGTTCCAAATCCAACGATTTCAGTTATCAATCTTAAAGCTGAATGTCTTATAAAATTTCTTACCTCTGCTGGTCTGCACCTGTTTTAAATCTCAGGCAACGGTCTGCCAAGCTTCTTTATTTAGGACTTGTCTTCTAAACTTAAATTTGAAGAGTTAGTCTCATGAAGGAAACAAACAATATTCAATGTTTATTTATAATTATAATTATTATAATGTTATATAATGTTACATTTTGTAGATGATCAATTGTTAATTGCACAAGATTTTGAAGATTTAGAATATATGACTAGAAAATTAATGGAAGAATATGAAAAATGGGGATTAATTTTGAACATAAAAAAAAAATTATCAATTGGTGAACCAAAACAAAATTTAATTTTGGAGACTGGAGAAACAATAAAATCTTGTAGTGAGATCACATATTTAGGAATTAAAATAAATAAAAATGGGAGTTATGAAGAGGAAATAAGAAATACAAATTAAAAGGAAAATATGCAATTGCTTGCCTCAATGGAATATTGTAGGATAAAATTATAAGTAATAAAAATAAAATTAATATATATCATACATTTGTTAAAAGCATCATTACTTATGGAGCAGAACTTCGGCCATTAACAACAAAAACAAATAAGTATCTTTTGGCAACGGAAATGGATTTTATACGAAGGGCAGCAAGAATTTAAAGAAGAGAAAAAATTAGGAACCCAGTTATAAGGAAGAAAATGAAGATTGAAGACACTATTTTAGATTATATTAAAACTCAGCAATTAAGATGGTACGGACATGTTCAGCGAATGGAAGAGGATCAGCTACCAAAATCTGTTTTGGAATGGAAACCTCAGGGAAGATGAGGCAGAGGAAGATCTAAAACCTCCTGGAGTCAGGGAATATATTTATACATGAAGGAGAAACATCTACAACCAGGAGATTGGATGGACTGACAAAATTGGCTATTGGGAATCGGACGATATCAAAGACATTCAACCGATGATCTATCTGTCTATAATGTTATATTTAAAAACACAAGAAAACTAAATATGTAGAGTTTGTACAATATAAACACTATTAAATATATCATGCTGTATTAACCCATTAGTGCATATAGTACATTTTTATTTTTAAAATAAGGAATTCACTGTTTAATGAGAAAACACATGTTTTTGAAAGTTAATCTATTAGTTTTTATATGTGTATTTTCATTTTTATATGTTTGACATACAAATTTGACTCGTCCTAAAAATGGGACGCTATACACAGCAGGCAGTACAATTATATTCCATCCATAGTAATTCTGCCCGAGGACAGGTCTTTCACTGCAATCATAGCATTTTTCATGCTATGCTTTGACGCTTTACTAGGGAATTGTAGGTGTGGTAGCTTCCCGTTGCTTTCCACACAGGTGAAGGATGATGATGATGAGATGATAATGATAAGGATGATGATGATGGCCATATGATTTCGGGGACCGTTTGGGCCTTAAAGTTTTCCTGACATTTGTCTTACAGATGAGGAAAAACCCCGAGAAAAACCTCACCCAGAAAAACTGCCCCAACCGGGGCCCGCTGCATGACAAGGCAGCACTACCTCGAGACCACAGCGGTGGACACAGTTATACAGGGTGGACCGCTCGAATGGACCTAATTTCAATTGCTTGTTACTGGCAAACGGTTGAAGATAGAAACTTAAAACAACGTTCATATTACAGAAAAACTCACCAAGTTTTGATATCCAGATCACCACATCTCTATATGAGCCCCAGCAGTCACTGTGACGATATCAAAGCGATGAACAATTTCTTGCCAAGTACGTTGGAGTATGTCTTCTGGAATGTTCTCAATAGCCTCTATGATGCGCTCACGAAGATCACGAAGGTCTTTGACTGGGGTGGTGTAAACTTTATCTTTGACATAGCCCCAGAGAAAGAAATCCAGTGGTGTTAAATCGGGAGATCTCGGGGGCCACGCGATTGGTCCTCCCATACCAATCCAACGGCCAGGGAAAATGTTGTCCAAAGTCGTACGAACTTCATTGGACCAGTGGGGAGGAGCACCATCTTGCTGGAAAACGATGTTAGGCTGCAGTTGTTCAATTTGTGGAAAGAAGAACTGCTCCAGCATGTCAAGATATGTGGTACCACAGAACAGTTTTCTCGGCGAAGAAAAACGGTCCAATGACCTTATTATGTGACAAACTGCACCAAACATTCATCTTCGGACTATCACGAACATGCTCTTGAATAGCGTGAGGATTCTCCGATCCCCAGATCCGCACATTATGCCGGTTTACCTTGCCTGACAAATGGAAAGTGGCTTCGTCCGAGAAGAAAATCTTGGTCATGAAGTCAGGATCAGCGCCGAGACGGTCCAGCATCGTATTGGCGAATTCCACTCGTTTCGGCATGTCATTCGGCTCCAGACGTTGCACTAACTGCACTTTATATGCGTGCAGTTTGAGGCGTTTGTGGACAATCCGTTGTAATGTCGATTTTGGTATTTGAAGTTCCCGCGAAGCTCTTCTTAATGACTTCCGGGGGCTTCGCTCAAATGCGGCTTGAACATTTGCTACCATTTCATCGGATGCTCTGCGACCACCACCATGCTTCTTCAACACCAGATCCTGTAGCTAATAATGTATCACGCCACTTCTTTATGCTTCTAGCAGTTGGAGCATCACGCGGTTAACACACGCGGAAACTCCCTTTGAACTCTAATGATTGATTTAAACTCCGCATACCACAAAACAGCTTGCGCTTTCATCTGCGGAGTCGCCATTTTCACAAACAATTAAATCTAAGAACGAGAAACGTATCTTTGTGCCATCTACCGACAGGATTCGAAACTTGGTGAGTTTTTCTGTACTATGAACGTTGTTTTAAGTTTCTATCTTCAACCGTTTGCCAGTAACAAGCAATTGAAATTAGGTCCATTCGAGCGGTCCACCCTGTATTATGCTATATATATATATATTACTCTTGTTTAGTTTTAAGAATGAAAAAGTTCAATAAATGAAATAAATTGAATTCCTGTCAAAGAGGACACACATTTATTGGAACATTGAGTGTTACGTTATTTCTGTGTATGGAATTCCAACAACCATTTTGGATGTAGTCCTATTTTGCACTTTGAGCAAATGAACTTAGGCTTCCGAGAGCAATTTGCACATCTTCTTTGTGTATATTTTCCATAGGCCATTTGGCATTGGACATCACACCTCAGGTTTTGTGAAGGTGCTGGAGTTGGTTTGCCTTGATGTGAAGGAACTCCAAACGAAAATGGCAAGTTGGTGCCTAAACTTCAACAGAAGTTCTGAAGAATTCTGGTTATGTAGCTTTCTGTGAAGTATCCATGCATTCACAACACTGACATGCAGAAAGTAGGCCAAGATAGGCCACTGCCATTTTTTCCGCCTCATTCTAGATATATAGATGAAACATTCTGGTTCATAAAATCTGATCAACTCCTCCCTTTCATTTATTGTTGGATGAGAATATCTTGGGCTGAGGGAATTTTTACAATTTGTCCTCAGGTACAAAATTATTTTTCATATAGTTTTTATTTTTTGAGAAGTAGTAGTGACCTATCTTGGCCTATTTTCTGCATGTCAGTGTTGTGAATGCATGGATACTTCACAGAAAGCTACATAACCAGAATTCTTCAGAACTTCTGTTGAAGTTTAGGCACCAACTTGCCATTTTCGTTTGGAGTTCCTTCACATCAAGGCAAACCAACTCCAGCACCTTCACAAAACCTGAGGTGTGATGGCCAATGCCAAATGGCCTATGGAAAATATACACAAAGAAGATGTGCAAAAATATTTTGAACACAACCTATTTCTTCTTCAATATTGTTGTCGTTTCATACAAACTGATCCTCGGTGGTAGCATGAAGCATTTGACGGCCGGGGTGATTGAGATTAGCTTCATGCTCATCGTCAGATTTATTGCTGTCCTTGTCGGTGAATGGGTTATCATCTGGTGGACAAACATATACAAGACTCTCCTTTTCTTCACTTTCCAGTAATTCAAAGATTTCGTTCATAGTCAGACTGATAATAAATAGAAAAATATAATTATGAGATAGTTTATGTATGCTAAAATACTTATTTTAAATGAGATATTGAGACAAAGCGAAGAAAAGTCATGTGTTTAGCATAGACATGACTAACAGGTTTACTTATGATCATATTAGATAAGATAATGCAGTAGAAAAATGTTCAAGCTTATTTATATTTTCATAATCAAACATACTTTTAATATGGTACAGACGGCATGACGTCCTTTTTTTAGGACACTGAAATATATTTCATCATTGTGACATGGATAGTTTTCTAAAAGAATTATTTTAAAGCAATAAGACAATTATAGTATGTACACCCTTAGACAAAAAAAAAGAGTCATCTGCTGATTCTATCAATCGATCGGGGAACTTTGTGAGCGCTCGCAGAAGTCGTATTCACCTCAACATGTTTTTAGTAATTGCACTGGGTTGTTTGCTAGTTAACGCAGTGCACACTCAAGCAACATTAAAGAGAGAGTTTGGCTTAGTGTGTTTCCATGGTCGAGAGGTTTAATAGACATCGTCTGCTTTGATGCACACACAAAACACACAAAAACATAAATTAAAACCTTCTTCTAATAAGTATATGAGGAAAGACAACCCTTGAGGATGCCAGACGCAGTCTCTGACTAAACATCGTGGAACTACAAGCCACACAATCATGGCCTACAGCCCGAAAATCTTCTTCAAGATCATCATAGCAACTCCGGCCGTGAAAGTCTACATGGAAACATTTATTCTGTTATATGTACTCTCAATATAACAATACTTCAATACTTTTAGATCAAGTCGTTCGGTTCCACCAGAATTTGATTGTTTGTGACATTCAAAATGCTGTGCTGGATGTTCAGATTGACTTGTTCGTTACTGCCAGGCTCTGTGTTTCTGGAAATGCTCATTTTGCAAGCTCCTAGAGGCATTAAATCAAGTATATGTTGCCTTGCCTCTCGTGCACATGCAAGCCAGCAAACTGACATCCACAGGGTTCATACACATAAAACGCACTTGCCTACTTCTTAAGCTTATCTGTATGAGATCTCCATGGCAGAAATAATTTCTGTTTCAAAACATCTGGATATTTTAGGAGATTGTTGAAAAAAAAATACAAGAATATTATTCATCATATTACAACTATTCAGTTTTTTCGTAAGTTCAATTTTTCTTTTTGTTCAATAAACCGTTGAACATATAGGATGACTCTGTTCATATCACACATTACAAACATCTTATAGCTCCATTTTTTGGCCTTTTTTTGGATTATACATCTTCAGTATATTCCATTCCTTGAAAGAAATGATCTGCTCACTTATGCTGGACTTCTCACGTTTAGACAGAACCTTACAGTTTGACACAATATGGTCTAATAAACTTCATACCTTGAAGAGAGCATCCATAGCTACATTACTACCATCAATAGGATTGTCACAGAAATGCAGATAGACTCTATTCCTTCAAATCTGTTGCAGGTCATTGCATTAGCCACTAATGATACACAAAATAGTTTATTCCAGAACAACCTTAATTTTGGTAATTTGACCACCAACATACAAAGTGCAATTCCCAGCCATATTTCAAATTCTTTTTCTGTCAGCTGTAAAGGTTTATCAGTATTGAATTGTGCAACATATCTATTAGATTCAGTCACTGTGTGCCCAATCAATTCATTTCCAACAAACATTTGAAATAGTCAATTGGAGAGAAATGGAGATTTGAAGTCAGTAATTTTTCTGTCCGTTAGAGTATTTCTAGTGTACTAACAACTTCATATTTCACTTCTCTTTTTCATGACTACTAGGCCTATTTTCCTCAGAGTTCATAGACATCCATCCATAGTAATTCTGCCCAAGGGCAGGTCTTTCACTGCAATCATAGCATTTTCTTGCTATACTTTGCAGCTTTACTAGGGAATTATAGGTGTGGTAGCTTCCTGTTGCTTTCCACACCGGTGAATGATAATGATAAGGATGATGACGATGGTGGCCGGATGATTTTCGGTGACCGTTGGGCCCTAAGCATCCTGACATTTGTCTTACAGGTGAGGAAAAACCCCAAAAAAAAACCTCACCCAGGAGTCTGTCCTGACCGGGAATCGATCCCGGGCCTGCTGCGTGACAAGGCAGCATGCTACCTCAAGACCACAGCAGTGGACATAAATGATAAAATTATTAATGCAATAAAAAATTTTCATAAAAATGCAGTATCTAAAAATAAATTTGGAAAATGTGTATCAGCAGAAATTAAAGTAACAAAAGGCTTTGTCAAGGTGTAGCATATCACCCACATTATTTAAGATCTTTATACATAAAGCACTGTCAAACTGGTGCAAAAAATGTTCAGGAATGGGAGTACCAATTGGAGATGGAGCAACAGGTACAATATATACACTGTCATTTATGGATGACCAGATAATAATTGTGCAAAAATATGAAGACATGGAGTTTACGTTCAGAAAATTATTGGATAAATATTATAACTAGGGTTTGTAAATAAATTTAGAAAAAAAAACATTTTATATGGGATGTGGAGCAGAAACCAAAGATTTATAATTAGAAGATCAGAAAGAGTAATGTGAAGGATTTGAGTATCTGGGGGTAAAAGTAGATAAAGAGGATAAATAAGAAAGTGATATTAAAAACAGAATAAATAAAGGTAGAGCAATAACAGCAATGATAAATGGAGTCTTATGGAACAGACATATAAACAGGAAAAATACGTTACAAATATATAATTCAATAGTTAGAAGTACTGTTACATATGGAGCTGAAGTTTGGAAATTCAACTAAAACTTAGAACAAAAAATTATGTCAATGGAAATTTATTTCTTGGGGAGAGCAACAAGATGTTCAAAATTAGAAAAAAATAAGAAATACTGTCATACGAGTAAAAATTAATATTAGATATTCAATAGTAGATTATATAAGATACAAGCAGTTAAATTGGTATGGCATGTACAATGAATGCAAGAGGAAAGGTTATCCAGAAAAACATTGGAATGGTGTATGCCTGGAAGAAGAAGGAAAGGAAGACCTCAAAATTTTTGGATGCAAGAAATAAGAACTGAAATGAGAACGAGAGGACTGGATGACATGGAATGGATGGTAAAGACAAGTGGAGAAGGAAAATAAAACTTTAGGCACAGAAGATGTGTAAACATTGAAAATCTGTATATAAATAAACTATTAATAGAATGATTAAACGAGTAAACACATTTAAATAGCTAGGAAACATCACTTCATATAATGGAGAAAAAATATATTGGGAATAAGTTAAACATGTTTATAAAAATAACAGGTATACATAATAAATAGTACATTCCAGTGGTGGCTTGTGAAATCAGATAATTGTGGTTGCACTTAGAAACAGAATTAGGACATTTCAGTGGCAGCTTGTGAAATTGGATAATTGTGTTTGCACTTAGAAACAAAAGTAGCACATTTCAGTAGTGGGTTGTGAAATCAGATAATTGTGGTTGTATTTAGAAACAAAAATAGCTCATTTCAGTGGCGGCTTGTGTAATTGGTTGTGGTTGCACTTAGAAACAAAATATAAAATATTTCAATATTTGTCATTAACAATAATATATAAATGATTTCAAGCCACATTTTCAATATTAATTGAAATTTAACAATCAATGAAATAATATTAATGAAAAGGTTACATTGTAGAGCATTTACTGTATTCATTATTTTAAATTATTTGAGAAAGCAATAATTCACTCCAAACATGTCTCAACATTCCAACATTTAGTAGAAACACAGTGGGGGCACGCCGTAGCGTAGTGGTTAAGGCACTGAGCTACAAGCCGGAGGGTCGAGGGTTCAAGTCCCGTTGGGGTCAGGATTTTTAAACTGACCAAAACCTTCTGGCGGCACCATGGTCCTGGGGTCGAGTCAGCCTCTAACGGAAATGAGTACCAGACGCTTGTTCTGGGGGTAAAGGCGGCCGTCACGCAGGGCTGACAACCCGGCTGACATAAAGTGCCGATTGTCTAGAAAAAGTGGGAGCCTTAACCTCCTACTACCCCAAGGGCCTCCAGGCCTGTTGTGGGATAAAAAAAAAAAAAGTAGAAACACAGCAACATAAATCGCTGCTTACAACCAGGTTTTTCAAAGGGGAGGCAGGGTACTCGCATATGAAGAAGCAACAATGATTTGTTCTGTCCAAGTTGCAGAAGGTTTGCAATCCTTGTGCTATATGATATGCAGTAAGTCTATTTCACAGCTCGCTTTATGTTGCAAATAATATATTAAGAGTTTTTATTAGATTAAAAACAAAACATTATTAAAATTTTAATACAAGAAGAATAAGTTATTTGAATATTGGTGGTTTCACATAGGCCTACTATAAAAACTGCCCTTGGCATATTCAAACCAATGTCAACAATAAAGGAAACCAGAACCAAATTATATAGTAACCTAAATCTTCCAATTAAAATTTACAAAGATTTCTATTAATTTCAGATATGAAGGTAAGCTCTTCCTGCTCTTCTATATGGTTGTAAATCTTGGACCATTAAAACAACAAATGCACCAAGAATAAGAGCAGCAATAATGATATATGATACATGAGAAATACATAGGGTTATACATCGTTAGAGTATAAAACTAATATAGAGATTTGTGAAGAACTGAAAATACCTCTAGTCCTGACAGAAAAATAGAAAATTATAAATCTAAATGGCTGGAATATGTTGACAGATTCTCAAAGATTATAAAAAATTGTAAATTAATAGCAAAATATGGCGAGAACATAAAATAATGAGACTACTTGGTTGAATCACCAGTGCGACCAGAACAGGCCAACAAGTGACAGCTATATGATGATTATATTAAGATTAGCTCTTCTGTACTGGTAATTTGATTTTTTTACTAGTTGTTTATTCACAATTTTCAAATTCGTTGATTCAAAACAATTATTTATCAATTGGGATTTTACATGTAAACAATTGTATAAATATTGAAAATGTTTGATAAATGTAACAGTGAACTCAAGTTAATGTGTAACAGTTGATTCATCTCATTAATTCTTGCTGCTGCAACAGGAATTCGTTGACTTCTGATCAGGAGAGATTCGTAATGATGATGTCTGCACTTCAACATCCTCCCTTGTTAGCATTTCTCTGTGAAAAAATGTTTATGTATTAATTTATCGGGATTTAAAGAAGTGGTATTTGAGGTAGATGTGGTCTATTAGCAATTAATATTTTTAATCCTTGTTAAAAGAAAATAGGTCTGTGCATAAATTATTGATATAACAGCTGTCACTGAATTATATAATAAATATGAAAATCAAATAAAACTATGTTTTATTTTTATTTATATAATAAATATTAAAATCAAATAAAACTATGTTTTATTTTTATTTAATTATTGATATATTGTTGAAAGTGTATAATAATAATAATACCTTGAAAGTGTGAGAACAGCATCCAAGATATTAATGCCTGTTTTTGAGCTGGTTTCAAGAAATACAGCACCACAATCCCTTGCTAAGAGTTCACCTTGAACAATGTCTATACACGTGATGCCTTTGGATTGTGCCTCAGCTCTCAGATCAACTTTGTTGCCACAAAGTATTATTGGAACTCGTTGCTCTGTCACTTCCTGTTTCAAAATAAAATTACATTTATTCTTCTAATGAAATTAATTAATTTTAGGCTTTGTCAAGTCAATAAATGACTAGTATTTAAATATGATCTAAGGGTTCATTCCTAAATGAAAGGATACAAGAAAAGAAGACAAATTTTGGTCTTAAGAATTAAATGAATCGTGTTACCTCATACTTTTCTTTTGAAGAAAAGAACACCAGATGGCAGTTTGGATAATTGCCGGCAAAAGAAAAAATTGACAGTTGTGAAAACAGCTGAAGATGGTGACAATGGTCGCTGATACTGCTGTGCTGTGATTAAAAAAAAACATAGAAGTATGAGGTAAGAAGAAATCACGATTCATCTAATCCTTATGAATTGAACCTCATAATGTTAAAAATTCCCAAATTTATTATATAAAATTAAGTCCACTGCTGTGGTCTCGAGGTAGCGTGCTGCCTTGTCACACAGTGGGCCCGGGTTCAATCCCCGGTTGGGGCAGTTTTCCTGGGTGAGGTTTTTATCGGGGTTTTTCCTCACCTGTAAGACAAATGTCAGGAAAACTTTAAGGCCCAAACGGTCCCCGAAATCATATGGCCATCATTATCATCATCATCCTTCACCGGTGTGGAAAGCAACGGGAAGCTACCACACCTACAATTCCCTAGTAAAGCTGCAAGCATAGCATGGAAATGCTATGATTGCAGTGAAGGACCTGCCTTCGGGCAGAATTACTATGGATGGATGGTCTAATTATAACTTAAACTTTGAATCTATCTTATAAGCTTAAGCTAGTAACCTCTTTGTATACCAAGCTCAAAAAGGAACATGGAAAGCAAGTGTGGTGTAACTTTACCCAAAATAAACCAAACTCCGAACGGAATGTAAATGAGTTAATTACTATTTATTTATGTTTTAAATGGTATTAGCGCTTACATACATATCTAGTTGAGGAATTTTGAAATCTGGACACAATTAATATTAGTGGTATTTGTCAAAATAAAAATTCAATTGTCAAAGCAGCATGGAGTTAATAATTGAACTGGTATAAAAGCCATTTGTTATCAGTTTTCACACTTTCCTTTCAATGAAATGTTAAACATTGTTTATGATATAATTAACTAATTCACTGGACTATTGAACCCAGGGTTTCATGGCTGTGCAGACATTGGATTTCCATACATACCTGAATCCATCCATAGTAATTCTGCCCGAGAGCAGGTCTTTCACTGCAATCATAGCATTTTCATGCTATGCTTTGCAGCTTTACTAGGGAATTATAGGTGTGGTAGCTTCCCGTTGCTTCCCACACTGGTGAAGGATGGTGATGATAATGATAAGGATGATGATAATGGCTGGATGATTTTCAGGGACCAACATTTTTCAGAAAACCCTGAAAAAACCTCACCCAGGAGCTTTTCCCAACCGGGAATCGATCCTGGGCCCGCTGCATTACAAGGCACCATGCTACCTTGAGACCACACATACCTCTCTGTAGCTAATGTATTCCAATCTCCCTTGTATAATTTACTTCCCTCAAATCATGGTTAATGTTATTCTCCTACCTCATCCTTGGCCTGCCTACGAGGTGATTTCCCTCCGGTTTTTCTGCAAGGAGTTTCCATGTACTAGTACCTCTTTCTTTTCCTATTTTTGTCACATATCTTGCCCATCACAGTCTACAAGACATAACTAATTTTATTACACCTGGTTTCCCATAAAGCATGTGTAGCTCACTGTTACACTCTAATTCAACCCAGGAAGTTACTACAGACCTTACGGGCTATGCCAGTATCCCCCTACGTACAGGGGGTAGATGTTGCCAAACACATAATAACGGTATTTGTTTGTTTAGGGAGGGGAGGAGGGGAAGGTTAACAGTACTTTTTCCAAATCTATGCACTATACATTTAAAAAACATAGCTTTCTTTTACGGCAATCAAACTAGTTTTATAGTAAATATAAGTCAACACTTTCACACAGGATAGTACAGGTTGGCATGAGCTCAGTGACAAGTGGTAACTGTTTTTTTCTTTAAGAGGAGGTGCTTGGATGGCCACAACTTACAACTCCGTAGCTGCTGTGTTGCATACTTCAATTTTATTTAAGGATTTCCCTCAAGAAAATACTGTTAAAATGGCAACCCAGTTCCCTATTCCAAACACACAGTAACTTCCTGGGTTGATGGGTTGAATCTGACTGTTCATAGTCTTCTCCATTCTCCTGTCTCTTTGGTCCAAAAATTTTCCTAAGAACTTTATTCTCAAATACCCATTATCTTTTCTCCTCACTTAAAGTAAGTGTCCATGTTTTGCATCCATATAACTGGAAGAACAACCATTTTATATATTCATAGTTAAATATGGGAAAATAACATTATGAGGTTCTTAATTCGTAAATTAATGAGTCATTTTTTAACATCTTACCTCATATTTTATGTTTCTTCAAACACGGGAACTAGTTTTCGAGAGAAGGATCTCTCTTATTTTCTATCAACATTATGACTACCGGATTTTCGTTGGGAATCTTTGGAATCTCCATCAATAACGTTGCCATCTGGTGTTGATTTGATGAACTTTGAGATGAGGTCACGTTCATCAGGAATCTCGAAATTCATGGATCTAAATTTGTTCTTCTGAATATATATCTTCTCCCAAATTGTCAATATATTCTTAGTTTAACATTTTTGAGAGAAGATGGGATGATAAGAGTCCCTGTAATGTGTAATAGTATGTGTTTCCAGAATTGAGCCTGTGTTTAATTTCTTTCTGCGCCTTATTCCAGTTTGTAATTATTATTCTTAGTTATTCAAATTCAGCCACTTCTTTAAAATTTCCCTCATTTTTTCATTAACTGTTCATTATAAAATATTTGATACTATTTCTAGTTTTATCAAATATTATTTCCACCCCCAATTTCTTAGTGTTAGTCAATAGAATGTGTGTATTAGCCCTTAGTATATTCTTGCTATCGCCTAATATACTACATCATCAGCATATACCAACAGCTTATTAATACCATTGAGTTGTATGTCTTCTTTATCCATAAAGGATTTGATGGCATGCTTGAGTATAAAATTGAATGGTAGAGGATACTGTGCATCTTCTTGCTTTAACCCATTGTGAATTTCAAAAATATCTGAAAACTGTGTGTCACCTGCAACCTACACTTTATGCCATTTAGACACATTCAAATAAGTTTAACTACTTTCTTTAGGAATTCCGCCCAGCAAGGTACTATATAACTTCTCCCTCTTAATTGAATCATACGAATCTTTGAAATCTACATTTATCTGATGTACACTGTCATTATATTTCCATTTCTTTTCTAAAATCCGTATTAAAAAACTGAGCTATTTTAGACCTATTTCTTCTAAATCCATATAGATGATCACGTATTATATAGGGAGTAAGTCTGGATACTAATATATATATAATGTTAAAAGATTCCAGGCTCTGTGACCATGGTGTATAACTGGTGTTTTTTCCATACGTTTCTCGCTCAACTGCGGAGGGCATCTTCAGTGGCCAGTGCTTCTAGGTGGTGTTTCCTTGTCGTAGACTCGACTGTGAATGACTGGCAGAATGTTGAACTAAACAGCCAGAATGCTTTGATGTGCCCAACCATCAAAAAGCAATTGCATGTGGCACGAATGGGAAATTATATAGGAACTTCATGTACGAAAACTAGAAGCAAAGTGCCCAGTAGGGTAGGATTACCATAAAGTGCAAGAAAAATATTAACCAGGATTTGAGGGAGATAAATTATACAGGACCCTCACTGCTGGGTTCCCGAGATTGAGTCTTGGTCACTCCATGTTGGTTTCGTGGCAGAAAAAATGGAGCTTGGACAGGGTTTTCTCGGGGTTTTCTCCCGCCTTCCCCTGCCGCATTTTCATTCCACCATTTCTCCATACTCATCTCATCACATTCATTTCATTTTGTTCATCTGCCTCTGTGGTGGTACATCAGACGTGGTCAGCCACACCCTTGTCATTCACAGACCTCTATATATAGTGGCTTCTTCTCATCTCATCCCTCGATCCGACCATGACTTGGACACAAGTTGAGGATATTATTATAAATTATACAGGAATAACTGGAAAACATTATTTGGGATAGCAATGTATGGAGAGGTTATGTATGCATAATCATGACCTCCATGTTCGATGGTGCCATTAATTTTAAGACAACACAAAAAAGTTGGTTTCCAATGTCCTACATTTTTCTTTCAAAATTGTCCCTTTCATTGAATATTTTAATAATAAATTCCAATCTGTCTACCTTCCAAATCAAGATATTGTAATTATTATGGTTATGGAGGGACAAACAATTCCCTCCACTTAAAACTGCCAAATTTGATTTTAAAACTTATGAATTGTGTGAATCTAGAACTGGGTATGTGTTCTCGAGATAGCGTGCTGCCTTGTCACACAGCTGACCGAGATTCGATTCCCAGTCGAGAGAGGCCTCTTGGGTGTGTGTTTTTTTTTTCCTCATGGGTTTTCCTGACCTGTATGACAAATGTCAGGAAGCTTTAGGACCCCAACGGTACCTGAAAATCATCCGGCCATCATTATCATCATTATCATTCACCAGTGTGCAAGCAACAGGAAGTTATCACACCTATAATTTAAAGCTACAAAGCATAGAATGAAAATGCTATGATTGCAGTGAAAGACCTGCCCTTGGGCAGAACACTATAGAATAAAATAGAATGGTCATTCATTGTTTACATTCTATTAATCACAATTTTATGTATCTAAAATAAGTTAGAATAGAATAGAATAGATTTATTTAGCCTGGTGGAGTTAAGGCCATGTGGCCTTCTCTTCCACTCACCAGGACAAACATATGTTACATATAAATACAAAAAATTACAATAATAGTCATACTAAACAATTAATTATCTGTCAAATTGAATAATAATGAAAATATTGTCTAATAATACAATGAAATTAAATACAATTAAAATTAAATTAATGATATAATGAATACAGAAAGGAATAACAGCTCGAATCTACTATACATAAAAAGAAAAGAAAGAAAAAATACAAAGAAAGTAATAAACTACAATGAATTAATCTATGCTTTTTATACAAGGCATTAGGTAAATATATTAACAAATCTTAAATCTATTTTATTAAATAATGAAAAAACACATTAATTTTTAAAAAGTAATATTAGTGAGTTGTTTCTGTTAGTAATTTTATTTGCAATTTGTTTCTGAAAGATGGTAAAGTTTGGCAGTCTCTGACATAGGGTGGAAGGGAATTCCATGTTCTAGCAAGAGAAATTGTAAAAGATTTTGAATAATAGGTAGTATGATGAGGAGGGATATAAAGGACACTGCGCTCAAGGGATTGGGTATCTAACTTATGTGTATCAGAGAGTCTAGTGAAGCGGTGTGATAAATAATAAGGTAATGATGTGTGTAATATGTTATAGAGAAGGCATAGGGAATGGATGGTTCTACGATCTTGTAGACAAAGCCATGACAATTGTTTCAGGGATGGTGTAACATGATGAAATCTACGTATATCACAAATAAAACGTATGCAAGAATTATGAACACGTTGAAATCTTTGGGTAAGAACAGTATTTAGATCAGTAAAAAGAGTACCACAATAATCAAAATGGGGCATTGCAAGTGTTTCTACTAACATTTTCCTTAGAGCAAACGGTAAACAATTTCTTATACGATTTTCGGTCAGTTACTGGGTGAGTAGAATTTAAAAATACTACCGCACAGGGGTACTGCATGGACTTTTAAATGACCGCACAGAAGGGAGGAACCAGTCTCGTAAAAGTATGGCAAACCATGCTGAGGGGTTAAACATAGTTATACAGAGTAATATTTTTAAAGGATTTTTTATATAAGATATAGGTGCCATAGAAATGATTCTTTGAGCATTTGATCTGGAATGGGTCCTTTGAGCCGGTGAGGATAACTGATTAGCCACTTGATGTGAGAAATAAAAAATTCAGTTAAGAAAACTGAAACTAAGTTTGATATATTTTGTCATGCTTAATGATAAAATTTTGTCATGACTAAATGTTCTGTCATCTGCTAGTCATTGACACCAATCATTTTGTCAGCCTTGGCACTTATGAGTAATTTTTCTGTGAATTTTATTATTTTGTTTTTTAATTTGCTTGAAAGATGTACAGGAAATAGACTACATAACCTTTATAATCCAGGATTGTATAT
Organism: Diploptera punctata; assembly: GCA_030220185.1. Lineage (NCBI taxonomy): Eukaryota > Metazoa > Arthropoda > Insecta > Blattodea > Blaberidae > Diploptera > Diploptera punctata. The sequence continues at coordinate 358,059 of JASPKZ010007224.1, read as the reverse complement.
TAGGGTGGGCCAAAAAAACTCATTTTTTATTTCGAAGTTGTAATAGCGTGGAAAAGTTACAAATTATATAGACAAAAGAAAAGAAAAAATATATATCAAAATCGGTTGTCATCTTCCAGTCACGCAAAGGCTCTGAAGTTTGACAAACTATGAAAAACACTTAATTTTTTTAGATAATTTCTTTAATTTTTTAATTAGATGTTTTCATAATGTTATAGTTTGTAACGTCTTCAAATAGAGCCTAAAAATATTGTGTTTTAATTTGGTTTAGATCAGTTGATATCTTCCAGTCATGCATAAGCTCCAAAATTTGCCAGAATAATGAACAAGTTATATTTTTATGCATTTTTGGTATTTGATAAATAACTTTCGGAGTATTGATTGTCAGATCCCACAGATAGACATAAACGTGTTTAGCAAAGATCAGCAATACCTACTTGATATTAAAAAAAATAATAATTGCAAAAGTGAATTTTTTTTTCATATTTTGCCAAACTTCAGAACCTTTGCGCGGCCGGAAGATGTCAACCGATTTTGATAATTTTTTCTTTTTTTAGCTATATAATTCACAACTTTTCCATGCTATTACAAAACTTCAAAATAAAAAAATTAGTTTTTCGGCCCACCCTATTGCATATATTAATAAGCACATACATTGGAGATTCATTGTTTATTTTACTGTCAGCCAAGAAGATTGTTAGTCTCAAACTGAAATAAAAATTTGTGTTTTCCATATGGATGTTTATCCCATAATATGATATAAAAATTTTATTGAATTTACTTACATCTATGCTTTGAATCCACTGTCTTACATTCAGAAAAGACCTTTCACTGGTAACATCATACAGCAACATAACTCCATCTGCACGTCTGAAATAAGTTTTTGTCATCGAACGAAATCTTTCCTGTCCTAAACAAAGTAATAGAAATGATGAATATAATATCTATATGTAAACAGTCTCGTGATACAAAAGTGCAAAGAAATTAAATGTGACTATTATGACAAGATAAAACCTAGAAAAGATGTAGGTGCAAAATTCAGAATACTCATCACATATCATCCTCATATTGGCTGGGCAATATTCTCCTTTGATATTATAATGTGTGGATATGAGGCCAACAGCTGAGGAATCAATTATGGAGTCATATTGATTAATTATGTACTGTGGAGCAAGATGATGGTAAATGAATAGCATTTCCGAAAATAACTCATTTCTTTTTTCCTATGCAAGCTGGTTTGGTTATTAAAATTCAAAAATAAAATGAAGTGCTTTCACAAAATAATATTAATTTAAAATTGTCAATTTTTAGGGCCAACACGCACACTCTACTGAGTAACATTAAGAAATTGGGGCTGGAAGTAAACATCAATCAAACTAAATATGTGATCACACGTAGAAATACATTATATAATGGAAATTTTCAGTTAATGAGAAATGAGGGAAATTTTGAGAAAAAAGTGACTGAATTCAAATACCTAGGAACAATAATTATAAACAAGAATGAGGTGCAGAAATATAAACATAGGCACAATTCTGGAAATGCATTATGCATTAAAGGGACTCTTGTCATCCCAACTTCTCTCAAAGAGCATTAAACTAAAATAACTCTGTCCTGCAGAAATTGCATAAACTAAATTAATTCCTAACAAGTTGAATTTATTTATGGACCCATTTTAAGGAATATATATTTCTTTTGTTAAATTGGAGAAACTCAATTACTGATGCCAGCTTATTTAAATCTTAAGTTTTTACCTATTTGCATCATCATCATCGTCACCATAATCACAGATAGCACTGCAGACCATATTGACCTCTGGCCACTGGCAACATCATCCTCCATTTATCCCTGTCCAATGCATTTATCCCTGTCCTCTTACATCAAGCTGCTTAAGATCTTCTTCTGTTCCATCTAACCATATCAACTTTGTTCTATATTTTCTACTACTTCCTTCAGGTTTCAGTAGTAAGAGTTTTTTTTAAAAAAAGATTGTCCTCTGTCATCCTGATAATATAGTCAACCCACCATAGTCTCATAATCTAGCTGTCTTACAAACTTCCATGATCCGACCATCATATCTCCTGAATTGCCACTATATCAATCTTATGTCCAGCCAACACATTTGTCAGGCTGTTAAGTGCCCTTGCTGTATATAATGATAACACATTCCAAGTCACACCTATTTGCATATACTTAGTTGTACATTTTGACAACAATTTAAATAATATCCACTGATTCATTTTCCATTACTTTACTAAATTATTATATAAATTAAACTAATGTATCTTATAGGATACATAACTAATTTATGGGTTAATTAAATTGTATGATATACATTGCGATGAACCAAACTTGGCAGTTGCTAGAGTCAATTTTTAATTTTTGGGTGACTTATATAAATAGCATATACTAAGATTTGTTGTGAAACATTGAGAATTGCGACTGCTAGAGCAATTTTTTAATTTTTGTTTCTGGTGAACACCTACATGTACTGGTCGAATTTTACTGACAAATGAACTCAACTTTACCTTCATTAATTAATTGAAAATATGCCAAGTTTGGTTTCGATGAAACAAAAATTGTGGCCACTAGAGTGTTCGTGGACACATATACACACAAATATATATATATGTATGTGTCTGTTTGTAGAAATTTAGGCCATGCTCATTTTCGGTGTCTACTAGATAGGACTGGTGAAGATCTAAAATTTTTTTTTCAAAAATCTTTTCATGAGAACAACCTCAAAGCTTTATTCCTTCATCATCATCATCATCATAGTACATTCACGAATTTAGGCCATTAGTTGACTTGTTTTGGCCTCAAGAGAAACACCATTCAAAAGTCTTTTGAGCGGACGTCCTGGTCTTCTTCTTCCTGCAGGTTGATATCTTAACATTTGTTTGGGTATCCTGTGAACTTCCATTCGATGAACATGTTTCATCCATCTTGACTTATAACCAGAAATTTTGTTTTCTAAAGGTTCCATGTGTAATTTTTCTAAGATGTCTTCATTTCTTTTTGTGATCTAGTAATGTGTATCCTGCAGTCTTCCGAAGGTCTCATTTCAGCAGATCTAAGTCTCTGTATATCCTTCTTTATGCCTTCATATTCACTTAACTGTTATCCTCCCCATTATACACTGCTCAAAACAATTAGAGGAACACTTGTAATAAATTGAATAAGTAATTGTTTTTTAAAGCTGTTTTGCTGAAAGTTGGACAATACGTAAATCGAATTATTAATTTTATCATTGGATACAAATTTTAAAGATCCATGGCCTAAATACAGAGAAATTACCCCAAATAACAAATATAGAGAATTTTTTTTATTTTGGAAGGCACTGGCCACTTCTAATTGGTAAGCTTTCCTGATGTTGCTATAGTGACGAATGTTGTTTATTGCCTTGTTTATTGAAGTCTCTGACAAAATGAGGCATTTAAATGAGTTTGAAGTGTATCATGCTCAACATCTTTTACGACAAGGTCAATCTTTTGCCAAGTGGCTAGAGAGCTTGGGGTTTCTCCTTCTGTGGTGTCCAGGTTATGCAACAGGCACAGAGAGACAGGTCAGTATTGTAGAAGACGTGGCCAGGGCCGTAAATTTAAAACAAGCCCCCAGGATGACAGATACGTTGTTCTTTCTGCTCTTCGACAGCGTACAAAAACTGCAAAAGACCTGCAGAATGACCTTCATATGGCTTCCGGAATCCGGGTTTCAGACCAAACCATAAGGAACAGATTAAGGAAAGAGAATATTCGTCCAAAAAGGCCCGTTAAAAAACCACGCTTAACAAATGGGCATAAGGCAGCAAGACGTACGTATGCTGAAAACCATGGTGATTGGAACCTGAACCAGTGGGAGTCTGTGCTCTTCTCGGATGAATCCAGGTATCGTCTTACACGTTGTGATGGTTGATTGAGGGTGTGGGGATGGTCAGGAGAAAGATTTTCTGCAGAGGCTGTACAGGAAATTGATAGATTCGGAGGAGGTTCCATAATGGTGTGGGCCGGAGTTATGTACAACAAATATACGGACCTTGTACTTGTTCCCCAGTGACTGAATGCTGTCCGGTATATCGAGCACATTCTGGAAGAGGATGTAGTACCTGCTGCCATTGGAGTAGGCCCTGGATTTCTGTTTATGCAGGATAATGCCAGGGCACATTCTGCGGCTGTCACCAGGGATTTCCTGAGGAGGAATGAAATTGAGGTAATGGAGTGGCCAGCGGTCAGCCCAGACCTCAACCCTATTGAACACTTGTGGGATCTTCTAGACAGGAAGGTCAGGAACCGACATCAAGCTCCACAAACTCTGCAGCAACTTGGAGATGCTCTGAAGGAGGAATGGGAGAATATCCCGCAAGAGGAAATCCAGAATCTTATTGGGAGCATGCCACGAAGGTGCCAAAGTGTCATCAAATGTCGTGGAGGCCATACACAATACTAACTCTATATAACGAGTGTTTAACTTTGAAAAATAAGCACAAGATTCAATTGCTTACATAGCGGAATTATTTTAAAAGTTAATTGTCAGCATTATTCATTTTGTTTTTACTGACATGAGCAATAAATAAATAAATAAATAACCACAAATAATGTACTTTATTAATTTCATGTTTGTACCTTTATCCAATGAAAAAATATTTGCATATTTCATAGTGTTCCTCTAATTGTTTTGAGCAGTGTATTATATGGATGGGAAACATGGTCTCTTACTTTGAGAGTGGAGAAAAGATTATGATTTACGAGTATTTGAGAATGAAGTTCTTATGAACATTTTTGGACCAAAGAGATTAACTGACAGCCAAATGGAGAAAACTACATAACAGAATGCTACATGATCTTTAAAGGAAATCAGATGTAATAAGAGTAGTTAAGTCTTGTAGACTGCAATGGGCAGGATGGCACGAATGGGGAATGAAAGAGGGACATGAAAACTCTGTAGGAAAATGAGAGGGAAAGTGCCCACAGTAGGCAGGCCAAGAATGAGGTGTGAGAATAACTTTAACCATGATTTGAGGGAAGTAAATTATACAGAGGATTATTAGAAAAAAATTACTCAGGATAGGGAAGTATGGAGAGCTTATATCCATGTGACCATGAACCTGTAGGTTCGATAGTGCTGGCGAGTTAGTTAGTTATGGACTTAAAAGGTACTAATTCTTATTATTGTTGTAAATATGAATCTAACTTTTATCAGCATGCCGTAGCATAGTGGTTAAGGCACTGTGCTACAAGCCAGAAGGTCGAGGGTTCAAGTCCCGGTGGGGTCAGGATTTTTAAACTGACCAAAACCTTCTGGCGGCACCATGGCCCTGGGGTCGACTCAGCCTCTATTGGAAATGAGTACCAGACCATTGTTCTGGGGGTAAAGGCAGCCGTCATGCAGGGCTGACAACCCGGCTGACATCAGGTGCCGATTGTCCAGAAAAAGTGGGACCTTAACCTCCTACTACTCCAAGGGCCTCCTGAGGCCTGTAGTGGGATTACTTTACTTTACTTTACATGAGATAAGCAAAATATTTAATAAGTAATCCAAAACCTTGGAAACAACCTTTCAATGGATATATGATGGGTGACAGGATTCCAAATTAGACATAGTCAACTGAAGAAATATCTACATGATAAGTTGAATGATTGGCCTAATGAATAGGAAATGTAGGCTGTGCGTGAAATCATTTTTCATATTATGTTGGACTGCTCAGGTGTAATTATTCTGTTTGACGGGTATCTTGGTAATTATATTCTATCTCCTGATGAATGAAGGAAAATAACTCAGGAAAGTGTAACAAAATTACCATTTTTAATGGCTTTATGAATTTAGTTATAATTTTTATGGGGCACAAAATACATACGAACAATTACAAATAGGAATGAGATGCACAAAGAAATCAAACATAGACTCAATTATGGAAATGTATGCTATATGCATACAGGGATTCTTGTCATCCCAATTTCTCTAAAAAAATAGTAAAATGAAAATGTATAAAACTGTTATATTCTCCCATTATATTATATGAACTTGAAACATGGACTCTTACTTTAAGGGAGGAAAGGAGATTAGAGTATTTGAGATTAAAGTTCTTAGTAAAAATTATTTGGACCAAAGAGAGATGAATAGACAGGCAAATGGAAAAAATTTAATAACAGTGAACTACATGATTTTTATAGGAAGCCAGATATAATAAGAAGAGTTAAGTCTCGTAGATTGGGATGGGCAGGACATATGGCACAAATGGGTAACGAAAGAGGGCATGGAAGCTTCTTTTATGAATGTTAGAGGGAAACACACAGTTGGTAGACCAAGAATGGGGTTGGAGAATAATATTAAAAATGATTTGAGGGAAGTAAATTATACAGGGATGATTGTAAAACATTAGCTCAGTCTAGGGATGTATGGAGAGCTTATATCTGTGCAGCCATGAATCTAAGATTTGATAGTGCCAGTGAGTTAGTTATGGGGCACAAAATGGGTTGATTTGAACCATAATGCTTGTTTATCTTAAAGATACATATTTAGATAGAAGGAAAAGGAGGAATCTTCATAAACAATAACATATCTTACATTCAACATTGAGCCAGATATAATTTTGCTGCCCTATCACTTCCCACCATCCGATTCAAAGATAAAAGAAAATTAATTTCTTTCAGTATTAGTATTTATTATTAATGACATTATAGCATGTAGTAGGCAATATTAAATTATAAGTAGGTACATGGCATAGGTAAGGTAACTGGTATCAACTTAGCAGAAAATCTAACTGAACATAAACCTGTTTTTAATTCCTGAAAACAATATTGTTAGTTAAAAGTTGTACCAATTTTTACTAATTTGAAAACTGCTAGCCTATTTGTTAATAAAAATTTAAATAGGTTTTAAGTAATTTTATTCTATAGTAATTCTGCCCAAGGGCAGGTCTTTCACTGCAATCATAGCATTTCCATGCTATGTTTTGCAGCTTTACTAGGGAATTATAGGTGTGGTAGCTTCCCATTGCTTTCCACACTGGTGAAGGATGATGATGGCCAGATGATTTTCGGGGACCGTTAGGCCCTAAGCTTCCTGACATTTGTCTTAAAGGTGAGGAAAATCCCCAAAAAATCTCACCCAGGAGCCTGTTCCGACCGTGAATCAAACCTGGGCTCGCTGCATGGCAAGGCAGCATGCTACCTCGGCACCACAGCGAATTAATGAAATAATTTATACTTAATTAAAAATAACACTGGTCAACATTATTTTTGTCTCACGAGTACCAATAGTTATACTTAATGCAGTTTTTTATTGTGTTTTCAAATATGTATTCGGAATTTCTCCATCACCCACAGTTTTTTTATTTCAATTTTAATTAATGGATTTAAATAATAATTAATTTAATCAACTTTTTTCGTCCATTTATTATCTTGGCGCAGTGAGCAATGAGCATGGGGAACACTTTCATCAGGGGATTTCAGCTATGGAAAAGAGATATCAGGGCAAATGGAATCCTAATATGCTGGCCAATTATTGTTGGACCATCAAGAGGGATGCTCCACAAGTGAAATATAGCAGAAAATCGTCATTTCATATTTTCTAGGTGAGTCTGAATGTTCGAATATTGTGTAGTTACGAATGTAGAAAATATTAAAGTGTTTGAAATTATAAATACCTGTCTCTCGGAAACCTTGCATGATGGAGAAAAAACTGATATCATATTTGAATTCAGGAGAAAAAGATAATATCAGAATCACATATGTTTCTGTAAATGTATGGTTAATTTGTATAAGTCCTGAAATGGACAAAATTCTTAATTTGTTTATATATTTTTTGTGTAAAGAAAATATATTTAAAATAAATTATATCATCATATTTGTAAGCTAAGAATTTTAATAGATTTTATGAACCAGTATTTACACATTATTAACAAAATATACTTACCAAGGGAACTATCAACCATTACAATGCCAAAACTTACCTTGAAATTTTTCCCAGAGAAGCATTATGATGTAACAGGCAGTGTTCAAATAATTATGTGCCACTTTTAACTGTAAATAACTGAAATCCGACACCAAATCTCTCATTTAAACCACAAGGAAGTAATACAAATCCTGACTTGGTAGATTGGATAACATTCACAACCTGCCATCTGTGCCCCATCCCATCTCACTCCACTCTACTCTACTCAAGCAGGGACGTCCACTACTTTGCACAGTGTGTGGACATTGCTGGATTCCATCTTCGATTTCTGTGCCTTGTAGTTAAAAGTGGCAGATAACACTGGTCGACAAGGTTTTCTTCACAAGAAATCTGATTAGTGAATCTAGTGCATTTTTTCTTACTGAATTCAGATATGTAGTCAGAATTTTTCCATCAGGCACAGTTTTTTTGTGACAGTAACTTTTTAAAATTGATTTTAGCATTCTGTTTGACCTGTCATAGGAACCTTTACCTTATATGTAGCAATTTTATTCAAGCTGTATTTAAAGGCTGTCTCTGATGAGCACAGTGAGCGTTTTCTTCAGAAAATTTCCACAATGTAAAAAAGAGGTACCAAGGCAAGTGGAGTTCAAATATGCTGGCTGACTACTGTTGGACCAAGAAGAGAGATGTTCCAGATGCAAAATATGTCCGAAAATCACTATCTACCACTTTCTAGGTAAGTCAGAATGAGTTAGAGTTAGATGGATTTAATTAAAAATTATAAAAAATGTAAATGAATATCAGAAAAAACTCTTGCCTGGTAGGAAGAAATTGAAATGATATTTAAATTCAGGATGAAAAATACTTCTAAAATATCATATTTTTATTCTTGTGATAGAAAAAAATTTCATATTTGTCGACCAGTGTAATTTTTTGGACATGACCTTGATGCATCACAATGCTTCTCTGGGAAAAATTTCAAGGTAGGTTTTGGCATATAATGGTTGACTGTTTCCATGTTAACGCAATGAGTCTCCCACAAACTAACTCACTGCCAAAAACCAGAAGTTTATGGCAACATGAGCAAAACCTCTCCACATGCCCCTATCCTGAACTAATATTTTGCAATCCTTCTCTATCTAATCTTTCCTTGAAATCAATGTTAATGGTATTCTCCCAACTTATTCGTGGTATACCTACTGGGCACTATCCGTCTGGTTTTCTTACAAGATGGAGGCACACCATAGCTTAGTTGGTTAAGGCAATGTGCTACATGCTGAATGGTTGAGAGTTCAAGTCCTGGTGTAGTCAGGATTTTTAAACTAACCCAAACCTTCTGGTGGGACCATGACCCTGGAGTTGACTCAGCCTCTTACATGAATTAGTACCAAGTGCTTGTTCTGGGAGTAAAGGTGGTCGTCATGCAGGGCTGACAACCTGGTTGATATAATGTGCTGATTGTCTATAAAAGTAGGAGCCTTAACCTCCTACCACCAAAAGGCCCTCCTAAGGCCTGTAGTGGGATCAATTTACCTTTACCTTTAATACAAAACATTTCCATGTCTCTCTTTCATTCCCCATTCGTGTATCATGTCATATGTCATGTCAATCACAATCTGTGAGACCTCTTTTTATTACAAATGGTTTCTCATAAAGATCATGTAACAAACATTTAGGTAGATTCTCCATTCACCTGTCTGTTCATCTCTTCTTGGTTGAAGGATTTTCTTAAGCACCTTATTTTAAAATCTTATAATCTTTTCTCCTCTATTAAAGCAAAAGACCGTGTTTTGCTTCCACATTGTATAACTGGAAGAATCATTGTCTCTTATATTTTTATTTTAACATTTTGTGAGAAAAATTGGGAAGACAAAAGTTCTTGTAATGCATAATTAAGTGTTTCCAGCATTGATCTTATGTTTGATTTCTTTCTGCTCCTCAGTCCATTTCATAATTATCGTTTCTAGGTATTTGAATTCTGCCACTTCTTCAAAATTTTCCTCATTTGTTACTAAAGTGTCCATTCTCAATTAATATGGTAATGTATTTCTGTATTATAAGTCAAGATGGATGCAACATGTTCATCGAATGGAAGATCACAGAATACCCAAACAAATGTTAAGATATCAACCTGCAGGAAGAAGAAGACCAGGACGTCCACTCAAAAGACTTTTGGATGGTGTTTCTCTTGAGGCCAAAACAGGTCAACAAATGGCCTAAATTCGTGAATGTACTATGATGATGATGATGTATTTCTGTGTGGCCAATATTTAGTTTTATTGTTATTTATCTCCAGCCCCAGTTTCTTGGTATTTTTTTAATGGATGTGTGTGTTGACTTTTGGAATTATCATTGCCCTACTACTGTATCCATCCATAGTAATTCTATCCGAGGGCAGCCATAGCATTTTCATGCTATGGTTTGCAGCTTTACTAGGGAATTGTAGGTGTGGTAGCTTCTCGTTGCTTTCCACACTGGTAAAGGATGATGAGATGATAATGATAAGGATGATGATGATGATGACCATATGATTTCTGGGACTGTTTGGGCCTTAAAGTTTTCCTGACATTTGTCTTACAGGTGAGGAAAAACCCCGAGAAAAACCTCGCCCAGAAAAACTGCCCCGACTGGGGATCGAACCCGGGCCTGCTGCGTGACAAGGTAGCACACTACCTCGAGTCCACAGCGGTGGACTGTATAATATCCTAATATTCCATTTTCCTAGGAACATGTTCTGATGTTTACAAATTTTCCATGGTTCACCTGATATCCCTGTCAAGAGATGTGAATGGGAGGCCATTTTATCTCTGGAAAATTTTACCTTAGTGGCATCAATGCCCACATTTCTTGTAAAGTAAGTAAAGTAAAGTGATCCCACAACAGAGCCGGAGGCCCTTGGGGTAGTAGGAGGTTAAGGCTCCCACTTTTTCTAGACAATCGGCACTTTATGTCAGCCGGGTCTTTCTTGACAATTGTAATTAACAGTAAAAAACCTCTTTTGACCAATATATCTCATTTAGCAGGGGCAGTTTTTACGAGGTGTTGCAGATTTGTGCAGCCACCAGTTTTCAAAAAACTTATTCTTTTCTTAATCCATCCATAGTAATTCTGCCCGAAGGCAGGTCCTTCACTGCAATCATAGCACTTTCATGCTATGCTTGCAGCTTTACTAGAGAATTGTAGGTGTGGTAGCTTCCCGTTGTTTCCACACCGGTGAAAGATGATGATAATTATAAGGATGATGATGATGATGGCCATATGATTTCGGGGACCGATTGGGCCTTAAAGTTTTCCTGACATTTGTCTTACAGGTGAGGAAAAACCCAGATATAAACCTCACCCAGAAAAACTGACCCGACTGGGGATCGAACCCGGGTCCGCTGCGTGACAAGGCAGCATGCTACCTCGAGACCAGAGAAGGTTTTAAAAATGTTATGTTTTTAATCTAAACAATCTCTTAACATTTTATTATTAATAAAGAGTGAACCATGAAATGGACTTGTTGAAAATCATAGAGGTGAGGGTTACAAATCTCCTGCAGCATGGACAGTACAAATCTTCATTGCTTATTTCTGTGTGTTATGCATCCCCCTCCCCTGTGTAAAACCTAGCTGTTAGGAGTGATCTACGTTGCAAACTACTTGCAAACATGGGATTGTTAAGACGCACATGGAGTGTATTACTCCTTACTCTAAGAATTTGAAACAGTTAATACAATAACTGCTCCAAACTCTAAGGCATTTTCCTTATTTTCCATTGAAGAGAAATTGGAAATAAAGATCGTAAGAAGACCCATGCTAAATCTGAATATAAAATAGACAGTTCAATTGAAAAACAGACAATTCACACAAATTTTCAGGCAGAACTTGCAACAGTATGATAAGCATATAACTGGCTGTGAGATTTTGAAGAGACATATGTATTCTATCATTATCCAGGCATTTTTTTAAACTAGAGAACATCTGTGGAGACACTTTTGAGTGAAAGATTTAAATCATCTAGCTGAGAAAATAAAATGCATGAAACTTAAAAAAAATATGTTTTTAACCCCTGAGCGCGGTTTGACGTACATATACGAGACCGGCTTCCTCCCTTCTGTGCGGTCATTTAAAAGTCCATGCAGTCCATCTGCTCGGTAGTATTTTTAAACTACTCACCCAGTAACTTATTTTAGATAACTAACTAACTAACTCACTAGCACTCTCGAACCTGTAGTTCATGGCCGTGCTGACATAAGCTCTCCATACATCCCTATCCTGAGCTAATGTGTTGTAATCATCCCCTGTATGATCTACTTCCCTCAATTCATATTTAATGTTATTCTCCCATTCATTCTTGGTCTAGCAACTGGCCGTTTTCCCTCTGGTTTTCCCACAAGAAGCTTCCATACACGTCTTTCATTACCCATTCGTGACAGATGTCCTGCCCATCGCAATCTACGAGACCTAATTTATGTCATTATATCAGGCTTCCTATAAGGACCATGTAGTTATCTGTTATGTGGAGCTTATTTTAGATATATACCAAATTATTAATAAATTATATTTAGTTACATTATATTTCTAATCTTACCTTGGTTATACATATCCTTTGCTCACGGAAAGTCGATTTTGATATTGATTGTAGAGCGTATTTATTTGTTTCCTAAACATAATATTCAACAACTATGGTCGAATATTTCCTCGAATATAGCAACAATGTCCCCAGAAACATCGAACTGTGGACCACTGATGTCACAGAATGTCTCTCGTATTGAATTAAACGTGTCCATATTTTGCCATACAAAATCTGTGGACACTCCCCCTAGCCCTTTAGCAATCAAAACATGTGTAAGTGTCTGAAATGTCCCTCGTCAACACAGCAGATGTCACTATCACTTATATCGTGAGGAGGTTGTGTATAGTCAAGTGCAAAGAAACTATCCTCACTATCTGATATAGACGCTAAATCACTATGTTTATCAATCTCATCTAAAATTTTGTTGACAAACTTAAAATGTTTTTCTTCTGACAACACTTGGTTTCCTGCACACGCACGAGCCACGGTTTCACAAAGACTGCGATAATTGTTTCAAAAGAAAAGTTTGAGACCACACAATGAGACACTTTACAGATATTTATTCTTTTTCGGCAAAAATAAGGCACAGGATATGTTCAGAAGAGGGTCTGGCTGAAAAAAAAAAGTATTTCCTTTCACTTACAAGTAGCCACCTCATTCCACTTGCCCTGTCATAAATTATGTCGTAACATGAAGGGGAATCTTTCCTTAACAGGGTGACAAAAATAAGTTCTCCAACATGTAAAACAACCTAGTTATAGGCTTTGGAAATCATAGATGTACCACGCATGTTGACATGGCAATCTGCATGTGGATATTTAAAAGTCCTGACGTTTTTACACGTCCTTCTGCATCTGGGAAAGGGAACGCAATGTTTAAATGTCCACGTTGATGGGTTAATTATTCATTCTTTGGTCTATGAATATAGCTCAACAATTGGACAAAAAGTTCAGATGGAGAATCGTTTTGCATAATGTACAAAAAAAAGTATAACACATATACAATTATCATAGTACAACATGTACCGGTATACAATTATCTGATTCCATGAGACACCACTGTCTTTTAGCCTGGCTTTATCGCCCTTGACCTGTTCAGCATGGGCGATCCTGATAGCAAAGGTATTGTTGGCATAGTTTGTTGGGTTATCTCTGCATTCAAGCCCCTCTACCATATACATCCATCCACAGTAATTCTGCCTGAAGGCAGGTCCTTCACTGCAATCATAGCATTTTCATGCTATGCTTATAGCTTTACTAGGGAATTGTAGGTGTGGTAGCTTCTTATTGCTTTCCACACCAGTGAAGGATGATGGTGATGATAAGGATGATGATGATGGCCATATGATTTCGGGGACCATTCGGGCCTCAAAGTTTTTCTGACATTTGTCTTACAGGTGAGGAAAAACCCTGATAAAAACCTCACCTCCTGCAGGAGGTCATAGGGATCCAATATCAATAGTGGGAGATAATCTACTATGGAAGAAGGCTCAAAAAAATGAAAGAAAGAAAAATACTTCTGAAATAATAAATAGGATTGTTCCTCATCGTAATCCTTAATTAAAACATTATAGTAAAATTTAAAAGTAAAAAAAAATTGAAATATTTTAAGTAAAATTTTAACATACAGAAAAACTGCCCCGACCAGGGATCGAACCTGGGCCCGCTGCGTGACAAGGCATCACGCTATCTCAAGACCACAGCAGTGGACTACCATATGCAAGATAAAAATAATATTGTAGAAGGATCAAATCTCCAATAAGAAAAATAATTTTTTAGTGTAGTGAAATGGTGGAACAAAACCTGGCTTCCAATGTATTCGAATCAGCAATATGTTGAACCATATTATACGAAGTTGTTACTGTATTTTTTATTATATACATTTCTCATTAGAGGATGGTCACAAGGACAAAGTGATACAGACAATTCATTTTCGAAATTGATAAAATACAGTTTGTAAATACATTAAACATTTTTAAATTGTAAGTAAAGTAAAGTAAAGTAAAGTGATCCCACAACAGGCCTGGAGGCCCTTGGGGTAGTAGGAGATTAAGGCTCCCACTTTTTTTCTAGACAATCGGAACTTCATGTCAGCCGGGTTGTCAGCCCTGCGTGACGGCCGCCTTTACCCCCAGAACAAGCGTGGCCATAGCGCCGCCAGAGGGTTTGGGTCAGTTTAAAAATCCTGACCCCAACGGGACTTGAACCCTCGACCCTCCGGCTTGTAGCTCAGTGCCTTAACCACTATGCTATGGCGTGCATTGAAGTATTCTGTAAAGTAGAAATTTTGTAAAGATGGTTTTTTAAAATTGAAATTGACTCTCTAATGGCAGCGATGACAATTTTAAAAAGATACACTCTGTTCAAATTCTAAGGAATTCCAAAATTTAACTATGAATCCTGGTATAGTACCTCTTGCTCCAATCATCAATCATGTGGCTGTTATATTATTTAATTGGTATTTATCTTTATAATAGACAACTTTCTCAGGTTGGCCACTATGAGACCCAAAATGAATTGTGGGATCTAATGTCATACCAATTTTAGAAGATGGTCTAAATGCAATAATATCTATTCATCTATTACTCCCATTAATGGTCACACCATGAACTTCCTCATAAACTGTGTATCCATAATCTTGCAAGGTTCTGCCATCATGTTTCGAATAGTGTGGTGCTGAATGTTTCTCAGCGATTCCCCAAACGGACAAGCCCTAAGGACATGTGCAAGGGTTTCATGCTCTCTGCAACAACATATACAGAGAGTATCGTCCCTAGATCTGCCCGACAAAGAACACACTGCCGATACATTGGCTTGCATTTTAATTGCTTCTCTTCATTCGGAACAAGACAATCCCTGATGATCACGAATCCATTGTTTTGCTGGTGTACATTCATTGTAGAGAACAATGCCTTTTCCTTTATGAGGAAGTTGACTCCAGAGAACTGCTTCTTTGTCTCTTAGTTGTTTCCTAAGTTTCATTGCATCTGGTAGAAGACTTAAAAGTATTAATATTGATGTCGCTGGGTTCAATGTTAAGGTCTCTCACACATTGTAAACTTTCCTCTTTTAGGTTTTGGAGAGTAGTAATATATGTATTATTGTCTTGGTAAAGAATATGGCAAATGTTTATATAATAGTTTAAAAATTAAACTGGGTTAAATAGGATGCATTATGAAGAACAGTTCATCCTTTACATATTTCACAATTGTATTTTTATCAAATATACATAGTAAAATAACTAAAATTCAACAAATCTTGGCCAGTTTTTGGAGTCAAGTTTGGTTATTTTTGGCACATCTATTATATGTTATAATATTTGAATGCACAAATTGGATAATTACGCCAATTTCAAATTTTGATTATAAAGAAACAAGTTAGTTCATGCTACTATACCTGTAAAAAATCTTACCTGCAGTATCCCATAGCTGAAGGGCAACATTTCTATCATCAACTCTGATTGTTTTGACTTGAAAATCAACACCTGCATCAAATCAAAATTATCATTCTTTGAGTTTAAGAAATGTACTTAGACTAATTAATAGACAATGACTCTGCAACTTAAAAATTCATTGTAAATATTACCAGGTGTTAATTGCCTGGAAAATATGTTACAGTGTTGAAAAATTTCAAACAATGCAAAAATAATTAGAGAACAATTCCTTTCTATCCCATTCTTAATATAACATATTACAGTGAAGTAGCATAGAATGACAGGACAAAATTACACAATACATTTATTAGTACCACATGTTTAAAAGCTGGTGGCGGAAAATTCAAAGAAAATTTTGCAATTATAAAGGTCATAGAAATACAGGGTGTTCTGAAACTATTCATTCAAATTAATTCAGTAGGTATAAAACATCAAATCAAATATATTTTGATAAGGTACATATGGACTGAAGTTAACTTGTAATGTTAGGGATGATTTACACAGAAGAAAGTTTAACATGCTAATTACAGCAGTAGCATCGCAGGAATTGTTCGAATGCACGACCATTGGCCAGTATGTACGCAGTACTCATCTGACCACTGATTGTCGTTTCGTTCAAAGATTCCTGGCATATCCACTTTGGTTCCAGCAGCAACGGCAAATCTAGTGACGAGGTTTTCTTCTGGTTTCATACGCCAGCTGCTTCATATGCCCCCAGAGGAAGAAATCCAGACATGTGAGGTCAGGTGATCTTGGTGGCCAGGTTTTTACTTATTTTGATAAACTTTGAATTTTTTTAAAGAGTTTACTTAACAGGCTTGGAATACATTCATTAAAAATAGATGGTTTTAAGTTTGACATACCGGATAATCTGATGTACTCCATAGAGCCACTTCGGCTGACACAACAGCTTATGTCAGCACCATTAACAAAATGTTCCTTAAGTCCACTGCTGTGGTCTCGAGGTAGCGTGCTGCCTTGTCATGCAGCGGGCCTGGGTTCGATTCCCGGTCGGGACAGGCTCCTGGGTGAGGTTTTTCCGGGGTTTTTCCTCACCTGTAAGACAAATTTCAGGAAGCTTAGGGCCCAATGGTCCCCGAAAATCATCCAGCCATCATCATCATCATCATTATCACTATCATCATCATCCTTCACCAGTGTGAAAAGCAATCGGAAGCTATCATACCTATAATTCCTTAGTAAAACTACAAAGCATAGCATGAAAATGATAGACCTGCCCTTGGGCAGAATTACTATGGATGGATGAATGTTCCTTATTGAAACATATTTGTTTTGATGTTCTCTACCTCCTGTATTAATTTGAATGATTGCCTAGGTTGGATATGCTCCAGAACCCAAGAAAAGAGATCCTACAGATTCAGATAATTACAAGACAAGTCAAAATGATGATAATTGTGCTTCATACATCTACTCATGTTATCTGTTAAACAATTAAAAGTTGATAAATTTAATTACAATTTATGACTCCTATGTGTAGCTGTACAGATTTTGAAGGAGTTTCAAAAGGAACCAAAAATGTATGCCATTAATTCTGGCCATTTTCAAAGTACTCGTAGTTGAAATTTCTGAATGTAAAATTTCATTCTTCTTGTATTAAATTGAAATAAATTTGAAAGTAAAAAGTAAATTTCTAATATCAAGTATGATTTTAAATGTCATTATTGCTGTTATCTCATTGTTAAGATGTATTATATATCATTAACACATTTAATAAAGACACATGTTACTTTAATAATTCTTTTCTACAGTACTCTGCCCAAGGGCAGGTCTCTCACTGCACTCATAGCATTTTCATACTATGCTTTGCAGCTTTACTAGGGAATTATAGGTGTGGTAGCTTCCCGTTGCTTTCCACAACTTTAATAATAAATTCTTGAATAATTTCTGTCATTTTGCCCAACTCGACTGCCTAAAATGACTATATTTTCAAGAATCATAATTTCATAATTCATTTAATAATGCAGGGATTATGTTAAACTTGCATTTTGTTATCCAAACAGCATTGTGAAATTTTAAGTAATTCCTCTACTTTTGTAAGTATACAATCATCATCCTTGCAGGTTTTGAGTCTTGATACTGGTTATGGTCTTGCCAATGCTTGAATGGTCTCCCTAAGTTTTCTTGCCTTTTAACTTAGAATAAATCATGATATTCTAGATCAAGACCTTCTGTTCATAAGTACTGGTATCTGAATTTTTTTATAAGATTGTAAATAATTTACAATTGCTTCAATTTTCATAATGTTATAATTTAAAAATATAAAAACACTCAAATATTAGGATACTAATTAAAGAGTGTTGCTAAGTAGCTCAAGTGGAAAGATATTTTATTATAAGCTAGTGAGCTAGGAATGGAGTTTTTCTTTGATTATTGGGATCTAGAGTGATCCTAGAGCCTCCTATAAAATGAATATGAGGAACTTTCTTGGAGTAAATTCAACCAAAGCATAGAGCTTTCTTGTGCTATTGGCTAAGAATTGTGGATCATTGTATCCATGTGCCTTCATGGTCTGCTAAGAAGATATTTCCAACATTATCTCCGACATTTTAGGGTACATTCCCCTATTCCTCTCTACAAAAAGTCAAAGTATAGTATATCCAGTATATTACACTTATTAATTCTATAAATGAAAACTATAAGCATCAAGTAGGAAATAAATAAATTATTATTTCCATGCTCTCCTATGTACATATTGATGTTGGTGGTCTAGTTCCTTGCCTCTGGTTCCAAGGGTGATAGGTTCAAACCCTGCCTGATTAAAGGAATTTCAGGATGAAAAAATCCTAGTGTCAAGTCCTCCAGGAGGGACTTTAAGCCACGGGCTCTGAATCTCAAGACTTTTGGGCTTATAAAAGAACCTTAAGCTTAAATTAGTGGCTCTGAACAAAATTTAACCAGTCTTTCCCAACCAAATATTATCCTAGTTGCCTTCTAGATGTTTCTTTGAGGCAATAAATTAACCAATTGTCAATTGCTGACATCTGTAGGGAAAAAGTATAACTAAATTAGTTTGGTAACTACTACTGCAAGGGAACATCCTTGCCCTGCATGGGGATGTACTGGTGTAAAC
The DNA here is from genome assembly GCA_030220185.1 of Diploptera punctata. Lineage (NCBI taxonomy): Eukaryota > Metazoa > Arthropoda > Insecta > Blattodea > Blaberidae > Diploptera > Diploptera punctata. The sequence continues at coordinate 339,083 of JASPKZ010007224.1, read as the reverse complement.
AGACATATATATTTTTTAATTTGGACATCTTACGTTAATTTATGGATGATTTAAAGTTACATTAGTGTAAGTCATTTTCATCTGCACTGTGGGCCTACCAATTCATTCAAACCTCTATGTTAAATTTGGATTTAGGTGGCACCCTTAAAATTATAACATTACAGTGTAACATTTTTGTTCCAAATTTTTTTGCAGTACCTTTCTATTACGTTAATTTCTGAAAAAATGAAGAAATATGACTTGCGGTATTGTAACTTTAACCTTTCCATATATATATATATATATATATATATATATATATATATAGTAGTGGTCCAATTTTATGATTCATTAATAAAATTGTATCTCACCTAAGGTAGAACCAAGGTTGTTTATAAAAACTCCTTTACAAAAACGGAAAATGAAGCAACTTTTTCCCACTGCAGCATCACCTGCAAATACTATCTTGTAAGTCCTCTCAGGAGCTCCTGTAGGTTCCAATTCTCTGGTTGACACAGGACTCAGAGGTACTTGAATTGAATTTCCAGGTGAGATGAGCCTCCTTCCCACTATTGGATTTTTTGGATAACTGTTCTCTTCATTAAACTAAGAAACATAAAAGTTTGATCACTTATCCTATATTTCATAGTTAAATTAAAATAAAACTATGCATTATGGCATATGAAACCTAAATTTCATGATATTTTCTCACATTTTAGAAACACCTGGGGAGAGAAAATCATCAATTTGTAAAACAATAACTAGTCCATATAATGAACTACAGGGTGAGGCAATGAAACGGCACGATTTTGAAAAATCACCAATAATATATTTACAAAAAGAGTATAATTATTTGAACATGAATCTTAAGTACATGAGTGGAAATTAATGTTTTACCTTAAAAAACAATCATTTTTTGAATATGGTGCCAGTAAGGTGACGTCCTTGGTTTTGCACACATTGTTGGAGTCTAAGATGAAATCCACCCATGGCGTTCTGTAGCATCTGCAAAGGAATGTTGTTAATTTCCTGCCGGATTCTCTCCTTCAGATCTTCTTTTGTTCTTGATGCATTTTCCTCAAAGACTTTGCATTTAAGATAGCCCCAAAGAAAGAAGTCTGGGGCGGTCAAATCTGGCGAACGGGGAGGCCAAGGGATATCACCATTCTTGCTGATTAGCCGTCCTGGAAAAGCGAGTCTCAGCAAACCCATTGAGACATTAGCAGTATGGCTTGTTGCACCATCTTGCTGGAAGAGTGTTTCTTCATCTGGGATCATACTGATCGATGCCAGGCAGACCAAAAGTTACTAACATGTCAGCATAACGTTCAGAGTTCACCGTTACTGTGTTACCATGTTCATCTTCAAAAAATAGGGTCCCACGAGTCCACGAGAAGATACTGCACACCAAACTGTTACTTTTTCAGAATGGAGAGGTTTTTCATGAAGATCACGTGGGTTTTGCGGACCAATACCGGAAGTTCTGCTTGTTAACGTAACCACTAAGGTGAAAGTGGGCTTCATCACTCATCCATAAGTTATGCACTCTTTCTCCATTTGTTCCGATAACATTAAGCATCGCTTGGCAAAAGCGTATGCGATGATTGTAATCGTTAGATTGTAGGGCTTGCACTATCTGCATTTTGTATGGGTGATAGTGTAGGTCATTCTTCAAAATCCGTCTCACTGATCGATTGCTGAGACCAAGTTGAGCGCTGTGCCGCCTTGCTGATTTTCGCGGACTTCGTGTTAATGCATCGCGCACACGATCAATGTTCTCTGGGGTCCTGATTGTTTTTCACTACCACCAATTTTCTTCGTCGTGCTTGCAGTGGCTTCAAAGTTTTTCACCCACAGGAGGATAGCTTTCCTCGATGGCACGGGAGCCCGTGGCGGTAGATTAAACTTAAGACGGAAAGCACGTTGGGCACCAACCACACTATCCATGTTTTTATAATATGCTTTTACAGCAAACGCACGTTGCACGCTTGACCAACGCTCCATGGCTACTGAAATTTCCACTTGTCTAGATGCTCAAGGTCGTTTCCCCCACTCCCATAACCCCCCACTGCGCCCGTCAGCCGGAGTCCAAATCGTGCCGTTTCATTGCCTCACCCAGTACTTACTGAACTTAATAAAATAATTCTTTAGGTCACAAATGACTTAAGAGTTCAATTAATTGTTTTTTAATTAAATAATCAACTAATATTGAATTCATAAATTAATTGAGTGCCTCTGTGCCATAGGTGCCTAACGCACAATAAAACAATTATGCTTCTCTCTGTAATTGCACTAGAAATAATCTTCTCTGTCACAGCCACATCTGCCTATAACATTTTTGTGTTAATTTTAACTCATCCATAATATTATAGGCAGATGTGGCTCTGAGAGAGATGATTATTTCTAGTGCAATAACAGGGAAAACGTATTTTTTTTTAAATTGTGGGTTAGGCACATATGGCACTGAGACACTAAGTTATGAGAAATAACATTACGAGGTTTTTCAAGTTAATAACTGATAAATAATGAAGTGAGATATGACTCATTATTTATCAGTTATTAAAATTGAATTGTTTAAATAAGTGAGACTAAACATTATTGCTTTGGTAACCATATTTTGCATACATAAATTGATCAGACTTGAATCTATTGAATGAGAGAAAACTTTGTTAGTTGTTCCACAGTAGTTTTCTCTTTCTTTTTTTTTTGTGTGTTGGGTAATTAAAATATATTACTGGAATAAATCACTGTTTTTTATGTCCAGTAATTTCAAATATGGTACTTATTTAGGTAAACTAACCTGCTGATTTTTTTGTTCAATTGCCTCCAAATTCTCAGAATTTTCTATGATTGCAGCTGATAACTCTTCCTGTAATGATTTGTCGCTATCCAAATCCATATTTTCTCGCATTGTTGACCTCCCAGAGTCTGCAAAGATTGAAAAAAAGAAATATATATTTGTAGATGTAAATCATAATAATAAAAAACTATTCAAAGTCAACCTAATTTGATTTAGTGCTAAATAACAAATGATGATGATGTTATAACCAATAATTTCATATTGGAATGGACCATTTCTGTTCCAACCACAAGTAGTTTCTCTCAGTTTAATATTAAATAATAATAATAACAACAATGACAATGATGACAGTGACATTGACAACAACACCAATAATATTAATGATAATGACAATGACATCTACAACAACAGAAATAATAATAATAACAATAATAATAATAATACTAATAATATTAATAATATTAATGACATAATCATTCAGTTTAAATATGATGAGAATAAAAACAGTAATATCAATATAATGGTTCCGATGAGATCCCAGCAGAACTGATAAAATCAGGGGGAGAAAAATTGATGGGCAAGACATGCCGATTGCTTAGTATGATTTGGGAAAAAAACGCTCTTCCAGATGACTGGAAAAAACGATTATCATACCAATTTATAAGGAAGGAGATAAAACTGATTGCAACAATTACAGGGGCATCTCATTACTTTCAACTTCGTACAAAATTCTAGCAAATGTGAATTTAGAAGAAACAGGTCTACAACAGATCGGATATTTAGTATAAGACAGATTTTAGAAACGAAATGGGAATATAATGGTACTGTACATCAACTATACATAGACTTCAAAAAAGCATACGATTCAATTAAGAGGAAAAAGTTATATAGTATCCTGGTGGAGTTTGGAATTCCTAAAAAGTTAGACTTATACGAATATGTCTAAATGGCACAAAGAGTAGGGTGCATGTAGCCAAACAGTTCTTGGATACTTTTGAAATCCAGAATGGGTTGAAGCAAGGAGATGCACTATCTCCTCTACTATTTAATTTTGTACTAGAGCATGCCATTAAATCTTTAGAGAATGAGGATGGCTTACAACTCAATGGTATTAATAAGCTGTTAGTTTATGCTGATGATGTAGTATCATTGGCTGATAGTGAGGTGATACTAAAGGACAATACACACACACTATTGAGTAACACTAAGAAATTAGGACTGGAAGTAAATATCAATAAAACTAAATATATGGTCACACGTAGAAATTCATTAAATGATGGAAATGGACAGCTAATGACTAATGAGGGAAACTTTGAGGAAGTGGCTGAATTCAAATACCTAGGAACAATAATCACAAATATGAATGAGATGCATAAAGAAATTAAACATAGGCTCAATTCTGCAAATGCGTGCTATTATGCATTGCAGAGACTCTTGATGTCCCAATTCCTTTCAAAAAACGTTAAACTAAAAATATATAAAACTATTATTCTATCAGTTATATTATATGGGTGCGAAACATGGACTCCTTCTTTAAGGGAGGAAAGGACATTACAAGTATTTGAGAATAAAGTACTTAGGAAAATTTTTGGACCAAAGAGAGATGAACAGACAGGTGAATGGAGAAGACTAAATAACAATGAGCTACATGGTCTTTATAGGAAGCCAGATATAATAAGAACAGTTAAGTCTCGTAGATTGCGATGGGCAGGACATGTTGCAGGTATGGGGAATGAAAGACTTGCATGGAAGCTTCTTGTAGGAAAGCCAGAGGGAAAACGCCCAGTTGGTTGACCAAGAATGAGGTGCGAGAATAACATTAACTATGATTTGAGGGAAGTAGATTATACATGGAATGATTGGAAAGCATTAGCTCAGGATAGGGATGTATTGAGAGCTTATGTGCGCGCGACCATTAACCTATGGGTTCGATAGTGCCAGTGAGTTAATTAATAATAATTCCTAACACTAAAAATTCATATAAAAACACAGTGAGAAACAGAAAATTTACAGTTTGTGCCATGCAACTGGTTGCTCAATGAAAAGTGAGGAAAGTTAAAACTATGCCTTAAGTTCTCGCCTTCACACATGTTATACTTAAGACTCTCAGGTTTAGCTGCACATACATGAATATAGGCTAGAGAGTATATGTATGTTATATAATGTAAATTTCTATCATATCAATTGAAATATTTACCAAGATCTTCCATAAGTCTTCTTATACCAAACTGTACATCATCAGACAATTCATTCCTTGTGTAACCCAGACTGGCTGGTGCAGAATCCACTAAACTCTCAACATCTGAAGCAGATCTGCTTATAGGTTGTGATGCTCTGAAATTTTAACAACTTAAAGGGTAAAGTAATAAATAAAATATTTGATTGTTATACAGAGAGGATCTCCCGATCTACGGCCGGGCTGTGGGAGAAATGCATGTGGCCGCTGAGTCCTCACTCTGCATCACACGCCATAGCAACTGCACGGCTCACTGAGAGTCATAAACTCGCGCTGCCAAGATTTTGAAACTTAACCACCTGGCAAGGCAGTTGAGTTACATGCTTGTAAGGTGAAACATGCATTGTGTATTCTCATATTAGTGATCTTAATTCATAGTTATTATGCCCCAATCTGTGTTTACAGTACAGCGTAGGGGATTTATTTACAATAATTATGTGAAAACAGAGTCTTGCAGAGAAGTTGTTAGACGATTTTGAACACAATTTCCAGATTAAATCCACCAAATAGAGATATTGTTCGACGACTTGTAAACAAATTTAGAGAAACAGGTTCTGTGCTCGATAACAACCAAAGATAACAAAACATGTGCTTACTGAGGAAAAATTAGACGAAATATGAGAACATATGCCAACAAAATCCCTAAGATGACCTGCACATGAAACCGGTGTTTCGAAGGCATCAGCATTGCAATGCAATGAGCATTTTAAACCATACAGAATAACTGTAATGCATCAACTATAGCCACATGATCCTGATATGCGGTTATGCTTTTGTAATTGGATGTTGCAGAACGTTAATATTGGAATGCAATAATTGATCCGTGTTTAATATGGTTCTCACATGAAGCCTGGTTCCATTTAAATGGGTATGTTTCATCACAAAACAGCAGGTATTGGAGCCAGCAAAACCCCTATTGTGTACGTGAAATTCCCCTGCATGACGAATGGATATGATTATGGTGTACAATGAATGGTTACAGAATTATAGGATCATTTTCTTAAAAAACAATTAATGCACAAATATACAGATATGTTATACTGAAACCACTTTTCAAAGAACTGACTAATATTGACTGTCGAAATGCATATTTCCAGCAAGACTCTGCAACTGCAAATTCAGCTGAAGACTCATTAAAATTTAATTAGTGAAATTTTTGAAGATCGGGTTATTAGTGCGGGCTTGTGGCCATCATGGTCTCCAGATTTAAGTGTTTGCGATTTTCATTTGTGGTGGCACTTAAATAATAAAGTGTATGCAAGAAACCCTCACACGTTAGATGATCCAAAAGATTTATCGGGACAGAATTAAACTCAATAACAGAACAGCAACTAATGCGTGTAAATGAGGGTTTCCTAGCAAGATACTGAAAATGTGTGGAAGTAGGAGGAGAACATTTTCAACATCTCCTGTCATAAAGTACATAACTTATTTTCACTTTTTTCATGGTCATGCATGAACCAAGTGAAAGAAGTAGGAAAAGTTCCGTGCAGTTGCTCTGCCGTCTAACGCGGAGTGATGACTCAGTGGCAGCATGTGCTTTTCCAGCTAGCCCAGCTGTAGGTCAGGAGATTTTCTCTGTATATTGCTATGGCACTATTAAGTCATAAAATATCTTCAAGTTAACTGAACCTAACAAATTTATGTATCACTACTTTATAAAACTAATACATCTTAAAATGTATGATTTGAGTTACTAAGATATCTTAAAAAAAGAAAAATAATTATTTATTTATTATAACATCCTACTTAACAAGCCTTAAACATTAACAAGAGACATATATTATGTCAAAAATTCATTTTCCATAGTTAGTTTCTTCCCTCTATGGTATATTTACCTGTCTTGTGGATTGGCTTGCATGGTTAAATTGTCCCAAGAGCTATGCTGACAGTAGCATTGTTCCAAAAACATTACCCATGCCAGATAGGTCAAAAGTGATAAGCCAGACTAAAAAAATACCTTGGTCAAAAGAGTGATGATCTTTCACCATAAAAATACAAAAATCAAGAAACACAGACATGGGCTCCACTGGTATAACATTTTCCAGAGGTAAAATAATCTCCCATTCAGTTCTCCAGGCAGGGAGTACTTCAGGGAATCCATGGCAAAGGCTCAAACACAGGAACATGTTCCCAGGAACATGAAATTGTTAGGACATTATATAATAGTGGAGCACTAGAAATATTAATATGGGAAATAGATAAATCACTCTTGGATAAGGTCACTTTACAGGAAATTAGATGGTCAGGAGAAGGTAGTCAGGAATCAGGAAGCTTTGCATTATACTATGGGTGTGCAGCGAGAACTGAATTCGGAATGATAAACATAATTTGTATATGAATAAGAAGATAAGAAATATAGGTTGAGTTATCAAAGTTATGACAGCATAGATGATTAATGCAAGAGACATGATAGATACTGCATTATATTGTCTTCAGTTCGAATCCCATGTAGTATTTATTTATAAACAGATTTCTCAACATGATCTAGAAAATTATAATAAGTTTTCATTCTACAAAAGGCTATTCATCTACACATTATACTTAGCATAATATAATGAATAACAGTACACATGAAGCAAGAAAAATTCACTAGCAGAAAATGGTGGGTTTGGCATCTGTAGAGGAAAGGTAGAACAGTGCCCTATAATGCCATTCCTATATGTAATTTGGTAGTCCTGTGACATGTTAAGCAATTTAGCATGTGTAAATAAACTGCAAATCATGCATATGCTCAGTTTTAAATATAACATAATTGCGAAAAGTAAATAACGCATAATAATCTTCTGTATCCTGTTCTTTTAAATAGCATTACATACACATTCTTGAAATAATGTGATGACATATCCCAGAGTGTTTATAAACAGACCTAAATTAGACCTCTTCCCATGTACTATTTACTTTGATCATAACCCTTGAGAATGGCGGACAGGCAAGATTTATCTTTGCAGTTCATAGAAATCATTCTCAACAGTCTTTCTGCTGCTGCAGCAGGAAGAGAGCTTAGAGTTCCTGCATCTATGGTAAGAAGATGGGCCAGTCGGTTTTGCCTAGGCAGAGAGGTAAGAAATCATGTAATTCCAGGAAGGCCATGAATTTCCTTCTGGAGAGAGGACATGAGTTTAATTAATGAAGTTAAGAGTCACTCATTTGTAACTTTCACTGAATTGATAATCAGGTCCAACTTTCTGGGCTCTACAGCAACCACTATGTGATGCCTCAATAGCCATGTTAAAAAAATTCATCGAGCTGCCTGGATGGTTAGGTTGGATGATCAGCAGATCCTGGATTATCTAGCCTTCACTTCTACTAGAGAGGACTTTGGAGCAATCTAATTTTCTCTGAGGAAGTAATTATCTCGAGTGTGAATGATGGTCTTTTTAATGTATAACACACGGATGGTTACCAATATGTTGTTCATCATGTGTATCATGTTGCAAGATCAAATTGCATAATCATATCATATTGGGGGTTGATGTCATTCGATGGGGCAAGAGTTCTAGAACGTATCCATGGGAGGTTGAACACAGCAGTGTATCTCCATATTTTGGAAAATGTGTTAGTTCCTTCTGAATGGGAGCATTATCCTGAAGGAATGCTTGTCTTCCAATAGATAACCATCTGGTTCTCCATGCTCTTCAGATTCTATGATGGTTTTGGAGGAGGCATGATTTCCATCTCTTGGTTCACCCTCCGATGTCACCTGATATGAACCCAATAGTACACGTGTGGGCGAGAGTTAAGGCAACTTGCACTCTAAATGGCCAGGACCATACAATAGCCAGGGCAATTTGTGGAATAGTGTTGTTGATGCATGTGAAGAGGGGCATTGGATCAAGGACTTTTCCGGAATTTCATGGACTCCATGCCATTGTCAATGCGTACTGTGGCAGATGCAGGCAGTATGTGGATGAGCTATTAGTTCCACAGTTTATTTATTTATTTATTTATTTAGCAGGCTTCATAATGTTTCACACCCTCACAGTCCATCTGTTCAACATACCAACAGCCGACATAATGAAGGAGATAAACAATGAATGTCCAACCAAGTATATATATGCTGATTATATGATCATACTGTCTGAGAGTACACAGGAACTACAATACAGTTTCAACAACCTAACTACATGGGAAAATTAAAATGAATTTTAAATAAATGGAGGAAAACAGTACGCATGGTCTTCCAGAAAGGAGGCAAGATAAAGACTTCATAACTTATAGAGGAATGAAACTTCAAGCAGTAAAAGCCTTCAAATATCTAGGAATGACAATGCAACCAACAGGAAGAACATACATTCTACATGTGAAAAATACAGCCAATAGCAGCCTCCAGAGCTATTAATGATATAAAACACCCCAAGCAATTTCCCTTCAAGTAGCAATGAGACTTTTTCACACTAAAGTACTACCCATAATAAGATATGATATACAGCTGATATGGAAAGATTTAAAAGAGAAGGATCATTTGACCTGGGAAAATATGAATGCCCTCTATCTGAAAAGGATACTGGGAGTTTCAAAGTATACTCCCTCAAGACTAGTCTACCACCTGGCAAGAGAGACGTTCCTGATTCAGGACATAAGTATTCAAATGCTCCTGCCAAATACAGCTGCATATGAGGAACTGATGAAGAACCTACAACAGAAGAGGAAAGAAGTAGATGAGGATTTCTACATCTTCAGTGCGGTGATCGACCAACTCTGCACAGAAGCACACCAGCAATTGAGACTTGTCAACAGACTAGCAGTACATAGGTTCTACCACAAGAGGTGCAGCAAAAGACATTTCCACCAGGTGTCTGAAATGTGAGTTTATGTATACTGCGAGATAAGTTGTGGTTGATACCACATACTCTGGTGCACAAAACGAGAAAACATAGTGACTGAACTTAGACCCACAACCTAAAAACTTATCTGCACACTTGTGAGCATTTCTCTCATTATTACTACAGTAAAACTTGTTCAAAATGGAATCGCATGGGACCATTTTTTTTTTTCCATATTAGACAACATACCGCATTATAAAAAACACATTTTAACCAATCTTAGATTATAGAACACCGTACATGTATTTTATGTACCTTGGATTAACTGTAGTTCCGCTGCTATTGGAAAGTGAAGTATAGTATGTACGAGCAACTTTGACAGTAACATGCGAAGAAACAGTCCATTTTTTCACCATTAAAAATGTCTCTTAGGTGCGTATCCTAAAATTAAAGTATGCAGTATCTGTTTCCACTCACTAACTATACTTTCGTCCACATCCTTTGATTCCCCGCATATTTAATTCCACACTACATTGTGTCATCTTTTAAAACTGCCCACAACCAACCTGAAGATGCCTTGAAATCGTTATTCCCTAGGGATATAGCAACGACTAGAGCTTGACTTTCGAGCATCGGTCCGGAAATTTGAAGATTTTTTGATCGTGGACTTGTAAAACACTCCCACACCCTGTTGATTTCTTCCTTTTTTATGCTATTTATTTGACCATTTCCTTGCATCCATTCATTCGTTAATTTTTTTCTTTGTGTTTTAAAATCTCATAAAATCGTGTTTTTCCACATTTAAATTTAGTCATTATTTCGCATACTGAGAGTTTGTTTTTCTTTATCTTCAATCACTTTAAATTTCTCGTTTAATGACAATGATGCATACGATTTAGCCATCTTTATTTCATAAATTCAGAATGCTACCTGTGAAAGATATGTACAGTGCTCTGGTTATTTGTAAAACTTATGTCACACGCCAAATATTTGTTAAACGAACCTTTATTTCACAAAACTGGTGTGCAGTGAGGCCAAAAGAAAATTCCAGATACAGGTAAAAACTCTACTTCATCCAGCACGCAGAAATCATTACTTATAGTTAATTCACCTAACGGGAATTCAATGAAGTGAAAACTAATTTATTTACTTCTCTATTTTTCTGCCTTATAAACATTTTTTCATGGATTGTGTAGAAATATCCTTCCATTTCCACGTTGGACTGATTCCGTTTTAAACAAAATAAATATACGTAAAATTACTATTATTTTGCCGGGACCAATAAATTTGTTCACATTGGACAGATTTCTGCATTATTCACATTCCAGATTAAACAAGTTTTACTGTATAAAGTTTCACAGCATCTTCTTGCATCAAATTCTGTCATTCTTCTCACATCTCTCTGTCTGTCATCTCTCTGTCTTCCCTATTTCCGTCATCCAATTATTTTTCCCCTCATGCTGCTCAAAACACCATCAATCCACATTACTTTTGGCTGTCTTCTTCTTCTTCTTCTAACAATTGGCACCCATTCTAGTATTATTTATTTATATTATTTGTTTATTTATTTTTGTCTATTTTTTGTGTACTACCTTCAGATGTGACTTTTATTTTAAATTGCCCAAGTCTGGCCTCATTATAGACCTCAGATTTAGGGCAATAAATAATTCCACATAACCAACAATGTGTTGTCTTTAAATATGACAAAATATTTAAATAGGAAAAACAAAATAAAAAATACACCATGAATTGAACTCTAGACCTCGTGTATATGAAGCAAGCAATCAAGCACTGAGCTAAATGATATGTTATCTTAGCATCAATAATGGATTTATTTCACTGAAGAACAACTGCTGGACTATGCAACTTGTCCAAACAATTTGTACTTTTGTGAACCAGGCTTTAAACTTGCGTATTTTAACTACTAAGAATCTGCTTAATCTTTCTGGAAGGCAGTGTATATGCAGATTGGGATATTGTAGAGGATATAGAAATATAATTCACAGAACCAAGTGCATTGGAGGTTGAAATGGCAATAGAAAAATTAAAGATGTATAAAGCAACAGGTTTGAAAGAGATCCCAGCAGATTGCATAAAATCAGGGGGAGAAAAATTGATGGACAAGATATGTTGGTAGCTTAGTATTTTTTTTGGGAAAAAGAGGGTCTTCCAAATGAATGGAAAGAATTGATTATCATACTGATCTATAAGAAAGGAGATAAACTGATTGCAACAACTACAGGGCCATCACATTACTTTCAACTTCATACAAAATTCTAACAAAATACAAGTATCCATACTAAGTCCATATGTTAACGACATAATAGATGATTGTCAATGTGGATTTAAGATAAATAGGTCAAACTATAGTTCAGATTTTTAATATAAGACATATTTAAAAAATAAATGGGAATATAATGGCCATGTGCATCAACTGTATGTAGAACTCAAAAGGCATAGGATTTAATTAAGCAGAAAAAGTTATAATGTATCCTGCTGGAGTTCAGAATTGCTAAAAAGTTAGTTTGACTTATTTGAATGTGTCTAAATGGTATATAGATTAGTATGCATGTAGGCAAACAGTTTTCAGGTAGTTTTGAAATTCACAATGGGTTCAAGCAAGGAGATGCACTACCGGTACTTCCTCTATTATTCAATTTTGTACAAGAGCATGCCAACAGATCTTTAGAATTTTATATAGGAAGGACAAACAGGAGTTTTAACATCAGATTCAAAGAACATTTTCGAGACTTCATTCACGCAGAAAGGAAATCAAGCTATGCAAAACACGTTATCCATGAAGGACATCGCATGTTAAATATTGAAAACACCCTAACAGTAATGCACAGAGAAAATAATCCAGCGAAGATAAACGTACTCGAAGAGATGGAAATCATGAAAGCAGCTCACAACGACAGCCTGATAAACGAAAATGAACCCAATACATGCAACCCCTCTACCAGATCTTCAGTGAAACACCAGTTTTGAATCCTGCCGATGATGGGACAAGTCCCGAAAGCGCTACAGTTAAATGATTAATTAAGTTGAGGAGACGGACCTTTCAGGTGAATATTCTATAATTTTATATTAATAAAGATGAAGAAGGCCTACAACTCAATGTTATTAATAAGCTGTTAGTTTATGCTGGTGATGTCATATTATTAGGCGATAGTATGGAAATACTCAGGCCCAACACACACACTCTATTGAATAATACTAAGAAATTGGGGCCGGAAGTAAACATCAATAAAACTAGTTGGTCACACTTATAAATGCATTATATAATGTAAATATGCAGTTACTGGCAAATCAGGAAAATTTTGAAGAAGTGGTTAAATTCTAATACCAAGGAACATTAATTACAAACAGGAATTATTATATATTACAGGGATTCTTGGATGCGAAACATAGACTCTTATATGTATTTGAGAATTAATTTCTTAGGATAATTTTTAACCAAAGAAAGATGAACAGACAGGTGAGTGGAGAAGACTACATAACAATGAACTACATGATCTTATGGTTAACCAGATATAATAAGAATAATTTAGTTTCATAGACTGCGATGGCCAGGACATATGACATGAATGGAGAATGAAAGAGTGGCATGGAAACTCTTTGTAGGAAAACCAGAGGGAAAGCACCCAGAAGGTAGACCAAGAATGAGGTGGACGTGTAACCTTAACCATGATTTGGGAAAGTATATTATACAGGGGATAATTGGAAGACATTAGTTCAGGATATGGATACATGGAGAGCTCATGTCCATGAGGCCATTGACCTATGGGTTTGATTGTGCCAGTGAGTTATTTGTAATTAGTTTCTCAATTATGGCATGAGAACTAAATTTTTAAATGCTCTTTTCTCAGAACATAATTTTTTAAGATTTCTTAGTACTAGTACTAAAATAGAGCAGTGATTTTATATTTCACTACATTTAGAGGGATGTGATTGGAGGAGTTTTACTTTATAGGAGTCATAGTGAAATCTAGAATACCTCTTGTAATAAATTGTTACCTTTTTCGTTTTCTGCCCTCAGATGGCGTAACAGGAGAGCCAGAAGAACTGGCATGACTGCAACAGTAAGGAGAAGAAGGCCGTGAAGATCTGATTCCAGAGACATCCATAACAGTAAGTAAACTGTCATTAGTGTCCTGTAGTTTGATGTTAGCTTCACTATTCACAAAACAAACAAGTTAAACACTGCATCAGACATTGTCACCAGCAGAGAGGTGCACAGTGTTCCTAACAAAAATCCCGGCTTGTCATAGTAACCATTTTTATAGATGACACACTTTGTTGAACATCCACAATATAGTGAGACACTTATTTCTTTTATCTGTTCTTCATTGTTATGCCCCAAAATTTAGAGGTTTTTTCTTTGTTTATTAGACTGAAAATTGATAGTGTGATAGCCGGAAATTATAGTTATCAAAAGGGTATTAAAAATTGATTATTCCCCTATAAACATTTAATATTATAATTATTAGGATCTTTTTAGACAATTATTTAATTATAAATGCATATCCGATGGACGTGTACCAATCCCGTATTGGCACGAAAGGATTTCTTACTACCACTTTCACGTCAAGTGAAAGCGACCCACTTTAAGTATATAAAAACTAGGGGTTGAAACCCCTAAATCATCTCGTCGGTGGCTAGCGATTTCTAGCCCGTACGAGATCTCAACGCAGTTGTAACCAGCTCTACTTGGATGTCACCTATCATAATCATTTGTAAGTCTGCTTCTTTATTTTGACTTAACATAAATAATATATGTCTTATACATTTGGTTTGCTGGAATAAACTCAGATTTCTAACTTAGTCGGTCAAAGACATTTAACTTAGTGAATATAGTTTATTATTTGCTCAGGTTCAAGTATTCAAGTGAGGCAATTGGTTTAATGTAGTAAATTTAAAGATAGAATAATGTTTAACTCTTTAACTAATTTCTATGGTGGTTCTTGTTTATCTTGTTTTAATTATTGATTTAATCTGTTTCTTTTAAATATAGTATTATTGTTAAAATATTCACTTTATTTATGTGAATGCCTCTGATTCCTTAGTTTTTGCTATCCCTTGCAACGTTAGGTAAATCCTGACCTTGTTTTAATGTTAAGCCCGTCTCATTTATTGTACTCGGCCTATATTTTATATCATGCTACCACTTGACAGGAGACGGGCTGTAACATACTGTCTGGCAGCGGTGACATTTAAAAATTATGGAGTTCGAACCCAGGACTCTGATAATAGAAAAAAACTAAGCGAACAGTGCAATGATTATTAATTTTGTGTCTAATTAGTATTTTTCTCTTGTTATTTGTGTGTGGTTTAATTAATTTTATTACAGCTTTTTATTATATTTTATTTAAGTGATTTATTTGTATTAACATGTGTTGATTTTATCGTTGTGACTTTATTATGATCAAAGTAAAGTTAGGTCTCATATATTTTGGAATTGGGGAATCTGTAGGGAAAGACAGGTGGCAGTGATGATCTTTCATTTTCTTGGGTTGAATTATGTTTTTAATTGTTTCAAGGCATCTATTAACGGAATTATAATACAGGTGACATTCTAAATATACATAGGCCTATATCGAATTTCAATCGAAGAGCAAACACTAGGTCCTAGATTTATAAAGATAACATAGTAGTCTATATTCATATTAACCTGGAAATACGTAAACAACTTTCGCTTTCGCTGAAGTAAGGGTAGTTCATACTGTAAGACGGCAAGATTGAGGGCAAGATAATTTCCTATGACAACTTAGTTTCTTTTCTAAATACAAACACAGATGACACGGAATTTTCACTATAGATGAAAATAGTACAACATAGGAAAATATGTAATACTAGCAAACGATCCAAATCCTTTGCCAGTTTCGAAATAAGATATTAAGTGTCTAAAACTTAACCAAATAACGCAATCTAATGTTTTATGTCAGTTAGGAATTGATTACAGGATACACAACAGTAAATAACATATTCGAGATGCAGTCATAGGGACGTTTAGACCTACTAACGGATTTAATATAATGCATATGGGCGCAATTTTTCCGTTGTATACATAGTACTAGGCCTATATGTTGCCGGCATGTAATGATAAAGGCCAACTATCAAAGTAAATACCGCATTCCATCATGACGTTGTTGGTAAATGTAAGTTTTATAGGCTAAATCAGAAAAGTGTAAAAATATAGTGTTATTGAACTCGATATTCCAAGTTTTTAAAAACTTGCGACATGTTTGAGCCTCGTAAACGAATAATGTTATTTATTTGGAATTAACAAGGACCGTGTCAACTTATAAATTTATATGTTCGCCTTTTGAAAATAACAATCTCTACTCAAAATTATCGGATATGCCATCGGGAAATATTGATTAATTATTTTTTTTAAGATATTACAAAAACTACTCATGAAATTAGTACCAAGTGTCGCACATCACGCCCCGCTAGGAGATGAAAGATAGAAATTATATATATTTTTTAATGATCAGGACCTTAATATAAAACGCTAATTAGATTATTTAGTAAGTTGAGGGGATAAACACAGTCAGAATGGCTTGCTTATAGGTGTAGATTTTTTTTTTTTGGAGAAATAACAAGAATGTTTATAACGTGCTAAAACGAAGAATTATTGATAGCTTCAGATGGTTCCGGTACAAGTTATTTCAGGACATCACAGGTTCGAGTCAGTGTTACATTAGGTTGACGACCAGTAAGGCACATAGGCCTAATGGAAGTCGGAATCTCAAATATTTAGGGAACATATAACTGTGTTTTTATCCGGTGCCGCTGAACCCTTTTTCCTGATGTTGTACCCCTCCTAAAATGGGCCCTATGACTTATGACAAAAAGATGGGTTCAGGAGAGCCTGCGCAACTCTATCTGATCCCCACGACTACAGACATTACTGAACCTTCTCCCCTCCGGATATGAAAGAAAGGATGGGGCCTAGTAGTACAAAAGGTAGTATGCTGGCCTCTCATCCACTGTCTTGTGGCGGCTCGTTTAAAAACACAGTGTTGGTAAAAATACAGGTACAATACTAGCCAGGGAGATAGCTTAGTGGGGAAACTAGACGTAGTTGGGCCCTAGAATGTGCAATGTGTTGTCTGGTAGAGGAGTTAGTACAAAAAAAAGTGGACAGGATGATCTGCCTAGTGCCATCGTGCGAAACAGACTACGCTAAGACGGTCACTGGGAGCATCCAGAGGTCCACGAAGAGGTAGGGAAGTTGTAGTACAGAGAGAGTATAGAGAATATTATGGGACTAGATACTTGCCTGATGCCATCGTGCGAAACAGACTACGCTAAGACGGTCATGCAGGAAGATTGAAAGGACCAAAGGAGTATAAAAGAGGTTAATAGGGAAAATGACGTGCACAGTAGTGGAATAGAACATTGCTTGATGCCATCGTGCGAAACAGATCACGCTGAGACGGTCATCAGGATTGTTCTAGTGTCCGAGGGTGTAATAGAGGTTAACAGGGAAAATGACGCGCGCAGTAGTGGATACAGCGTTGCCTGATGCCATCGTGCGAAACAGACTACGCTAAGACGGTCATGCAGGAGCGCTAAGGCCCAAAATATAGGAATTTGGGACTCTCTAGGAGAGCGAGTCGTGGTCGGGGGCCGACCGGGTAAAAGTGAAACAGAGAGAAACACGTAGGAGCAGTGTATTAACCCCGGCAACACAGTGTAGTAGACGTAGAAATAGTGCTAGGTAGAAAGAGAGAATTTAAAAGAGAGAAAAACAGGGAACTGAGAAAGCTAGAACATACTTGCAGTGAACATGGAATATATGAAACGGGAAGATCGGTCGCGAGTAGGATGTACGCAGGTACAACAAAGAGAACCTGTCGATAATCTGAAGATAAAATAGGAAGACTCATCTCGTTCACCCTGTATCACTTATCCATCAAATCCGAAAGAGCGCGAAAGAAAAGGCAGTAATCGCATGGAGTTGCGACGCGAAAGATCCTAGCTAATTCCTTTTTCACCCCAGAGAAAAATCTAAACAAGTCCTTCCATTCATTAATAATGCAAGGGTACGCCGTAACGTAGTGTCTAGTTAGAAGTGAAAATACAAACAACCTAAAAGACATGTTACAAAAGATAAAATAGAGCTATGAAAATCATAATTATCAAGTTATGCGATGTTCGTATCAGTTACTTTGGCTCAGTTAGTGTTTCATACCATAAGCTAGCGTAGTTGTTAGGGCACTGTACTACAAGCCACAAGGTCGAGGTTTCGAGACCCGGTGGATCATAAATTTTAAAACGGTTCCAAACCCTTCTGGCGGCATTGTGGCCCTGGGATCTACTCAGCCTCTAATTTAAATGAGTACCGGACATTTGTGCTGGGGAAAAAGGGTCGTTACGTAGGGCTGACCACCCAGCTGACAATCCAGTACTAAAGTGCCAGAAAAAGTGGCACCACTTAACGTACATTTTCTATTGATAATACAGATTTATTTAGGTATCCAAGCCATTTGTAGTAAGGGAAACTTCGAACCCAGATCCGCACTAACAAAGTATAAAATCACATGATGTAAACTGACAGAGGTAAAAGAGTAGAGGGAAGCCTAGAATTAAAATCGACTTGGATTGTATTTAATACAGAAGGCTCGAAGTTGAATCTCATATGTACTCCCTTAATTGAGTCAAAAGACTCCTTCACTAGCCCACAGAGAGACAGAGCGCGATGACCTACCTTTCTTGCATTCGAGAATATGGAAAACGCTTGGAACCCTTGAGGCATTGTAACTGTTAGATATATAAGAATATTACGTAGGTCAGTCTAACGTGAGATTTCCATGTTCTCGACATTAAGACCAAAAATAGCCAAATATCAGAACGGAGATCGAACTCCGAATCAGTAAGTTAAAGCTCAAATCTTGAAATTGAAATTAAATTGGCAGATATAAACTCCGGGACTTGCAGGTTTGCACTTGTAGAAGTTAAATTCAATGGTGCTAAAACTTTCCATAACAATGTGTAATCAGTGCATACGGTTTTTTTTTCTATAAATATAAGACGAGCGTATGTTTTGGAAAATACGACCCTTGATGTAGTAACGGATGAATTGAGAAACCCAAGAACAATAAATATATATGTGTAAAAGGTATTCTGGTAATTATTTTCTCATATCGATTTTATTGTAGCTAAGAAAGTTTATAAATTCGCAAGAGACAGAGGTAGGTTAGACAGTTAAGTCTCATAGATTGGTTAGGCTCGGTGACACGAAAGAGGGGCATGGACACTTAGAACAGATAGAGAAAGAAAGAAAGAGAGAGAGAGAGAGAGAGAGAGAGAGAGAGAGAGAGAGAGAGAGAGAGAGAGAGAGAGAACGCGCCTATAAGGGAGGACAATGGAGATGCGAATCGGTATTGGGGAATTGAGAACAATGATAAAATTCAAAATGTCCATATAATAAGAATGGGTGAACAGATTAAGTCCACAACGATGCGACTCATCAGGTTCCAGGGAATTTTATAATTCATTAATTTGTACCCACAAGCCGATGAAATACATCATAATTACGCGGGAAATAGATAAACATCTTAATCCAAGAGCAGGTCGATATACAAAATAATTTTAATTACCCTTATACTAAACCAATAAAGCCAAAGTTCGGGTACTCAAATAATTCGAGGATCCACACTCAAATCAATACATAGTATATATCGATTTTATTGTATTATGCCAATAGTCAAGATACACCAAACCGAAAGGATGTTATTAGATAACGGGACATTTCTAAAGGTAGAAATATAGCACACATAACCGTCATTCATTAGAACGAAAAGTTATTTCAAAATTTGTTTGTTCAACGACCTAATATTCGCGAGAATTTAAATTAAGAAGTATTGTTGAGTTTACCGTAAGTGAAAGTTAGATGTACTCAGCTCTGAATGTATTATAAACGTACCTTGAAATAGATTACACCATGGTGATATGAAGAAATGTTTACGGTACATCCCGTGACTAATGCTCATACACTTAATGTGGATCCAGATCTAGAAACTCACCCCCCTTTCCTTTTGGAGAAAAAAAAAATCCTAAAGGTCATTCTCAAAAGTAGATGTATGAAACATAAACGAGATGAATCTTCCTAGGACTATAGTATCTAAGAGTATTAAATTATTACCAACAGTTAGAAAAAAGCCACTCTGAATGTGAGCCGGCCTAGGATTTCTCGAACATAGGCCCGGTCGTGAGCAGAAACATAGATTTCGTCGTCGATAATAGTGGGAAAAAGAGGAAAATATTTTTTTATATATGAGAAAAATCGTAGTAAGAAAGAAGATTAAAGGAAAACCCATGAGAATTAGCCTACGAATTCTACTATAAGGTCGAAAATTTTATCTTAGATTCAATGCAACCTGACACGAGAAGATTGATAGCAAAAAAAAAAAAAATGATAGATGACCCCTAGTGGTTAAGATAGTGAAGTAACGCATGACCACCTGTCTATTCCCTCGGCCCCTTTATTAATTTTTTTGGTTTATTTACGCTTATATTATAACCACACACAAATCATGAAGTGTTAATCTCCTTGTAGAAGACCTAGGTTCATGAAAAAGGGTCATAAATGTAGTGCACGGGGAAAAGGATGAAATAAAGATTAAAGTCCGAACCCAATGAAAGGTACATCCAAGTAGAGGAGAAAACTGAGTTTATGGCCGTTTCAATAAACCGACAATATTATTATATGTTAAGCCAAAAAGCAGTGGATAAGTGCAGACCTGGATACTGGATAATTTGTCCCGCGGATCAACCACTCTATCATACCCAGACCCCATCATGTTTGAGCGCCCCATTCTTCAATCGAAAAGAGGAAGCCCATCGGCTACGTCAAAAATATATTTTAGCACAGGACTTCACCCACATCTGGATTCGGCATAAGAAGACGGAGAAGTGGGTATATTCTCTTCCCAGACCCATGAAACTGACTGACACCTGCCACGGCCCACAAGGAGAAATTTCACGCCAACTATATCTAAATGGAACAGGTATATTACGCCAAGCTCCGGGATGCCAAATATATGCACCCAGATTTACATTGTTGCCTATTATGCAACGAAAAATGGAGGTCCCTCTTTCCTCTCAGCATTATATTATCCTAGAATTGCCCAACCTACTGACCCAAAAGCAAACCGAAATCCTAATCCAAACTCCATCTTCAGAGATCCAAGAGGCTCTACAACGCATCACCGTCCGCCTCCACTCTGTTCCCACGCTTTCCCCTCCGCAGAAGACAAGTCTAAATTATCTTATTCAACACCTACAAACGAATAAGAAAAAAAAACATAATACTAAAATATGGCTAACTGTGTTGTCAGCAATACTTGTAACGATATTAATCACAGCGGTAGTTTTTCAGCCTTGCACCAGGAGACTCCGAAGGTTCGGGTATCAACGTTTGTACGCCCGACGTACGCAGCAACATCACCAGGCCAACGCACCTCTTCTGGACCCAATCCAGAACTAACCGCTAGCTCAAGTCGGGAATGCAGTACCTGCGCCGGAACCGGACGCAATTCAACAACCTGGGTTGTATCCAGATCTCGTCGGCAACTAACCTTTGCCCTAATGGGATAGGACCACGTATACGAGAGGCTACATCACGTCAAAGAGAAGTCCATGATGATTCTATATATGTAATATTGTTTTGTCTGCCCTTGTCCCTAATATCCACTGAAAAACAAATACTTATTTATATATGAAGTAGAATACCGACGTTTTCATACTCAGACCAATTGTATTCTTGTATCCATAGAAGCACTATGATAAAATTGTAAGAGCCAAAGCAAATGATAAACTAGCTAAGCCACGGTTTTTTCGAAGTTCACAAAAGGTTTTCTTCAAAAACCTTATTGCGAATTCTTGCGAGGGAAGGATCTGTTATGCCCAAAAATTTAGAGGTTTTTCTTTGTTTATTAGACTCAAAATTGATATTGTGATAGCCGGAATTTATAGTTATCAAAAGGGTATTAAAAATTGATTATTCCCCTATAAATATTTGATATTATAATTATTAGGATCTTTTTAGACAATTATTTAATTATAAATGCATATCCGATGTACGTGTACCAATCACGTATTGGCACGAAAGGATTTCTTGTCACCGCTTCCACGTCAGGTGAAAGCGACCCACTTTAAGTATATAAAAGCTAGGGGTTTCAACCCCTAAATCATCGCGTCGGTGGCTAGCGATCTCTAGCCCGTACGAGATCTCAACGCAGTTGTAACCAGCTCTACTTGGATGTCACCTATAATAATCATTTGTAAGTCTGCTTCTTTATTTTGACTTAACATAAATAATATATGTCTTATACATTTGGTTTGCTGGAATAAACTCAGTTTTCTAACTTAGTCGGTCAAAGACGTTTAACTTATTAAATATAGTTTATTATTTGCTCAGGTTCATTAAGTATTCAATTGAGGCAATTGGTTTAGTGTAGTAAATTTAAAGATAGAATAATGTTTAACTCTTTAACTAATTTCTATGGTGGTTCTTGTTTATCTTGTTTTAATTATTGATTTAATCTGTTTCTTTTAAATATAGTATTATTGTTAAAATATTCACTTTATTTATGTGAATGCCTCTGATTCCTTAGTTTTTGCTATCCCTTGCAACGTTAGGTAAATCCTGACCTTGTTTTAATGTTAAGCCCGTCTCATTTATTGTACTCGGCCTATATTTTATATCATGCTACCACTTGACAGGAGACGGACTGTAACATTCATCTTTCCTCTTTTTTGTAGTGTCGGGATACTTATTTGTTTCATATTAGGTCTAATGACAATGATGTTGTTAATAATAATAATAATAATAATAATAATAATAATAATAATAATAATAATAATAATAATAATAATAAAAATAATAATAATAAAATAATAATAACCCTGAACTTGATTCAGATTTTCATTTTTGAACCAAAAGTTTTTCTCATGATAATATCAAAATAATGTAGATATACTTTAGTAAAAAAAATTGCATTTTCACCTGAACACACTTATAAATTGAAACAGATAAATATATTCTGATGATTATAAAGTTTCTGATTATAATAATTATTACTAAGTGGGAAGAGCGAACCAAACATACTTGAAAGTAAATCAATGGTAAAGAGAAAAAATTTTGCCTGAACCGGGAATTAAACCCCAAACCTTTAGCTTTCCATGCTAATACTCAGACCACTGAGCTAATCCTGGCTTCATTCCCATCCAAGCAGAAATCCTTCCTTTACCTTACTCTACTGGTCCCACATTCAATTGCAATGAATCATCATTCACAAATACACAATGAATGGCTTCTACCTGAAGAAGACATGAAGGCACTCCACACAGCTATAGCATTATTTATTAAATTAATATTGAGAAGCTAAAGCTATTACTATGATAGAAAAAAGTAAATCAATGAACACAATTAAATTATTGTAAATCAATGGTAAAGAGAAAAATTTTTGCCTGAACTGGAAATCGAACCCCGAGCCTTTAGCTTTCCGTGCTAATGTGGGACCAGTAGAGTAAGGTAAAGGAAGGATTTCTGCTTGGATGGGAATGAAGCCTGGATTAGCTCAGTGGTCTGAGCATTAGCACGGAAAGCTAAAGGTTTGGGGTTCGATTCCCTGTTCAGGCAAAATTTTTTCTCTTTGCCATTGATTTACAATAATTTAATTGTGTTCATTGATTTACTTATTTCTATCATAGTAATAGCTTTAGCTTCTCAATATTAATTTAACAAGTAATGCTATAGCTGTGTGGAGTCCCTTCATGTCTTCTTCAGGTAGAAGCCATTAATTGTGTATTTGTGAATGGTGATTGCAATTGAATGTGGGACCAGTAGAGTTAGATAAAGGAAGGATTTCTGCTTGGATGGGAATGAAGCCTGGATTAGCTCAGTGGTCTGAGCATTAGCACGGAAAGCTAAAGGTTCGGGGTTTAATTCCCGGTTCAGGCAAAAAATTTTCTCTTTACCATTGATTTACAATAATTTAATTGTGTTCATTGATTTACTTATTTCTATCATAGTAATAGCTTTAGCTTCTCAATATTAATTTAACAAATAATGCTATAGCTGTGTGGAGTCCCTTCATGTCTTCTTCAGGTAGAAGCCATTCATTGTGTATTTGTGAATGATGATTCATTGCAATTGAATGTGGGACCAGTAGAGTAAGGTAAAGGAAGGATTTCTGCTTGGATGGGAATGAAGCCTGGATTAGCTCAGTGGTCTGAGCATTAGTACGGAAAGCTAAAGGTTCGGGGTTCGATTCCCGGTTCAGGCAAAAAATGTTCTCTTTACCATTGATTTACAATAATTTAATTGTGTTCATTGATTTACTTATTTCTATCATAGTAATAGCTTTAGCTTCTTAATTTTAATTTAATACTTGAAAGTGTTGATTTTAAGTTGAATTAACATGAAGCAGAAATATTAAACTGTGCATTGTTGAAGTTGTTCACATACAGAGGGTAGACAAAATAATGGAAACACCACATTTTCTAGTACAATTATTTATTTCATGAGCTTGGTTAACTTGCAGGTCTTGTCAGAAATGTAATTTTTTTTTCTTTCAGATGTTTACTCTGAATCTAGTATTGTACTTAACTACAAAAGCATTTCTCCCCCGTGTAAATTGTAGCTGTGGAACCAGGCTTATTATGTCTGACATGAGTGACTTTCAAGGAGGATAAATTGTTAGTGCCCATTTAGCTGGAACTACAGTGACTGAAATTGCCAAAATATAGGATTTTCAAGGAGCAGAGTTTGTAAGATTGTGTCTGCATACTTGTCTAAAGGTGGAACATCTTCAACAAAAAGGAGCAGTGGTCGCAAGCAGAAACTGTACGAAAGAAAACAGGAGAGTTCTAAAGAAGATTGTGTCACAAAATCATAAAACTACTGAAGATAAAGTGACTGCAGAATTAAATAAACATTTATGTAAACCAGTTTCTACCAGAACAATGAGAAGAGAGCTGCAAAAATTATATATTTATGGCAAAGCAGCAATTAGCAAACCCTTGATTACAGACAGGAATGCAATAAACCAAAAACATTTATGTTATGAATAAAAGTCCTGGACTTGCTGATGATTGGAAACATGTTACATGGTCTGACGAGTAAATAATTAGTGACTACAGTTAAACATGTTGAAGAACCAATAATGGTTGGGGCAGCAATATCATGGTAATCTGTAGGTCCTACTGCCATAGTGAATGGCAAAGAGACTGCTAAGGTCTATGAGGGCATTCGGAGACCAAATGTACTCAATGGTATAGACTTTTTCCACTGGGTACTGCTATATTTCAAGATGACAATGCCCCTATTCATACTGCTGGTTGTTTTAACACATTGGTGACGGGCCACGGAGATCTCCATGTTTAAATGGCCAGCGCTAGATGACCGGCCACGGAGATTTCCGTTTTTACGTTTTCTATGGATTTCCTGCCTCTTCGCTTTTGAATGAGGCATGCAATTTTGTTTGTTCTCATTGTGAAATAAATTTTAGTTGTGTTCATACCCCTCACTTCTATTTTATGAAATTTCCAACTTTACAGAAAGAGGTGTTTACAATTTTAAGACAGACGACTGGTGAAATATGGAATTTTAGTCCGGGTAGTTAGGCGATTACGGGATATGTATGTAACCTGTAAATATATGTTGCAGAGCGGAAAAATTAAAAGAAACTCTATTTTGCGTTCTGGAGCCGAATTTATATCTGTGGCATCATGTCCACCAGGATAATTATTATAATAGTGTGGCTATAGCTGAAAATTTGCTCGAAAGAAAGACGAGAGTTTCTGAAGCAATAAGGATTAACAGAGGGCTTCCAAAATCATTTGTGGAAGCAGGAAATAAACTCAAACCAGGAGAAAGTGTATTTGTAGTAAGGGGGACCTTTTGCTACAAACATTGAAAGATAAAAGAGACGTAAGAATGGTTAGCACATTGCATCAGGCAACACGAGAGTGGGAGGAGTAAAGTTGTAAAAATGCCCTATTGAATACTTCAATATAACAAGTATGTGAAGGGTGTAGACAGGGCTGACCAGTACCTATCATATTACTCCATCCTTAGAAAAAACAGTGAAATGGAGCAAGAAAGTTGTATTGTGGCTTCTGAATTGTGCACTCTTTAATGCTTTCAGGGTCTATAAATTTCAAAATCCTAACAGCAAAATGTCAAACAGAAGTTTTTTGCTTGAAACAGCCTCTTGTTTGGCAGTCGTGAAATTAGGAACAGATGACAGGGAAGACGAGAAAGAAAGAGAGAGAGAAAAGGAATCCACTTCTAGAAGACCACCTCAAGACCCACCAGGGAGGCTGAGACATGAAGAAAAATAAATTAACACCAATTGTGACTGGAAAGAAAAAATTACTCCTCCAAACCTTGCCACATTTGCAGTGAACAAAAAAAAAAAAAATCTCGCTACATATGCTCTTTTGCACTGTGCCTTTACATAAAGGGAAATGTTTCCAACACTATCAATCCCTCAATTTCTACTAGAAGGTCTGGTGAGAACACTAATAAAGATATACGTATGCATTATTGTTATTGACTGTAAATATATTGATGTAAAAGTCACACTGTGCTAGCACGGTTTAAAATTTAAAAGTCCACCCTACTGACAGAAATGTCCGGTCCAGCATCGGTGGGTGGAACGCACAGCTGTCGGTCACCAATGTGTTAAATGTGAATTGAAAACCAGAATAAG
Organism: Diploptera punctata; assembly: GCA_030220185.1. NCBI lineage: Eukaryota > Metazoa > Arthropoda > Insecta > Blattodea > Blaberidae > Diploptera > Diploptera punctata. Next base: position 312,572 of record JASPKZ010007224.1, on the reverse strand, counting down.
GACAGTATTTCCACCTCCTTCCTCTCTTAAATAGCTAGAAGAAATTCTCCATAAAGAATGGTACAAGATGTTCATAGAATAATTCATAAGTTGTATGAATATATTCCAAGAAGAATTGCAGCTGTTTTAAACACTAATGTTATTTCTATACCAAACTAGCTAATACCCGGCATATGCTGCTATGCCTAAATAAATGAAAATTAATGTGTTTTTATGAATAGTTGAATAAGTTAAATGAAAAATAATTATAAATTTATATCGTAATTATTTTAAGATTCTCGTGCTCATTACCCGGTGCTGCCCGGGAATCTACTTATCTCGATCTTCTAGGAATAAATGAGCTAAAAGACAAAATAAGTTATTGTGAGTTATCTGTAAAAGAATACCCACCATGTGCTGCTATGCTTGCACAAAAATCTGCATACTTGTCTCGATCTTCTTGGCATCAATGAAAGACAAAAATGGTTATTGTGAGTTATCCGTAAGAGATAAACATATGCTGTTGTGGACTTTTTTGTAGAGCTTATTGAGATATTCAATTCTATGTACATTAATTTTGTGTATTTATTATGGTTTAGGCAGCGTAAGCCATTTAAGCATCCAAAAAGTTACTTTTTTCATGTTTTCCACTACAAAGGGCAATTTTTAAGGGTGTAGGAATTGAGTATCACAACTCTCTTATAGCCTATGTTCATTCTGGGAATCTCCTGAATATTTTGCAAAAAGCCCCATCACAATCGGATCAATGGTATGGCTGTGCATAAAGTATGAACAAACAAACAAACAATCCAACAAACAAACAAACATTCATTTTTATATATTAGATTAATAAAGCTCTTGAAGGTGTTTCCATTATTTTGTCTATTCCCTGTAGTATTGGTAAAATAATTTTCAAAATATACCATATTCTTAATAAATATAGTATTAATTAAAATATGAAATGCAAAAAATAAAAAATAAAAACCTTGAAAACCTGCCATAAAATTAACTTTTAAATTTCAAAATTTTGCAACAAAGTCCATGAAAGCTTTTTACATAAAATTATCTTAACATAAAAATAATTAAAATGTTTTATTACCGGTATGCATGTGTTTGCTCCAATGCTAACTGCTGCATTTTTTCAAAGCTTAAGTTTCCCACTCAGCATCATTCATATGGTCTATTTTAAGGGGGAGAAGATACCTTATAAATGGGCAAAATTTGAATTTTTGTTTTTTTTTGCTCATATTCATTCCTTGAAATGTGTTCTATATGAATATAAATTGGTTTTGTACCACAAACTTATTTAAAGGTTCTGAGTGTGGGTTTAAAGGACATGCTGCAGGGTAGGATTGTGAATAGTATAAAATTTAAACTCAATTTTCCGCTATTTTTGTTTTTGCGAGCCTTATGTTCCTTTTCTCTGAAACTATTTATTCTAGAGAAATTAATTTTTTACAGGCTACTTATCTGGTACTTAAGTATAATCTGGCATTTTTTCAACATTTTAATTTTATTATTAAGGGCACCAAAAATTATTTTCCTTTCCAAATGCACCAAAAAATAGCATTGTTTTTAAAAAATTATTACTGTTTCATTTCTAATACTGTATTCTGGAAAAAATATAATTTTATTGCCAAACAGTGTATGTATATGTGAGAAAAAAAATAATGTTCTAGTGTTAACAGTTCTTCTGAAAAGGAACAATAAGTTTCGAACATTTAACATAGCAGAGATACAAGGTACCTTCTCCCCTTAAACTGCATTGTGTACAGAGACAAGAGAAGTATAAGTGGACATTTCAATGCATGTGTAGTATAAGTGCATTGCATGAGGGATGATAATCAAGGAAAGAGAGGAGAAAACTGATGTCAGCAAATAGCCTACTACTTTCAAAGATTACCATTGTACCACCATATTTAACATCCCTATCTAATGGATTGGGGCATGCCATAGCGTAGTGGTTAAGGCATTACGCTACAAGCCAGAAGATCAAAGGTTTGAGTCACGGTGGGGTCAGGGTTTTTAAACTGAACCAAACCTTGTTCTGTAGGCACTATGGCCCTGGGGTCAACTCAGCCTCTAACTAAAATGAGTACCAGAAGACACTTGTTGTGGGTGTAAAGGCGGCCGTCATGCAGGGCTGACAACCCGGCTGACATCAAGTGTCGATTGTTCAGAAAAAGTGGGAGCCTTTACCTCCTACTACCCCAAGGGCCTCCTGAGGCCTGTAGTGGGATCAATTTACCTTTATCTAATGGATACATTGCTATCAAAATTGCCACCTGTCTTCTCAGCACATGTAGGCCTAATCTGAAGAGGTTTATAATTTAATCCAGGTATTAGGTTCATACTATGACAATTAGAAATTGTACACTGTCATCCTTCCAAGGCCTATGAGTTAAAATTTTGTAATTCAAATTTCCAATCCCACCATTAGGGTATACTGTTAAAATTAATTTTTGATGTTTGAAACGTGCATGGTCTATAAAGTTATTTACTGGCCTCAGAAGAATGCAGAATAAAAATTATGCAAATTCAATAACTCTTCACCAAGGTATATTCCCTTTGAATTTTTAAAAACTTTGTAAAAATTATAAAATATGAATTTCAGGAATTTTAGCATACAATTTCTATAATTGGGTATTCTGAAATTAGATTTTGCATAGATTGATTTTCACCAAGTATATAATTGTACGAGTGAAATTTGGGGGTGGTTCTTGACAAAGGTGGAGGGTTTCTGGAAGTGATTAGACAGTTTACCAAGTAATTTTTTAGTATTTTATTGACTTTATGCTGATATGGGTCACTAATTTAAATGTAAAATTAATGCTGAGTTTTCCATTTTCCTGGTTCCAAATTCGTGCAATAGTTACAGAATGACTAAGAAATTGAATTATTAGAAAATATGTATTACTCTAAGATTTAAATTAAAATATTTTCTACCTCACCTCATATCCAGTCTTCTAATTATACCGGTTTCGAAGCATGGGTAACTTCATCTTCAGTAATTTTTTGTTGACAGATGTTATGTCGATAAGGAGAACTGCTTCTTTCTCCCACTGTTGATGGACTGGTGAACCTCCGTATCAAATCAGAATCAGCGGGAATTTCGAAGTTCATAAGTTTTTCTTTTCTGTTTTTTTAATGCAGATTCTTTTCTTTCCAAACATGAGTTCTTTTTGTTTTTCTATAAATTACTTCTTCAAAAGTACACCAGATGACAGTTTGGATAATTACCGGCAAGGGAAAAAAATTGACTGCCATGAAAACCGCTGAGGATGGAAAAGATGTTTATTCCAATACTGTGGTGCTATGTTAAAAAAACGTAGATATATGAGGTAAGAAGAATTCACGATTCATTTGATTCTTATACGACAAGAAATTACTAGAGATGAAGCTGCCCAGGCTTTGAAGGTGATATAATTAGAAGACTGGATATGTGGTGAGGTATAAAAATATTTAAATTTAAATCTTAAATTAAACCTCATGGTGATTTTTTCCTATAAAAGTTCAATATATTACCCTCTTTATGGTTTATTATGAGTATTTTATGAATTTAGCGGTTTCTGAATTCTTATGTCTACACACCTGCATTTCAGTTGTAGTTCAGAGGATATATTCTCACAGTTTGTTAATGTTGTGTTATTTTAACCCATCAGCATGGAATGACGTGCAGTGCCCGCATAAAATAAACACTACTTCTCTGTGGAGTGCTGATCGAACATGTTTGACATGCACCACGTTTGTTTTATTGTGATTCTTAATGAAAATATACCAAGAAAACAGGCTTTATGAACTGCCATCTCGTAGAGGAGATATTAAAATTTCCTTTAACATAGAATACATATTTAAATGCTCCCATGCTGAGGGGTTAAATAAAATATAAAAATGCAAAGAAAGGTGCTACAACATGAAAGAAACTATTAAACTTGAAGGAGTATTTGATATAGCAGAGGCCCATAATTTGAGAATTATGCCAGGACATGATGAGGCATTATGCCATCTAACTTTGAAATGAGGCAGTAGAAAAAAAATCATCGTGATATTTCCCTTAATTTGGCAATAAAATTGAAGGAAGTATTATTAAGAGCATCTGTTCCAATAGTCACGAATCATCAGATTTAGCGAATGGTAACATTACCGTTTTAAATTTTTTTTTTAACATTTTGAAAAGAAGAAACATTTTAATAACCCTTAAGTTAAGGAGAGTTCTAACAAATTGTTTGATATTTGTGCTTGAAAGTATGTGTCATACCAGCATATATGAGGTGTGTTTTTAAAGTAAGTTCCAAAAGGCTGTAGTAATTAAACGGGAAGATATTTACAAACCATTTTTGTCGCAATGTATTCCTCACACTTCAATTACTTTTCAACATAATCTCCACCATTATTGAGACATTTATCAAGTCGGGGCACAAGTTTTTCTATCCCCTCATTGTAGAATCTGCCCACATGCAATGCAAACCACTCCTGCACTGTTGTTTTCACTTCATCGTCGCCATCAAAACGTTGGCTACTGAGGAACGTCTTGAGGTGCAGGAAGAGATGAAAGTCACTCGGAGCCAAATCCAGAATGTAGGGGGGATGGTCAATTTATTCCCAGCCAAATTACGAGATGAGATTTTGGGTGTCGCGAGCTGTTTGTGGCCAAGCTTTGTCATGAAGCAACACAACTCCGTCAGTCAGCATCCCATGTCTCTTGTTCTGAATTGCGCGATGGAGCTTCTTCAAGGTCTGACATTAGGTTTCTCTATTAATGGTTTCACCCCGAGGCAAGAATTCAATGAGAAGGACTCCTTTTCTGTCCCAAAAAAATAGTGCACATGATCTTGCGTGTTGATATGGTTTGTTTGAATTTCTTTTTCCTTGGCAATGCAGTGTGCCTCCATTCCATGGACTGCTGCTTTGATTCAGGTGTCATGTGAGACGAGACACCCAAGTCTCGTCACCTGTCACAATATAGTCAAGAAACTCATAGCCTTGCTCACTGTAACGTGTGAGAAAGCTCAATGCACTGGAAGCTAATTTGGTTTTATGTTCCTTGGTGAGCATCTTGAGTACCCATCATGAGCACAATTTTTTATACCGTAATCGATCTGTCACAATTCTGTAGTGAACACCCCATGACAATTGTGGAAAATTCAAGAAAAGCGAAGAAATTGTGAACCTCCTGTCCTCACGAACCTTTTCATCGACAACACGCACCAAATTGACATTGATCAAAGATGGCCGACCAATATGCTGTTCGTCGTGCACAGAGACTCGGCCCTTGTTGAACTTCCTAACCCATCTCCTGACCATTCTATCAGTAATGGCATCTTCATCATACACCTCACAAAGTTGACGATGAATGTCAGCTGGTTTGATGTTTCTTGCATTCAAGAAATGGATAACAGACCGTATCTCACAGTCGGTGGGGTGCTCGATCACTTTATACATTTCAACTGATCACAACTAACCACACACACGGACTGAAGCTCTGAAACTGCATGCCCAGCTTGCCTGAGGACTGAAGAAGAAAACATGCATGTGGAAAATTACTATTGCAGTGATGCAATGGCTATAACTGAAAACGGAACTTACTTTGAAAACATGCCTCGTATCATGTAAGGGTATTAAGTAAGATAACAGAGACAGAGAGAGAGAGAGAGAGGTTATTGTTTACAAATCAATGAACAATAAAAACAAATGGCTTTAGGTAATGTAGATCCCACTACAAAAGAAAAAAAAGGAAAGGTCTTCCACTTCTACTTCAGGGATTGCCTCAAAATAATTAAGAATTAACGAAACATCAGCTACAGATTCAGGAACTGACAATGATTTTCAGTGTAGATTTCTATTAAAACCTAAAAAGAAATGAAAAGCACAGATGAAAAAAGAGAAACAGATGAGGGCTCCTCTTACTCTTCTTGCCAAGGTGAAAGATAAAACTGGAGTTTCTGTGAGAAAGGCTGCAACTATAGCCAGTGTGTTTTTAGAAGAACTTAGTGTGGTGTCAGAAAATGATCCCACTAAAGTTGCATTCTTACAATATTGTGTTCTTTTGACAATAAATAATAGGATCTGGTTGCAATGATGAACAAGTGAAACATAACCAAACATTTCTCATTTGTTTTCAAACATCGCCATTTACATTAAATATATAAATATTTTAAAATATCTATATTTAAATAATGATTTGTGAGTAAACAGCTTAATTTTATTCATTAAATGGTCCTAACAAATGCCACTCTTGATTTCCAAATTCTCTAGATACATTGGAAATCACTCGTGGCATTACTTATGATAAAATGCAATAAGAATTATAAAGAATTTTCTAGTGAACATGTAGGTAAAGATATCTATTTTGTTGGAATCTATTTTAATCCTCTGTTACTGCCTCAGGGTAATGTCGTTACCTCAGATGCAGGTGTGCCTTGGTTTGATCTCCGGTCAGGACAAGTTTTATTCAGGAGAGTTTTTGTTCAAGCTTTTTCCTTGCTTGTAAAACAATGTCAGGAAATTTAAAGTCCAAATAGATCCTGAATACTATTTGATCATCAAAAACCATCCATGTAATGTTCTCCTTGTTTAATATGAATGTATAATAAATGGTGTGTCTTACTATGTAGGCCCTCCATTCCTGACGAGTGCAGAAAAGTATATGTTATAATCCGAAGTTTACAATTCTTTCCAACAAGTCATGTCTCTGTAAGACATGTGTGGTGTGGGACACGTAAGAGTACCTACAAAGGGAGAGGTTAAAATATGGAAAGGAAAAAAAAAAAAAGGAATCTATTTTGACAGAGGAAGTATCAATCATTGGCATTAGTTAAAAAAGAAACCAATATTCAAGGGAATATAACTAATGAAGACCATTAGAAAGTTGTTCTTTATTATTTAAAAAAAAAAAACATAAATTGTATAAATTTTATTGTCTCTACGACTTGTCGAAAAATGATTTTAAAGCTTTCAATTTTTGACATATTGTTTCTATAACCAAAATGCAAGGAACAATTTTAAATTCAAAAAGGTCTTTTAATTGGGCAAAATTTATATTTTGTTATAAATTGCCACAAAAAATGTAATGCCCTGCAAAAAATTCAAACCATTTACATTTAATTTGGGGATATGTCTATACATAAAAAGTTAGATAAAAGAATACTAATGCATTCATTTGCCATCATCATCATCATCCGATCCAAGTATAATGCAATTTGGCCTGTTATGGTTTCAATGAGATATTTTCTTTCAACCTCTTCTTAGGATTGCCCACCCCAGAACCCATGTCACTTTCATTGAAACATTATAATTTATATCCTAACTATGTGAATTTATTAACTGTTTTAATTAATGTGTTTTTTTATGAAGATTTTACTTGTTACGGGATATTTCCCATAGAATGTCATTATTTTTGTCAATATTTATTTTCATATAATATTTTTATTGATTTTATTTAAATTGTGCACAGAGCAATGAAGATCGTCCTTAAGTGACAAAATATGTGAAATTAAGAAGAAACTTTTCATAATATTCATCATATTTTCACAAAAGATAGAGCCTTTCTCAGATTGCAATCAGGCTAACATGTGTATATATGTGAGTATACTAAAACTACACATAAGTAAAAGTGAAATTATCCCATTACAGGCTGTAGGAGGCCCTTGGGGTAGTAGGAAGTTATGGCTTTCACCTTTCCAGACAATTGATACAAAATATTAGCCCTACATGAAGAATGACTTTACCCCCAGAAATTTTTCAGAATTATAACATTTTAAAAGTTGGTTTATTTCAAACTTTATATGAATACTGTCTACTTTTTCTCTCCTGATGCTATGCCACTGGGAAGAACTATTGAAAAATGTGAAAGGATTTAAAATCTGGCTGACTGGCTGAATGATATAACTCCATTACATCTTTATCACAACTGTATTATTCACCTTTTTTGTAAAACGTATGATACTTACTGCAATAGATGGAGTTGGCGTTGAACATGATCATTTTGATGTATGAATGCCATCACAGTCTCCTGTTGGCTGCAATAAAACATAGTACTTTTAGTGTGAAATAATTTTGGGCTTTAAGTTCATGATCTACTAATTAATCTATGTGGTTGGGTTTTGTTCAATATTCCATTATCAACTGTGGATCACATCTTCAGAAGAAGATTTCTTGAACATAAAGCCAGGATAAATCTTTTGAGCTATGTAAGTATGACCACAAGAGCAGACATGCTCAATCTCGACTTCTGATGAAAATGTAAAACATTTTCAACCATAAATGTGATTTGGAGGAATTAAATATATTTTTGAAATGAAATTCATAATTATAACAAATATGTTGAATGACATTAATACACAATTTAATGTAGTCATATACTCTAATGCTTATATATAGTAGCCTCCTTGATGGAAATTGATCAAACCTTAAGAACATATGTTATTAGCAGATTTACAACCAAGAAAATTGTCATAAATAGTGCGACAAGTGATTTCAAATTATCAATAAATTCACAACTCATGAAGTGAGGAGTGAATTTATCTAGAGAATTTGGAAATCAAGAGTGGCATTTGTTAGGACTATTTAACAAATAAAATTAAGCTGTTTACTCACAAATCATTATTTAAATATAGTTACTTTAATATATTCATATACTTAATGCAAAAGGCAATATTTAAAACACATGAAAAATGTTTGTTATGCTTCATTTGTTCATCATTGCAACCAGATCATATTATTTATTGCCAAAGGATCACAATATTGTAAGAATGCACCCTAGTGGAGTAAAAATGAAACACATCAAACTGTTTATAACATACATTATAGGTAATTAATTAATTTCTCTTGTCCTATGATGTAAATATGTCAATTATATTTTTCTGGAACATAAATTCCTGGGAAATAATATGTTTAAGAAAGTGCGAACAGTGGTTTCTTTTTTTTTTTGTGGTATAATCAATTGCTACAAATGTTTTCATATTATATCCTGCAAACACTATCTGGTTACATTCATACACTATATATACAATCTGGTAGCCACACGCATTCTAGAATTCTTACATCTTAATATATAAATTGTAATATTCAACATATTTCTTAGAGAGTCAGTCACTGCAAAATAATGCTCTGATCAATTCAGAATGTTAACCCTTCAGATTGGGTGGAGTTAAGTGGCTGGCGATACCCTGTCATGGGAGGAGTGTTCACGGGGATTTAAATCCAGCCATTCAGTGCCAGTATTCCAAGAATGCATTTAAATGGAAATATCTTGAGTAATTTAAATGTTTTTGTAATTCATTTATGGTGAACCCTTAATATAATATTTAATTAATTTAATTTATTACGGTTCTCATGTAACATCTCTGCATGTGTAGACATATTTATGATTGTTGTGCCACAGTTGAAATAGGTCCTATTTGTAAGTTTCTCACATATGTAGCACAGTGAATTGCACTAGGAATTCTTTGAAGAATACAGAGAACCGGCTTTACCTAACAACACAATGAAATATTTACACAAAGATAAGGGTCTTCAAAAAAAGAAAAAGTATAGAATGAACTTCAAAAATTCGTGTGATAAATCTTCAAAGCATAAACCAGCAGTTTGACACTGGGGCACCAATAAGTGTATTTTTTTTTCCTTGTGTTTACTTTGTTCATGTTTATTACAAACACATTGCTTTTATGTGTTGACCTTTCTTGTAGGGGGGCACCCTTCTCCAAATGTGTCTTTCTAACACTTTGGAAACATTATTTTGGGTCGTGTGCCTTCAAAAAATTGTCTTTCTACACGTGAGACCTGTTGTGCTAAAAGACCTTCATCAACCCTAAATTTCACTCTGTCTTTCTTCTGGTTTCCAAGGTGAAACCAGTTGATGATATATGACTATAATAGCTTCACGGTAGGTGTGGATTTGAAAGATTAACATGATACAAGCCGGAAGATCGAGGGTTTGAGTCCTGGTGGGTCAGAATTTTTAAACTGACCAAATCTTCAGGCAGCACTGTGATTCCAGGGTTGACTCAGCCTCTAACTGAAATGAGTACAAGATGCTTGTTATGGGCTGTCAGGCAGAGATAAGTACCCGGCTTACATCAGTACCGATAATCTAGAAAAAGTGGGAGCCTTAACCTCCTAATATCCCAAGTAGCTCCGAAGGCCTGTAGTGGACCACTTTACCTTTTAGATACTGAGTGAATAGCAGACTAACTACCTTTCCATAATGTAAGGATATCATCAAATGAAATATATATATATCTGAAATTTACTGTTGTGGTACTGTACTATAGCGTAAATCGGAAATAACTTAGTTGGGGCTTTATATGTACTGAATTTTGTGACATTATTATTAAAAATGAAGAGATTTGAAAATAGATTTGATTTGATAGAAAATCTACTCTACAAAAAAAAGGCAAATTTATTTTTCTAAGAAATCCTTTATCAAGTTATAAATATAAGAAAAATGTCAGAGGCCGCAGTAATAAATGCAAATATAAAATTGTTTTAACCTGTTACTCAGGGCCATCATTGATTAATATATGCACTAATATAAACTTTGAAGTCTGTACATAAAAGTTATATAAACGGGAAATAGTTAATGTAAACACAAAGATCATAATAACAGTTAAAGCAGTGCGTGCAGCTAGCATACACATCACATTGCTCCGCATCTGGTGAAGTATTCAACCTGGTTATAAGTCACGTACCTCCATGCTGATGGGTTAAAAAGGAGGAGCTCGATTTTAAAATGATAACATTAAATTGATAAAATCGAGGTGAAAAAGACTGTGATTGGTTGTAAATCAAAATTCATTGAAATGTGATTGGTCATTAACTCCCTTTGGGGCATGAGTTAAATAGTCAGAATTAGATCACTCTGAGAGAGGCTGTTAGCAGACCTAACATAACACTATAAGAAGATACAGATCTTAAAAACACATGGCCTCATTAGTTGAAAATTTTGCCATTTTCTGTTGTAAAACATATGATGATTTGTAAGACAAATAGTTTTATAAGCTGTAATTACTAATTTATGTACCAATAATACAGAAATTTGATATTTTCTGTCAGTTTTTTTTACATGTTTTCAAATTTTCATGTTTAGCAAATGTATCATAACTGAAATGGTTTGTTCAACTGAGCACATCATATCATAATTTTGGCAAAGTTAAGACTGCTAGACCAGTACTTTATCTGTGATTTCCCATGTGACTCATGCAGTAACTAAAGATGGTGCAAAATATGACAAGGTAGTGTTGCCATATTGAAGGTATTCAAAATTATGAATTAAGAATTTTTAAGATCTCCTGTCCAAAATGTTCATCCTTATAATCTATTGTTCAAACTTTGACTTACAGAGAATTAAATTAAAATTTAATAATTTTAATTTATTTTAACACTATTTCTAACATATCATATACAAAGTACCTGTTGAGTTCTCGACATTTCTCTTCATAATCTGTTCGAAGATGTGCCATCTCAGAACGAAGCAATGCCAAATTAGTCCTTGTATCAGAAAGTGTTGTTCTTAGTTCTCGATTTTCAGAAGCTGTGTCTTGACCTATATCGGGTATTGCAAGTGTATGTTTTTCTCCTTGACGTCGGGTTAGAATGCTGTTTAACTAAAAAAAAAAAAAACACACACACACACACACATACATATATATATATATATATATATATATATATATATATATATATATATATGTTATAATTAAATGTTTAACATTGAGCAATGCAAGCTTAATATGGTATGATAAGAAAAATAAATGCCTGGACGGGATTCGAACACGGAACTCTGAGTCTGTACCTCAGCGTGTTATCCGTTACACCACCAGGCAAATCCAATTCAAACATTTATTTTTCTTATATATGTATTATATTCTCCATTATTACTAGATGTCGCAAGAACTCGGTCTTCACTGATGAGTTCTCGCGACATCTAGTAATAATGGAGAATATAATATATATATAAGAAAAATAAGTGTTTGAATTGGATTCGCCTGGTGGTGTAACGGATAACACGCTGAGGTACAGACTCAGAGTTTTGGGTTCGAATCCCGTCCAGGCATTTATTTTTCTTATAATAACACATATATATATATATATATATATAAACCTGGAACTCTGAGTCTGTACCTCAGCGTGTTATTATATGTGTATATACATATGAGGCATTGTGGATATTAGGGGCGAATTATCTCGGAGAACCACTATAGTTTAAATATGAGTAAGTGAGTCGAGTGTGCCCTTAATATCCATAATGCCTCACATATATTGAGCTGTCCCATTGAGTTCTTATTGAGGGTTTATTTACTTTTTTTTTTTTTTTTGCAGCTTCATTACTTTAAGGGATATGGGATATAGCATCGTTTTTAAATTGCACCATGTTACTTTTATTCAATAAGACAGTTACTGTAATCTATTCAAGACTTACTAAAATATATATATAAACTGTCCTTATGTTTCACTACATGGATACATCGTGTGTGCATCGGTTTTGGTCTCCATGGTGGAAGAGATTTTCTCCATGATTTTTGGTCATTATGGGAGTACCCCCCTAGCTTCAATGAAAGCATTTGGGTAACTACTACAATACCTAGTGGCTCCAGGTTGAGAAAGTTAACCAGCTTATAATGGCTGGGGTGACCCGATCATGCTGACCACATGGGAACCCTACATTATGTGGATGTTTGATATCCAGCAGCGCGGAGGGTATGGCATGGGTGTTCCAGGCCTGTCATGGAGTTAGTATTTATAGTCAACTTTTCTGAAGTACAATTTTGTTTCTTGTAATCTCCTTTGGTACTTCCTCGTTAACTTTCGTACGGCAGGATTGAACAGAATGGTTACATCTCACTTGCTCAAAATAATGATCATTGCTATTCAGTCATAAAATCGCTCTGTGGATAAACAGATGCCCTAGATCATTCTAGTCCTACATCTATGGAGGTTCTGAATATCAATAATACATTATTTGTGCATATCCTCTTCCGTGTTGTCATATAATAGATCTATTGCGAAAGTTTTGACGAGAGATAATTTATAAGAACTTTGCATTGTTAACTGTAAACATGTAAAAGGCGATAGTTAAACTAGTTATTAAATTAACTCATATTCAGTTTGTTTACATGAACCATTCATATAAACCCTTTTGTACAATTTTAATGACTGTTACATGTTCCCATTGTGTGAAATCAGTATTAAACATGAAATTGAATGTTATGATCTTTAGTGGCTCTAGGGGGGGAATCAGTGTGTGAAATGTTTGCAAGCATGTCAAAATTTGATTGATGGCAGGAAAAGAAGAAGGATAACTGATTTTTGGTCCTTGTGAGATGTTGTTGAAAATAAAACAGATCTGAAATGAGTTAAGATTGGGATTTAAGTGTTTGTTCAAGGAGAAGTGTTCAACTCACTGAAAAAATTGTTGCACTGATTGAACCAGAACAGAGGTTACTAATATAACACATATCAGAGGGCTGCAATGAAATCTGTTAGTTGATAGAGGAGTGGGCTCGGAAGGTTGAAGAAAAAGGCTTTATTGTTTATTTGTATGTTTAAAAACGGAGGCTAAACATAATATATATATAACGTTGGGTTTCATTGTTGGCCAGAAAAAATGCCGCATTTTATGCGTCCTTTTTCGACATTTTTTTGTTTATTGGACATTTCTTAGCCATTTTTTTTTGTCTTTATGGCTTTTTTTTTTGTAAATTTACCTTCTTTTGACTACATTTGTATAATTCAAGAATCTGCAGAGTCTAGTCTTAATTACAACTTCTTGTAAAAAACACTATCTACTTTTAGTTTCCAAAGACTTTTCACTTTCCAACCACTTTTGTCCCATGGAGGAAACTAACTGAACCCTAGAACAAAAAATCCCGTTATTTTTAACCAGCTTTACTGACCACCTGAACTAATACATTTTGACTTCAGATTTTCTAAGAAGTTGCCACTTTGTGACAATGAGATGACTAGAGATGATTATTGTGATATACTGTAATACCAATTCAGGTACTGTTTCCGAAGTTCAATTTTTGTAATTCTAGTGTAGTTAAGTCAACTATGCTTCTAGTTTAACCAATTTCAATTTAAATTTCTTTCTGCACGATATCCATTGTGGGTTCACTGAATTCGTTCTATGCAGGAAAAATTGTTCATTCTAAATTCTCCAAGAACTTTCTTTTTAATGAACACAGAATTCCTTTTCAAACTATGTTGAATTAAAAACATTTAAAGTATGAAAGAAGAAGCATTTCAGTCTTTTTTTTTTTGGCAATGTGTGTTGCACTTCACTAGAATGTTGTACTTTTTAAACATAATTTTATTATATTCATTAAAAATGCAGTTGAGACTAAAATTGTTTAATTTAAATTGATTTTTTACATTCTTTTTTTCAGTTTTTAGGTCTTTTTTTATATCTTTAGTTCATTTTAAAGGTCTTTTACAGGCATTTTATAGGTTCTCAACTTCCAAACCCTACTTATAAGTATACAGAGTGCATATAATGCAGGAATTGAAATAACAAGACATGGAATTGTGTATGGATGTAGGTGGAAGGCATTTTCAACATTTTCTCTGAGAAATCTACCCCAAGTACTCTATTAATAACAACAGATTGCACATATTTGTTATTAACACATCAGAAGTTATAGTTCATTAAAGCAGGTTTATATGATTAATGCTTACATTAATAATATCCTAGTCATTAATTCCTCCAGTAAACATACCATAAATATATAATTTCTTAAATTGTTCTTAAGACTAAATATTACCTTTTGGAAAAGTTTAAGATGTGCTTGTAGTTCAGCTGTTTCAGCTTGCATCCTATCCTCTATATTACGTTTTTCAGTTTCAAATTTTGCTCTGGCTTCTTCTTGGGCTTGTGCTTCAACACGAGCTACATGAGCATCAAGTTCTTCCTCCAAATTTCGCAAATGTGCTAAATGAGATTCCTTCTCTCTAAAAAAAGCAATATTATCTATATTAATGTAATGCCTTACGGACAGGGTTTGCGCAACCCAGAGGTTTGTTACTGATGTTGCCTAATCCAGGAATTTGCTTTCATGTTTAGTATTATCCAAACAGTCTTTACATTCATATTCAATCTCTCTCATATTTTAATACTATTTTCCTATCAGCATTAAAATACTGTTTGAAAAATTATATGAAGACTCATAATTTTCCTCTTTACAATTTTCTTTTTCAAACTTATCTGTTAAAACCTTATCAGAAAATATTTTTCGCAGTACCTAAATATATTTCCCAAACCCAATTTTTCCATTCTAAATTTTGCCAGTGTTCTTAATTCTCAAAAGATTGTATTATCAAGAAACTTTCTTCATAATTAATTGTTCCCAATATAATTTTCCTAAACAATTTTTTTTCCCAAATATTTTGAGTTTGAAAGTATTTTTATTCCCAAAATACATTTTTTCAAACTGACTTTTATTAACCAAGGCCTAAACTGACCTAACCTAATGTATAATGTGTGCTGTCATCATCACAGCTGTTATATGTTTGAAATAAGCTCCCAGAAATACAGTTGGACACTGAATTTATGTTAAATCTTTTGGATATGGACCAAGTAATTAAACAATTTAGAGGTCTGCATGCAAGAACAGATATAGTGAAACAGATATTTAACATGATTTCAAAATTTTACTAATAAATGGAATAAATGAAATCATAATGTATCTTCCAGCTAATTGGCCACAATTTGTCATTCTAAATATATTGTTATTTGTAATATATAATAATTTGGAAAAAATTATCTTTAGTTTCTTTTTCTTCATTTGTGAATTAGGATTATTGGGAGCATAATGCTTTGGAAAATTTTTATATATATATATTTTTGGGGGGGGGAACGTAGACTGTTGGGAGAAATTGCATTGGAAATAATTGATTAGTAGAAAGATGATTTAGAAAAATTATTCCCCAACACTCTTAGGTATAAACCAATAGGCCTACTACGTAGAGGTAAGCTGTGCAGAATTTACTTAACTGTGATAAAATGTTTCATGAAACATGCACCAAGCATTGAAAGTTCAGTATCCCATTAGACTCTCTATAAGCAGTTTACTTCCATTTTTCTTAATGAAGAAGTTCGATATTATGGTAATCATTTAGGTTAATATATCAGATTTCAGTTTCACTTTCAAAAATATAGTATTCTAAATTCATATTTTGTGAAACAATAAAATAATTATAATATTTAATTAAATATAATCAAAGTTGCAAAATTGTTTTATTCAGGACTCTGAAATTATTAAACTGTAGTTTTCTGTAAGGCAGCTCTGTGGTGCAAGTGGTGTAGTGCTTGCTCTTCACCTGGGCCCCATGTTTGCATATTGATTATTTCATCAGGTGTTTCAGATGGACAGAGTCGGATAAGACCTTTCATTATGATCATCATCCTCTTATCACATCCTCCTTTCAGAAGGTTGATTCGCCTTTCTTTATGAATCTTCAATTTTTCCCCTGACAAAGCTTAATTCCACCACTCAATTTATCGCCCATCAGGCTTTGTCAGCCAGCATCAGTGGCATCTCTAAAATCTGAGAAGTAGGGGTGCTGAAGGAGTGCATATTAAAAAAAATATGAGGTGTGGGTAAAACGGCAAACATTTAGTGGAATTGTATAAAAACAAAAGCTTACCTCAACTCTCCTAGTGCAAAGATATATGATAGTTGCTATGTACACTTAGCGACAAAAAGAATGGGCTGACTCTTGATCTTGAATATATCAAGTTCTAACGCATGATTCACAACAAGGCAGCTAAATCTTAGCTCAGTGCTTAGTGGCTTGACTCATATGCAAAAGGTCACAGGTTCAATCCCCAGTGAGGTTAATTCTTTTAATAGTTAAAATGCTTTCTATTTTATTCTGTATGTCTATTCTTAAAGAAAAAATGTACTAATTATTTGGAAGTATTACTATTTTTATTATTATATAATTATTATTTATTTATTTATTTATAAACAGGTTTACAGTGTAATAAAACATCTTCCTATGCCCAAAGCTTTTTAAACTTTTATCTTCTTTCTCCATTCTTCTCTATCTTCTCATTCCAGTTATTCCAGACCTAGCTCCCTCATACCTTTTCTTATACATCCATCCATTTAAATCTAGGTCGACCTCTCTTTTCTTTTCCAGGTGGAATCCATTCCAAAGCTTGTCTGGGTAATCTTTTCTCTGGCATCATATGTATATGACCATACTATTCTAGTTGTCTGTATCTCACAAAATCTAATATTGAATTTTGGACATTCATTTGTTGTGTGATGATTGTATTTTCTGATTTTTTTTTTCTAATTTAGTATGTCTAGTTGAGCGTCTGAAACAATCCATTTCAGTAGACATAAGCTTTAAATTAAAATTTTTATTCAACTGCCAAGTTTCTGCACCGTATGTTAGCATGCTTTGAATTATGGATTTATAAATTTCTAGTTTGTATCTATTCATGTGTTCTTATCCCACAAAACTCCGTTTAACATTGTTATTACCGATCTGCCTTTTTGAATTCTATATTTTATGTAATTTTCTTGGGTACATTTTGAGTTAATTTTGATCCCCAGGTAATTACATTCTTCACATCATTTGATACATCCCATTATTATTATTATTATTATTATTATTATTATTATTATTATTATTATTATTATTATTATTATTATTGTTATTGTTATTGTTGTAGTAGTAGTTGTTATTGTTATTATTATTATTATTATTATTATTATTATTTATTGTTATTGTCCATCATCTTTGGGCCATTATTATGCTGGACTTGACATATATAACTAAATACTTTAATTGAAGGGTGAAACTTTTTCCTCACTAATACGTAATATATAAATAAACTCATAAATGTATGAAGCTATATTATATTTTATTACATAAGGTTATAGCATTATTATTAAAATGTGGTACTGCACACACAATTAAATTTATACCGGTAGCTAAATAGTGTTACAGAGTTTACAAAGGCAGGAATATTACTTGAGATAGTTTAAAGTGGATGTAGATTACGTTGCAGGAATTAAATGTTATGGGATGTATTTTGCGAAAATGCAAATGAATAAAAAAAAATTGTCGGAGGAATCAATCCCTGGCTTTCGCCTACATTTCATCTTGTTGTAAGTAGTTTAATGATCTACTATACTTGAACATCGGATACTACTTGCCTTGTTTACTTTTACACTATGAACGAGAGTTGAACTTTAATTAAAATGTCGCAATTTGAGTATTATTGCATTTGTCGAACACTCGTAAATATCTAGAAACATGTCTCGTTCGCTGTTCTTTAACTATTTAAGACAATTAAAACCAGCGTATTTAAAACATTTATATTACGCAAGGGTCAGTTAAGCCCCAGCGTATTGATAGCGTGAAGACCACTATTGTTTAAGTGGTCTTTGGCCCGAGCGGTTGGCCTTGGTTTTGGAGGAAGAGTTCTACATTTAAACATGTTAAAAACACAGTAAACGATAAAATAACATTATTTATTAAAATAAAACCAAACATAAAGAAATATTAGAATCAACAACATATAAAACAATTTATTAAAGTCAGCTGAAATCGCCACATTGTCAAACGTAAAAATATTCAAAAATTAAAGTGTTAAAATTCAGAGAGAGAGAAAACAATCATTTTAAAATATTCAACTTTGTTCGTTATTCTAAGTTCCTTGGACCATTTGGTCCCTTATTTAATTCTAAGTCTTAAAAAATGACCATTAAGGTAATGATAAAAGGAGTCATATTACCAATGTAAAGCTGCCACCCCCGCTGGGGGGACCGCAATCGGTCCCGCTGCTGTTCTGCCTTTTTCCACTAAAAATCCCGGCTTTTATATGATCATCTTTACCTTTCATCATCCCCTAAAGCTAATGGAAGCCCTATTTTCTTGCCCCATCTGTAGTAATATTCCTAGTATGTCATGGCCATGTTATATAAGGTGTTTTTAACTTCTTATCCTAATGTGTTTTGGGTTATATAAGGTTTCGTAAGAATTTCCTATTTGGTTGAAACTAATAAGTTGTTTTTGATATTATATAAGATTTCGTAAGTGTGGCTTCATTGTTTGACAAATATATTGATGTGAAATAGTCTAACACAATTTATTAAAATAATTTTTTCCCTAGTTTTTTATCTATAAAGCACTTATGTATATTTGGATTGGGACTTCAATCCGCATTTAAAGGGTGAATATTTATGCCCTATTTTTTGGTATAATACACATGTGTATGTGTCTATCCTTTATCGGCTTTTTATAGTGTTTTATTATTATTGCAGTTAGGCCCTAGTGTTGTATAACAATTCCCCCCCCCTAAATAAGACTGTAGGGTTGAAAAACCGAAAGTCTTTTTTTCCTTACAGGATATCTCTCACCTCTCGGGGGTTGGTCCTGATATTTATCTTATTAACTTAACTTCAAGTGGGAGTGGAACTGACGTCGTCAATTGGCGATTCCATCTGTCCTGGAAGTATTTTGTTCTCATCCTAAGAGGTTAGATCGTCTTTTACTTGTAAATTGCCCCGGATACCTTTAATTGTGTCGTAATATCGGTAAGATCTGTTTACTTAGTGAGAACACTATACTTCTTAAAAAAAACAAAAATCACAATATAGCATGCCTTCGCGGCTCTAACACGATAGGTTTACGCACGATCATAGATTTAATTTTCCACTAACAATGTTTACTGCTTGAAACAAAAAAAAAGATATCGACTATAAAAATATGTTCACTAAAAATGCTTCTCGTCTTCGTCCTTCTTCCTTGTTTAAACCTTCTTGTGGTTTCTTTCGAAACGATGCACTTTCACTTTTATTCATATCCGACGCACTTAACAACATTTCGTTTCTTTTTGTTTTTCACTTCGACGGTTCTATTTCGTGAACCGGATCACTGTTAAAAAAATTATCAGAACTGTGGTGTCTGCTGTGGCTAGCTTGGAGGTCAGGGTTCGGGTCTGCTTGCCTCGATGGAGGATGTGATGTTCTAATGCTCGAGTTCGTGGTTCATTTTCAGCTGCCGTTGGTCCAGGTAGGCCTTTGATTTGGTTATGCCTAGTTTCTTTAAACAAAACCCAGTTAGGTCCAAGGAGAGCTTGTGAAGGGTTTGATAGGAATTAATCTTGACGTGGAGTTTGTTTTCTTGATTCATCTATAGGAAAAATTTGGAACGAAGGATGGTAGGCCAAGGTTGACGTTGGAGATAGTTATTATTTTTTATAATTGCCTGGATTTGTTCTTTACTGCTAGTGAGGTGCTTGTCTTAGCTGGTTGCGAGTCTGGACATTCACCCAACTTATGCTCCGTCACGAGATGTGTAGTTGGTCCTGGCAGCTGCGGCTCTCGTCCTCGGATGTACAGGGTGTGGTTGGTCCTGGTAGCTCTATGCTGCGGTTCTCGTCCTCAGATGTACAGGGTGTGCCGTGAGTCTGGGCCTCTTAATCTTGCAACCATCATGAAGTGTCGTGGTGGTGGCCGCAGGTCCAGGCGAGAAGATGCAATCTTATGGCATTTGTTAAAACCTGGGGGAATAGCTTTAAACATCGATTACTGGTTAGGTGGGTATCCCGTTCTACATGGGTCCGCATCTTTTTTATCACTCCTTGTCATAGTATGGTCATTTTCGGTTTAATTTAACTTCATCGCTTAGATGCTTCAATTTTCAGTCATCTTATCTCCGATACTATATTCCGAATCTTGTTTACTAGACGTCCTGGCTTTAGATCTCATTGTTATCTACATTGTATCGTTTAGTTTTGTGCACCCATGTTCCTATCTGTCCCTTATAGCTAGCTTCAATTTGCAAAAAGAAATGCTCTTATGTTTCTGGTATTATGATTCTCATGAATCATTTACACCCTTATTGCAATTCAGGTTTCACTGGATTCAAAAATTTTCAGTATCTTACCGTATTTTTACCGCTTGTTTTCAAAACTTTCCATTGCTTGGTTAAAATTTTAATTTTGCTTTTCCCTCTCTAGAGTCCTGGGTTCGATCGAGTGTGCTCGCTTACATATAAATCGCTAGGGCTGTAAGATGTAAATACTACTTAGTACAATTATGTAACCTGAATTCCGTATATCATTCCCTCGTGAGGTCCTGATTGTGAGAGCATTTCCTTACTTCTTTCCGGGATGCGTCTTTGCATCTTAAATTCTCTCGTTTCTAACCTATCTGTCGATTTCCCGTGCTACAGCCTACAGAGTTAACTTAATAAAAAAAATCTAAATGGTGTTGTTTCCTTAAGTCCTTCCTAATTCGTTCGGCAATATCTCATCTGTTCTCTTGAATTTCTTTATTTAACTTTTTACATTACTCCTGATTATGCGTGGACTTTATTCTGTGTCTTGGGTCCCCATCTTACATATGGGTTTAACCTCTCCCTTTTGTCATATCCTACCTCTTCATTTTCCTCTTAATTTCCATATATGTTTTTGAGTTAGTTCCTGGTCTCATACGTGTAGACTTATTCCCTATCTTACCTATGGGTTTAACCTCTAAGTTCATGTACAACCCTATGTGTTTAACCTCTAATTTCCTGTACTATCCTTATGTGTTTAATTTCTAATTTCTTGTATTACCCTATGTGGTTAATCTCTAATTCCATGTACTACCCAATGTGTTTAACCTCTAATTTCATGTATTCCTTATGTGTTTAACCTCTAATTTTCCGAGATCTCCCTACCTAATGTGTTTAACCTCTTTTGATATGTAATATCCCTACTTAGGTCAATCTGTCTCTCTTGGCTCTACTCGTCGATCGCACGTATGTGTGTTTCCTTTAGTATTCTTCTCTAGTGTCTTAACGTTTCCGAAGTCCCTGACTAGTATTCGTTGTCCCTTCGTTATGACCATATTTTATGTGTGCGTACGGCTTTCTCATCGCGGTTTTCCTGGCATCATTATCGACTCTGGATAGACCCCTGGCTATCTCTTTTCGTGCTTCGTGTATTCCTGATTTCTTGTAAATAAAGCCGGGTGAGCCAGCGAATTCACCGCGCAACGACCATGAAGACCAGGAATGGGCTCGACCTCCGACATCGGTGACTCGGTTATTACCTTGCACGACCACGAAGCGGAGGCCGGGATGCTCCCATCCTCGTCAACAGTGACTCGGTTCCTTCCTAACCCCATCCCTCTCTGAAATCTCGATTTCGACGTTAATCTTAGGGAGAGCCTTCTTGAACTCATGGACGCCGCCTCATCGGAAAAGTGGATTTTATCCTAATCTCTTTGATGGGGTTCCCCTGTTGTCCTCATCACTCCCAACCCCGGGTATCACTTCGGTTTTTCGTGGGTCTCTCTGCCCGTTTTGCTTAGAGTTTTCGTTTGTCTTTAGTTTCTCGGATGCCTAATCTCTCCCTAAACGATGCTGTTCCATATGGTCCCTAACGTCAGTGCCAAGCCGGCAAGGTTTTATGGCCAGTGCCCCAAGATCATTTTGGAGTTCTCTGTCTCTAGATCATGTCATAACGGGGGTGTCCCACCTTCCGACTTGCACCTGCCTAGCTTTCTCCCTAGCTCGTTGGCGAAGTGTTCAGGCAACTCGCCAAATTGTCGAGGCAATAATCCTCTACAAAAGGGTCCTTAGTCCTTCCCAACTTGTATCTCTGTGTGCGACTATGTAAATGTTTTATCTCTGTGTGTGTATGTCTAACGTTACCTAGCCAAGATTGACCTAAGTTGTAGCCTATCCTCTTATTATCCCTCGTAGGCCTAAATATGAAGAGTCTTAAGCGATCTAGTTTTCATCTATTATCGTAATACATCATATCCCATATGTGTGTGTGTGTGTGTGTACTACTCGAACGGTCACTAGTCCTAACTGACATGGAACGAGCCTGCAGGTCAAAGAGTCTAGACGTCTTTAGACACTTCAATCTTTTCCAAGCCAGTCCATTCCCGCAGGAACCATTTCCGGTAGAGTGTATTAGTTGTTGTGTCCTACTCAATAATAGTATTTGTGTAACCCCTGGGTTCCCATTTGAACTTTCACTTTCTACTAGATCGGTTAAAACATCTCACTGTCTGTCAAGTATCCTAACTTTCACCCAAAAAAATCATGATAAAGCCTAAAAAAGAAAATATTTATGGGAATATGTCTATCCTTTTTTATCACTTCTGTAAGCATCTTGTTTCTGCCTCTACTCCGTATTTCTCACTAGCGGAGTTCTACGATTGTGCCAAGTCTCCATTCCCCTCTTCTGTTCGAGCTCTCTCTTATTTACACAGAATTTCCATCCTTTCCGTTTCTGAAACCTTAATTTGAATTACGGATCAAGCGAGTCCTCCCTTAATTGCGCTAGCCTGTATGACTTTACTCAGATTTAAACTTGACTTATGATTTAGAAACGCCTCATACTATAGTCGAGCCCTTTAGAGGATGCGCCCGCCGGCATTGTTGTAAATCTCTCAACACCGCATGAGAGGTTAAGCAAAAAAATTATTTTAAGCTATTATTTAACCTGAAGTTCGGTCGTCTTCACTTCCATGAGTCTAATGTTATTTCCTTTGGGGAGGTGTGTGGTCCCTGCTTTGCTTTATTGCGCTAAATCACCATTCCCAGCTTTGTTCGATTTCTCTCTAATTCATCCTAAGTTTCCCATGCCCGTTTTCCATACTCTGGGTTTTCAAATCTAGAATCCCTCTGATTGCTAATACATGCCACGTTTATTTCCTGTAAATGTCATGGGTCTTTAAGTGGTTACTCATTGTTATCACTCCTTTATTTTAAGTCCGCTTTCTGATGTCAAGAAAAAAATAAATATTTATTTCCCTGTAAATGCAAATAGTAAAATTTGTTCATATTCCTAATGCAGTCTGTTTGGAGTTCTTATCTATGTGGATAATCTAACTTTCACCAAAATAAACACATTCCAGAGCCTTGCTGAAATTTTACAGCTACCTGACCTGCTAATAGACACTCAGTCTTCATGCATGTAAAGGAAGGACGTGTCAAAAAAATAGTTCTCAAGATGGCGGTTTTTTCCATTCCTCCACGATGGTGAGTTCACACATTTTTATTCTGAAAACTTTTATATTCTTGAACGTCCCTAATATTAGTATTATGGTTATTATTATTTGTCATCCAATCTCTTCCATATTATCATTATTATCTTTTATTATGAACGTATGATTTGTACCCGGACTTCGTGTGTTGATTATTATTTTATTGTGTGTTTTATTATTATTAATTTTAAACCACTCAGTTATTAGTTCTCTCCTTTTTGTCTAACTCTCGATTTTTAACTGAAAAACATTCCTATACATTATAAGGTGCTCGCCTTTACCATAAAAATATCCTAGGATAATAATTCCAGCAACGAAATCGGTATTATTTGCCTCATGCCTTGCCTTGTCAATGTCGCACGGTAGGCGGTTTAACTCTAATAGTGTTTAAAATTACTCTGATATACTTAGTATGATTAATTATATATCTACTAGCATAGTGGTTAAAGCACTGCGCTACAAGCCGAAAAGTCGGGGGTTCAAGTCCCGGTGGGTTTAGGATTTTTAACCTGATCCAAACCTTCTGGCGGCACTATGGCCCTGGGGTCGATTCAGCCTCTAACTGAAATGAGTACCAGACTCTTGTTCTGGGGAAAGGGCGGCCGTCACGCAGGGCTGATAACCCGGCTGACATTAAGTGCCGATTGTCTAGAAATATTGGGAGCCCTAACGTCCCATTACCTCAAGACCTCCTGTAGGGGGAATATGTTACTTTATTTTATCACTGTTATTACTCTATTTCCAAATCCTCTGACTTTTATGTATTCCAACTTCCTAACTATTTTCCTGCCAGTTTTCGGTTATCATTTTTGTAATTAAATTATTTATAGTCCTATTATTAGATTAATTTTAACTTATTTATTTTCCCAATATAAATCACTCATTTCTTTGCAAGTTATAATGCGGTTCCTTGAGCCTTACGTGGGCCAAGATTAATTACCTAACTAGTATTAGTGAAAAAGGTCTCAGTGTGGATGCACGAGTTGCTACCTGGGGACTTAAATATTAATCGATTTATTTTTCTTGTCCTTTTATTTGTTATGTCAATAATAGTTTTGATTATTAGCCCGAATATAATTAGAATTTTAATTGGTTGAGATGGATTAGGGTTAGTTTCATACGGAGTGGCTGTAATGGTTAATATAGACTCCGTTAGATGGCTCTGTAGTAATCGTTGCCATTTTGAAAAAAAGTAATAGACGTCAGCCAACTTCCCATTTTCTTAATCCTAACAAAACAATTTACCTAGTTAATAAACCATAAATTAATTTTTCGTATCCTACCTCTATCCATGATTCAGTAAGATATCCAAGATCGTGTTTTACGTGAATAAATCTATAAAAAAATGAATGTTTACATAGTACAAAAGGTATTTAGTGCATTAGTGGCGTAAGTGTAAGATGTGTCCGCCATATTGTTTGTTCAAATTCATTACCCTTTTCTGAAAATATGATAAAAAAAATTCAATCTAGTGGCGTGTAAAAGCAACCTATGATCCCTTGGGCTTATCTCTCGTGGTGATGCTTTCAGAAATGATTTATGTATACATTTGATCCTGCCACGCCTTCCCGATAGACGAAATAATAAAATATATCATTATCAACGTACAATTATTAATATTGAATGAGATATTGCCTTAATTAACACAAAATAAAAAAAAATGTTAAATCAATTTCATTACTACATTCTACAAATATTCTGAAAAAAAAATATCATAACCTAGGTTAACAACCAAAAAATATCATCTGACTGAAAAAATCTTTGTCAAAATCTTCAAAATTATCTATAACCAAAACTCTATGTGTATCCTAAAATAAAAAAAATCAAGTTCTGAAAATAATACATATAACATAACCTAAAAAAAAATATATAGATGTCTGACTGTAAAGAAAATAACATCTCTATGAGAAAAAAACATCAACAACACCAAAATTTGCCGTATATATCCAAAAAAATTACCCATTGACAAAGACCGAAAATTGAAGAAAAATTAAATAACCTAAAGCCAGTTATTAATAATGTCCCAAAGTTGAAAATTTTCTGGTTTCTCTCTGTTTTAAAAGACATAGTTTATTCATTAGTACCAATGTGACTCTTATCTTCCCGATTGAAAAAAAAACAAATAGATTTTTACTGTATACGAATTGAAGGTTCATTTTGTGGGGTCTACTAGGGTTCGTTTCTTCATCCGTGAATATAATAGAACATTATGTTCACGAATATACCATCGTCTGCTCACCAGTTATTACGCACGGGGTCAGTTAAGCCCCGCCGTAAGGATCTCTATTGTTTAATGTGGCAAGTCAGTCACACAGCCTCCTGTGTAAATCTATAAATAAATCACTACCGGTAATAATAAGCAGATAAAATTATAATATCATTTAATGAAGCAGTTACTGGACTTAGGTCATATTTATATTCAAATTGATCAGGCAAGCGAGTAGAACCTGATTATGTAGGAGCAAAGGTCATATAAAATGATCCAAAGAAGTCAGCATCAATGTAATCAAATTATTAGTTATTAAAGAGGGCACTGACAACTCAGGTAATGTAACCCTTTCTTTTGTTAAGACGGAAGTGGCTGACACATCATAATAACTTACTAACGACAAAATCCTTTGCTCGACAGATTGAGTAGAAATATCTTCTAAGCCTCCAGTTAACTGATTTATCGTGATAACCATAACCCATTAGCTAAATGTACAAGCGGGGGTTTTACCCTGACACAAACAACGCTAGCAAAAAAGTGTGGGAATATGGCAATTTTCTAGCGTCTGAAGCCTAGGAAAAAACCCAAGCCTAAGAAAAAAAACCCAAGCCTAGCTAATGTTTGTGACCCGACTGTACGTGAAGCCAGCACGGGAAAAAAAGGTCCAACCTCTGAAGGCGTAAATCGCCAATAATAAATTTGTAACACCCCCGGGATCAAAATAGGAGGGCGCATTAACCAATTATATGTTTCGTTATATGTGCCTAAGCACTGACCTTAGGTCCACGTGATCGAGGTAGTGGGAGTAACTAATTTACCTATAGGAGAGAGAGGCTTCTCCTCGTCACTTTTCGTATAAAATTACATCAAGTCACTTCTCGTATACGATCAAACAAAGTCACTTCTCAAAAACACTTCGTTCTGAAAGTTGAATAAAGCCACTTCATATAGACAATTACTTGCAGTGTATAAAAGTTAAGAATAAACTAATTTTACCAGACCTCCTTTGCACATTAATTCTGCCCGACGAAGTCCTCGTGGAATCCCGAGATAAGAACCTCAACTCTACCGATTACCAACCTGAGCAACCTAAGTTCTCACACATGGAGAACTCCTTCAGTATTCCTAGTGTCACTAAATCCAATCTTTACCTCCTCTTGCCCAACAATAACCCTCCTCCATATTGGCTCCCTAACGTGCGGGCAGAATAGGTCGTAAAAGTAACACACGAATAGAAATCAACGGCAGAACGACTAAGTCCCACGACCACGAGGCGACCAGGACAGAGAAGATGATGGCAACAAGCAGGCAACCCTGGATGCGGAACGAGAAGACAGCGACTGAAGGAAGGAAGCAGTAAGTGACACAACAGCAGAATAAGCATTTTCTTTACTTTTTACATATATAAGAAATCAAAATATTACAGTGATTTAACGGAAAAAATTATATCTGTGTGTATATTGATGTTGTTAAGAAGTAGGAATAGAAAGAGGCAGGCAAATAAAGATAAAAAAAATGGATAGGAAACACGAAGAGATTAGGGAGAAGGCTTGTGGGCAACTGATTGAAGGAGAGAACGAAATCGTAAGGATGGGAGAGGATAACAAAGATGGCAGAGAGAACTTAGAGCAGAGCACAGGGGAAAGTAGTGAAAGCAACGCAGGAGCAGAAGCTAGAGGGGAAGTAGAGGTCAAGGGAAATCCAAGCACCGACACCATGAAATACATGGAAATGCTAATGTCGAGAATAGAGGAGATGGATAGAAGTAGGAAAATGGATTTAGAGACGATGGATAGAAATAGGAAAATGGATTTAGAGGCAATGCAGAGGAATATGAAACGGGAACTTGAAACTTGGAGAGGACAGATGGAGATAAGCAGGGAAAAGGATGTATTTACGTTGAAAGAAACATTGAGGGATGAGATGGGAAAAAATAGAGAGATGCTAGAAGCGAAAATAAATGAATCGTCAGCGTGTGTAGAACTAAAGATAAATAAAATGGAACAAAAACTTATTAAAGACTTAGAGAAAACAGAAAACAGGGTAATAAGTCAAATGAGAACAGAGATGAACAATAGTATAATAACGTTACAAACTAACTTAGGGGAGAAACAAGAGGAATTACAAGGGGAAATAAAACGAGTCGACAAGAATGTGCTCTGTAGGTTGGAGAACGCGGACAAAAGGGTGAATGATATGTGTGTATCTGTACAAAAGCTAGCCGACGAACAAGAAACACTAAAACTCCAAGTAGCCCAGAAATTTGTTGAGCAGGATAAACGCTCAGAAATGATCGAAACAATAGTTGATTCTAGATTTAATAATGAGTTAGGCACTAATATAGAACAGAAAGTGACTAATGAAATCAGCAAACTAAATGATGAAATAAGCGTCCTCACAGAGAAAATTAATAGCGGATGTCAAAAAGATAGGACTCCCGAAAATGAATCACACTCGTCGGATAGTGTTTCTTGGACGACGGCTAACCACAAAGCACGTGCGCATACAGAAGTACTAGGGAACCAGGAGATCGCTAGTAGTTCTGTGGTGCATACTAATGTAAGCGAACCAGATAGTATACACGGGTCAGCCCCGTACTACAATTCCTCTTTCAATCATATATCCCATTGCCGGAATGTAACGAAAGTGAAACAAACCGCATCCAGTTCATTGAAGAACTGGAAAAGTATTTCAAAATTAAATGTATCCCGAAACACTTGTATATGTATATTGTTAAAAAGTGCCTGAAAGGCAACAGTCTTATGTGGTTCGAGGTTACTTTATCCACTGATGCTCCATACGAGACATTTAAGCAAACATTCCGTAACAAATTTTTTAGTTACGAGAAACAAATGGATATAAAATACGAGATACGCAATGGGACATATGATAAGAGGAAAAACTTGACGTACAGCGAGCATTTTCTGGCCTTGGCTAAAAAAGCCAAACTTATCTCGCCGAGTTACCCTGAACCGGAATTCGTACGAACGCTAATCAACCATTATCCGCAGGCAATTAGGCACAGCTTGCTAATCGCGGCGCGTTAGCACATACGACCAAATGATAGAAATGCTAACTATCCTGGAAGCGGGCGACAATAGGGGTAATAATCAAAGTGGAAATAGGGATGGAGGAAATAGCAGGGTAAATACGAGTAGGAACAACTCGAACTCCGGACCTAACCGTTCAGACGAGAGGGGGGCAGCCGCGCCTGACATACGGAAGAACAATAACCACTATCGAGGAGAGGACAGGAGATTTAGTAATATGCAGGGTAACAATAGACAATACAGGAACGAGAATAGGGACAACAATGGTTATGGTAGAGGGTACAAGGATCTCAGGAGGGACCAGAGGGGTAAAGAATCTAGGGTCAACATGATAAACATAGGAAGGAGTGCAGAGGGCCCACGGAACCAGATTTATGGAAATATAAGGGACCATAGATACATTCCAGCGCAGAGGGGATACGATTATGACCGTACATGCACAAGGCCAGGATATGAACAACGTACTAATCAGGTATATGTAAGCGAGGACCTGGATAGAAACCCAGCGCAGACACGAGAATGCGAAAACCAAATTGAAAGAGAGGGTCATGGATTGAATCCGAGAGCGGGTATCTATGAACCATATGCGCAGAATGGAGGGGAGGCCAGCTCGAGTACAAACAGCGGCCGACCTTTAAACTAATACCGGATTGCGTTAAAGTAGGGCGATCCTTGGCAAACACCACCAACTGTGGACCATAGCGCCCGATGTTACGATTAAAAGTATCAATGTCGAAACAAAACCTATTGAGAATTTGCCTTACGTCTATGTGACGATAAATAAAAAACCACACCTAGCCCTAATAGACACCGGCTGCACGACAAACGTAATCAGTGAATCCTTCTATCACAGCCTGAGTAGGGAAAATTGCAAGATGGCTGCGATACCATTGTCGAATATATCTGCGTCGACAGCCATAGGCAAAAGTAAACAAAGGATTAAGATACAAACGATGATAAGGATAACTATAGAAGGGGTGGATTTTGACATACTATTCATGGTTGTACCAAGGCTTTCCGCCAATATAATATTCTCTACAGAAATGTTTGAAGCGTTTAAATCTGAAATTGATTTCCTTGGCCGAACTTTAACACTTAATTACGATGGGAGTAAGATAATAGCCCCTATAATTGACAATAGGCTTCCAAATGACGCAATGGAGATAGACGAGTTAAATGAGGACGCCTTTTTTATCGAGAAAATAGTAATAAGTAGTGAGCTAGACGAATATGACAGGGCCCCGCAGTATATTAATAGGATGAAAGCATTGAGCGCAGTTAATGATGATATGAACGAAGTGGGGGAGATTGGAATAAATGAATTGTACGTCAATTCGGTTAGCAGGTTTGATAAGGAAGCGACGAGGGATAATTTAGGGTATAACGAGGGGAATGTCGAGGCCAAGGTACTCGAGAGTGAGGGGCTGAGTGACAGCCAGAGGGAATCTTTGAGACAACTGCTATTACGCAACATACAAACATTTGATAGGAAAGCTGGAAAGTGCAACTCCTTTATGTACAAGTTCGATATTATTGAACATGAGCCGGTCAGATTGAAGTCTAGAGCCATACCTATAAATATCAAGGAAAGAGCAGATGCCGTAATAGCACAAATGCTCGATCACGGTATCATTGAGGACTCCCGGTCACCATACCTGTCCCACATTAATTGGGTAGCTAAGAAGAACGGAACCCTAAGAATGACCATAGACGCAAGGCAAATCAACACCTATATCGTGCCGGACAACTATCGCATAGAATCGGTCGATATTTCATTGGCAAGAATCAAGCGCGGGAAATTCATATCTACCATTGACTTGTGTGAGAGTTTCCTCCAAGTGCCTTTGGACCCATCGGTTAGAAAGTACACGGTATTCATACACGCGGGCCGTAGTTACCAGTTTTCCCGCTGCCCGTATGGCGTCCGCACATCGTCGAGTGCACTCATAAGGGCACTAAGGTCCATATTCGGTGGCGACATAAGTCTGTGGTCCAGTTCTGCGATGATCTACTGATCATAACAGAAACTTTCGAGGAGCATCTAGCCGAGATCGACCATATCCTATCTACGCTACGGGAACACGGGATGACAGTGAACCTCGATAAATCAAAATTCATTAGGAAACAGGTGGAATTTTTAGGTTACCTCATTTCTGAAAATGGAATAGGACCCAGCCCTGATAGGGTAAAGTCGATCCTGGCTATTCCTCCCCCGAGAAATGTAAAACAAGTGAGAAGGTTCCTGGGAATTCTTATGTATTACACTAAATTTGTAATAAACTACTCGCGCGAGGTAAGCCCGTTGCGAGAGTTACTAAAGAAGGGAACACGATGGACTTGGAACGAACGGTTACAAGCCACGTTCGACAAGGTCAAGGAGCTATTCGCAAACTGCATTCTACTACAAAAGCCCGACATGTCGCTGCCCTTTCATATTTACACGGATGCGTCACAGAGTGGACTGGGTGCAGTATTAACCCAGGTAGATCCAGATGGTAATATCAATACGATAGCTACCGCGTCCCGGGCGACTACCAACGTAGAGAAACAGGCAATGGTCACGGAGCTGGAGTTGGCGGCTATTTATTTCGCCACCCAGAAATTTCGTTCGTACATTTTCGGACATAAGACCATTGTACATTCGGACCATATCAGCATCGCATTCCTAAATAGGTGCAAGCTGGGTTCGAACAAGACCAGCCGGTATATATCGGAAATTCTCAGTTACGACGTGGAGATCAAATATATTGCCGGAAGCGAAAATGTTTTTGCAGACATGCTGTCACGCCTCAGTCACGTGACTAGTAATCCGGACTACGTCGAAACTCATAATCGCGAGGTGCAGATTATGAGGACAGTCGTCCATGTGAACAAAATGTTATGCAGGGACCTTATGAATATGAAAACACAACAGGAAATGGACCCGGATTTAACAGACCTGAGGAAAAAGGCCAAGGATATCGCCGACGCAAGTGATGCGGACACTTATGGGATGCTCGATGGAATACTTTATAAGAAATGTGGGAGGGCCGAAATTGCCTGGAAAACAGTAGTCCCTAGGCACCTCGAGGAGCCACTCATAAAAGAGTTCCATGCCGCGTTAATTCACGCTGGATGTGAACGCGTTGCATTAAACCTATCGCAATATTTCTACTTTAAGAGACTGCATAAAAAAGTAAGACAGGTTACCGCAACATGTGACCTATGTCAGAAGTGTAAAGGTCTCAATATACGTTTCGACGTTTCTCCACAAAATATAATTAGAAATAAACCTAACAGTCTGGTAACAATCGATACCCACGGACCCATGCCTACTGGAGAACTAGGGTATAGGCATATCTTGGTCGTGGTGGACACGTTTTCTAAATTTACGAAAATATATCCGATGAAAACAGTGACAACACAAGGCTGTTTAAGAAAACTCTTTTATGATTACGAACACAAATATGGGTAAATCGAGGCAATTTTGGCCGATAACGCATCTGTTTATCGGAGCGCGAAATTTCGAGAAGGATTGAGCAAGAGGGGTACAAAGCTATATCATTGATCTCTATACATGCCCTCGGGAAACCCTACGGAGAGGATGAATAAGGAGATCACTACGTGCTTAAGGATTTTGTGCCATAAAAGACACTCAAATTGGGTCAGATATATCCCCCACATAGAGCACATGTTGAATCACGCTGTCAATAATGTGACGGGATACGCACCCGTTACTTTGATGTAGGGGCTGCAACCGGACAAACTAGTCGCTAACGTACCTGACGCGATAAATATCGATGATGAATCACTTACCTATGAACAAAGATGCGAAAGAGCATTCTATAGGACGCGGACACTTGCGGACAAAAGAAAGAAGCGGACCAAACGCTCTAAGCACGTTTGGCGCCCGTCTATCGGCGACAAAGTGCTGGTAAGGAACCACACGCTATCTGACAAATTACGCAAGGCTAACGCAAAAATGGATTTATTATGGAAAGGGCCAGGGCTCATATCCAAACAATTCGGCACACACACGTACGAGGTAAAGTGGGCCGACGCCAGGGACAAGGTTATGGGACGTTACCACTTACAGAAACTCAGGCCATACAAGGAGAAGGCGTGAGCGAACAAAGCCTATCTGGTTCGTAGCAAACTTATGTAATGGTATGGAGACTGACAGGTGGCAAAGTTCAAGATCGAGAAAATAAAAATGTGAATAAATTACCATGCGTGTGTTCAGAGTTTGTTGCGTGTGAGCGTAGTGCCGCAAAATATGTATATATAATAATAGTACAGGAGGCCTTTGCGAGTTAACAGACTGTGAAATTAGACACTAATAGTATTAAGGGTAGACAGACGGACAGTGAAAGTTGACACTCGAAAAAAAAGGGAGGGAGAGATTTTTACACGTAAGAATGACAACGGAATGGATATATTACGTATGTATGTATGTCTTGCATTGTACTATATTGTATTGTGTGCACAGGTAGGCACTACCGTGATTTTGGGTACGAGATAAATGTCCATGTAAACGCTGAAATTATGCAGTACCCAGGTAAGGAAGTGGTTATATACCGACAGAGTTTTGATTTAACATACAAAAGTACAAACATATAAGCTCTACATAATCCCCAAACAAATTAAAAACAAGACCTGATAAATTATACTTAAATGCATGAACCAGTTTTCACGGGATTCGAACTCAATACTAGCTGAGATTAGGACATAAATGAATAGTATTAGTAAAAAAAAATAAAGGTTGTATGGTAAAGTACCAAATATAATGAGTAATTAAAATAAATAACACTAATAAAGTGATTAAATATGCCTAGATTAAAACGCTAATCGCGAGAGGAAAGGGCACAATGACTGTGAAAAAAAAACAAATAAAGTGAAATGTCGATTTCGATATTAATCATGATAATACCCCCATATTGATGAATGTGATAAAATTAATTGAATTAGTGTGAATACATAACACATGCATGTCCACTTTCAGCTAAGATTGAGGGTGATTAATAAATTGTTGATTTGAACTTATCGATAGAGAATGGATCTATATTTTTTTATGTTTTAATCTAATCGCTCGAGCAGAAAGCTGCATTATCTACTTAACCCAGTAAAGTAAAAGTACTTGATTGATTTTAATATTCTATTATTTTATTATTGATGAAAGAACGCACCTAAGTCAAAAGGTTAAAATTCAGTAAATGTTAAAATGAGCCCAGATAGGCCATTGTCATTGTTTAGTACATACAGGTAATTGAAGAAACTTGTACAACAGTCTTAACACTAGTAAGATTATGATGATTATGATTATTTTGTCTAAAATAACAATCAGACAGTGTAAACATAGGAGCTAATGAGACATGTTGAAACTCAATGCACCTTAATTGAAAGGCCGAGTGGCGGTGTGAACCTATAAAGCGTGAGGAATTTATTTGTTGATTATATTTACAGAATTTAATTTGTAGACGTGGGCCGAAGCGGCACGTCACTGTGTTTGTATAACACGTGCTATTTTGTTGAAAATATTTGAGGGCAAGGGATCCCGTATTACCTAGTTAATGAGGTCATGATCGCTGATGGAAGCGAATGTGACAATTTGTGCGAATTTGTATTCGATGTTAATAATGAGATGAGATGAAGTCACGGTCGCTGGTGGAAGCGAATGTGACATACTATGCGATTCTGGATTCGAATGAAAATATTTTGCACGCTTAAGAAAATAACGTCGTTTGGCTGAGTAATGATTTGCCAGCTATGCTTTGGCAGAGTAAATGAGCCGAAATATGTTGAGAATAAAATATTAAGAATCATGAATATTTCATGGATTAATAATCATCATGAATTCGTATGTATGCAATACCTATGGGGAAAATATGAGATCAGGGTGTAATACTATCAATAATAATTGTTTATAACGATAGCACAGCTGCTTAAACGCGATATTTAGTATTTTGGTCGCAAAGATATAGATCCATGTAAATAAGTCTTATTGACTCAATTTAAATTAAATTTAGCAAAACTGAAGTATTATTCGACATATGGTTTGAAGTAGACAAAACTGGTTCATCGCAAATGAATTCCCAAGCTGTGGACGCACATTATAATGTAGGTAGATATTAAGGTGTAGATGAAATTGTAAATAAACAGTTACACATGAAGAAGCAATTTATGCTATACTGGTATTCAACCAAATAGTTGAATGGTAATTGTATAAGCATGAATGGTTTGAGTAGACCACCAAATTTATATTAAGGGTATACCTTTTTTTTCTTTATGAATATTTATGTATGTCTATGTTGCAGAAAGTGAGTCTATTTAACCTCAAAGAACGTTCCCAGGTAAAAGGGATACATACCAGTGTTTACAATCTGTACATAATTGACGTGCTGGCAACACTCTCAGGGTTAACGTGCTCTAACCAAAATATGATAGCCATTTTTTTTAAAGGTCACTATAGCTATGATACTAGCATTATATTATGCGAGAGGATTATAAACAAATGAAAAAATTCCTTGATTTTTCCATTTGATTATAGGGCATATGTGGCAAGTCAGTCACACAGCCTCCTGTGTAAATCTATAAATAAATCCCTACCGGTAATAATAAGCAGATAAAATTATAATATCATTTAATGAAGCAGTTACTGGACTTAGGTCATATTTATATTCAAATTGATCAGGCAAGCGAGTATAACCTGATTATGTAGGCGCAAAGGTCATATAAAATGATCCAAAGAAGTCAGCATCAATGTAATTAAATTGCTAGTTATTAAGGAGGGTACTGTCAACTCAGGTAATGTAACCCTTTCTTTTGTTAAGACGGAAGTGGCTGACACATCATAATAACTTACTAATGACAAAATCCTTTGCTCGACAGATTGAGTAGAAATATCTTCTAAGCCTCCAGTTAACTGATTTATCGTGATAACCATAACCCATTAGCTAAATGTACAAGCGGGGGTTTTACCCTGACAACAAACTACGCTAGCAAAAGTGTGGGAATATGGCAATTTTCTAGCGTCTGAAGCCTAGGAAAAAACCCAAGCCTAAGAAAAAAAACCCAAGCCTAGCTAATGTTTGTGACCCGACTGTACGTGAAGCCAGCACGGGAAAAAAAGGTCCAACCTCTGAAGGCGTAAATCGCCAATAATAAATTTGTAACACCCCCGGGATCAAAATAGGAGGGCGCATTAACCAATTATATGTTTCGTTATATGTGCCTAAGCACTGACCTTAGGTCCACCAGATCGATGTAGTGGGAGTAACTAATTTACCTATAGGCGAGAGAGGCTTCTCCTCGTCACTTCTCGTATAAAATTACATCAAGTCACTTCTCGTATACGATCAAACAAAGTCACTTCTCAAAAACACTTCGTTCTGAAAGTTGAATCAAGTCACTTCATATATACAATTACTTGCAGTGTATAAAAGTTAAGAATAAACTACTTTTACCAGACCTTCTTTACACATTAATTCTGCCCGACGAAGTCCTCGTGGAATCCCGAGATAAGAACCTCAACTCTACCGATTACCAACCTGAGCAACCTAAGTTCTCACACATGGAGAACTCCTTCAGTATTCCTAGTACCACTAAATCCAATCTTTACCTCTTTACCCAACAATAACCCTCCTCCATTAAGTAGTCTTTGGCCCGAGCGGTTGGCCTTGGTTTTGGAGGATGAATTCCCCAGTTAAACATTTTAGAACACAGTAAAAAATAAAATAACATTATTTATTAAAATAAAACCAAACATAAAGAAATATTACATCAACAACATATAAAACAATTTATTAAAGTCAGCTGAAATCGCCATAATGTCAAACGTCAAAATACTAAAGTGTTAAAATTCAGAGAGAGAAAATAATCATTTCAAAAGTTTCAACTTTGTTCATTATTCTAAGTTCTTTGGACCATTTGGTCCATTAATTAATTCTATGTCTGAAAAAATTACCATTAAGGTAATGATAAAAAATGCTTATATTACCATGTAGAGCTGCCTCCCCTGCCGGGGGACCGCGTTCGGTCCCGCCGCCGTTCTGCCTTTTTCCACTAAAAATCCTGGCTTTTATATGATTATCTTTACCTTTCACCATCCCCTAAAACTAATGGAAACCCTATTTTCTTGCCCCATCTGTAGTAATATTCCTAGTTAGTTCATGGCCAAGTTATATAAGGTGTTTTTAACTTCTATCCTAATGTGTTTGGGTTATATAAGTTTTCGTAAGAGTTTCCTATTTGGTTGAAACTAACAAGTTGTTTTTGATATTATATCAGATTTCGTAAGTGTGTCTTCATTGATTGAAAAATATATTGATGTGAAATAGTCATTTTATCATAATTTTCCCCTAGTTTTTTATCTATAAAACTCTTATGTATATTTTGATTGAGACTTCAATCCGCATTTAAAGGGACCCTCAACTATTTATGCCCTATTTTTTGGTATAATACACATGTATATGTGTCTATCCTTTATCGGCTTTTTATAGTGTTTTATTATTATGCCAGTTAGG
Source organism: Diploptera punctata (assembly GCA_030220185.1). Classification (NCBI taxonomy): domain Eukaryota; kingdom Metazoa; phylum Arthropoda; class Insecta; order Blattodea; family Blaberidae; genus Diploptera; species Diploptera punctata. The sequence goes on along the minus strand of JASPKZ010007224.1, from coordinate 274,828 downwards.
CCCTAGTGTAGGCATAACAATTTAACAATGCGTTACCTCGTTTACCACAGCTATGCCTTTTCGAGCATGTGCAGTGGGCCATAAGAGCAACTCTGCTTTTTGAAGTGGCTCATTCTTTTTGTCGCTAAGTGTACAGCATCAAATTTATGATGATTTCTTCCTTATCTAGTCTTGCAATGCTCTTTTCTATATCTATAACAGCTGTTACTCAGGAATTCATGGACCATTCTATTATGCAAGTAAGTTTTCACTCGGTGCAGACAAGATAAAGTGTGCTCACAACTCACACTTGATACTGGTGTTACGACAGAAATCGTACCAAGTTTGTGGATCTCATGAAATGCAAGTTTGTAGTTATCAAGAAGGGCAACTCATTTGAAGATGTCATGTATACTAGCATTGTTTTCCCTCTCATAGTGTTCTACAGTTATGGGAATTAGTTTTAAGTCGGTCTACAGAAAATTGAAATCTTCAAAACTAATGCAGGAACACTCTTTACAAAATCCAAGTTTAAGTACAATACAGCATATTTTATTACACATATACTCTATACTTTTAAGAACAAACTCTCAAATTGTATATTGTTGGCAAAACTTCAGAAGACAGCTGACATTTTAAAACAGATGCACATTTTTTCAGTCTTAGCAGTGACAACAAAATAGATGTTTTGGCGATTTATGATACTCCATAACTGATACGGAAAGACCATAAGGTCAATTTTGTAAAATAAATGGTTCTGAAATTTATGGTGGTGAAGGATGGGGTGTAAAATTAAATAAGGGGCATGGGTGCACCCTTCTGCACCTCCCTAGTGATGGCCCTAGCCAGCATCCTAGTTTATTATAGACCATCAGTAATAGGAGCATCATCCCTCGTTCTAGGATTATGCCAAACGTGAGTAGAAGGTTATTTTTTTGGAAGTAAACAATTAATTTTATATATTCAGGTAAAAATATTGTAATCTTAATTTATTTTTCAGTTCTAGCTTTCTCCTATATTATATTTTCACATAAAAATGATAGCATAAGTTGTAATTTTCAGTATAATTTCAGTATAAATTTCAATATATTATACCTTGTTTAGTCCACCGCTGTGGTCTCGAGGTAGCATGCTACCTTGTCACGCAGCGGGCCCGGGTTTGATCCCCGGTCGGGGCAGTTTTTCTGGGTGAGGTTTTTATCGTTGGTTTTCCTCACCTGTAAGACAAATGTCAGGAAAACTTTAAGGCCCAAACAGTCTCCGAAATCATATGGCCATCATCATCCTTATCATTATCATCCTTCACCAGTGTGGAAAGCAACGGTAAGCTACGAGACCTACAATTCCGTAGTAAAGCTGCAAGCATAGCATGAAAATGCCATGATTGCAGTGAAGGACCTGTCTTTATGCAGAATACTATAGATGGATATCTTGTTTGCCAGGCAGCAAGATATCTTCAGTCATTTATATACAACTTTGCCCTGGAGAGATTTCAGCCTGCTATAATATAAGCGTTGAAAACTTGCCTGAGTGTAAATTCAGGTGAAGCATATGGATAACTGGCTAAGAATCACAAATTCCTGCATCAGTGCTTTAATGGCTTGTTAATGTGTTACTTTTATTTTTATATGCTTGATCCACATTTTAAGTTTTAATTTTCATACCACTTCTTTTCTATAGATAATAATTCAGGGGTTATGTGGACTAACAACCTAAGTGACTTTAAGTTGTTATTTCATAAATCACATTTTTCTATATACAGTGAAACTTATTCAATGCAGAATCGCATGGGACCAATTCTTTTTTCCACATTAGACAACATTTCGCATTGTAAAAAAAAAACAAAAAATATTACCAATCATAGAGTATGGAGCAATGTATATGTCGTTTAAAGTACCTTAGATTAATTTTAGTTCCGCTGCCGTTGGAAAGTTAAGTATAGTATGTACGAGCGACTTTGACAGTAATGCCCGAAAAAACAGTCCCGTTTCATCAGCGTTAAAAATGTCTCTTAGGTGCGTATTCTGAAATTAAAGTATGCAGTTTCGGTTTCCACTCACTAACTATACTTTCGTCCACATCCTTTGACTCCCTGCAAATTTCATTCCACATTACATTGTGTTGTTATTTAAAACTGTCCACATCCTTTGACTCCCTGCAAATTTCATTCCACATTACATTGTGTTGTTATTTAAAACTGTCCACAACCAACCTGAAGATCCTCAAAATCGTTATTCCCTAGAGATATACAGTAGCAACAGCTAGAGCTTGACTTTGGAGCATCGGTCCGGAAATTTGGAGACTTTTTGATCGTGAACTTGGTAAAACACTCCCACACCTTTTTGATTTCTGAGTTTGTTTTTCTTTATCTTCAGTCACTTTCACTTTTTTATTTAATGACAATAATATATAAGATTTAGCCATCTTTATTCTGTAAATTCAGAACGCTACCTGTGAAAGACAATCGGTCTCTGTTCTTAAACTAATTTAAGATTTTGTAGTGCACTGGTTATTTGTAAGACTGATGTAACACGCCAAATATTTGTTAAACGAACCTGTATTTCGCAAAATGGGTGTGCAGTGCGGCCGAAAGAAAATTCCAGATATAGGTAGCAATTCTACTTCATCCGGGGGCAGGAATCGTCACTTATTGTTAATTCACATAACGGGAATTCAATGAAGTGAAAACTAATTTATTTCTCTCCACATCTTTCCGCCTTACAAATATTTTCTTTCATGAATTGTGTAGAAATATCCTTCCATTTCCGCGTTGGACAGATTACGTTTTATACAAAATAAATACACATCAAATTACTATTATTTTGCCGGGACCAATAAATTTGTTCATATTGGACATATTAACGCATTATTCACATTCTGGATTAAACAAGTTTTACTGAAGCCCTCAGTTGGGCAGATGCTATAGCCACCCAACTGAGGGCCGCATTTAGCTATTCCTGAGTATTAGACATATACGAAAATGTGATTTGTAAATTAACAACTTGAAGTCACTTAATTTTAGTCCACGTAACTCCTCAATTTATAAGTTACAACACTTTACCTAAATGCATTTGGTCAGATGTTTAACAATAAATAACTTTTTCTTTATTAGAATTCTAAGCCATCTTACAGAAGGATATGAAAATTATTTTAATACCGTTATTTACCTGGTAAACATTTCCTCCATTTTCTTATTTTCTTCATGCAGTTTTTTAATGTCATCCATGAGGCTGCTAAGAGCACCTTCAAAATGTGTCACCAAGTGCTGAGTAGTGTCCGTAGTCTGCAGTTCTTCATAAAGTTCTGCCAATTTGGGTGCACTAAACAGATAATGTTATATTAATTTAACGTATGTTCAATTTTAAGATTTCTCATAATTATATTTCCACTTCTGTGGATTATCTAACAACTAGGTCTGTTTAATGGGAATTCTCTATACGATCGAGATGTTTCAAATTTTACTTTTAATTCCTCTGCAGAAAACTGTGGCAGAACATTATTTCTTCTTATTAACTTTTTTTTTTAGAAATTAAAACTGAGGTATTATTTATGTAAGTAAAATTTTATCACCTCACCTCAAATTCTTCATAAACTAGTTTCGAAACATATTTGGTTCCGTCCTCACTATTTTCGCGACCATTGTTATGTTGTCTTGAAGAGCCACCTCTTGCTCCCCCTCATAAAAATACTGAGGATGGAACCGAAGAGGGTTTTGAAACTGGTCGAAAAAGAAGAAGAATATGAGGTCAGGTGATAAAATTTTACTTAAATTATTCCTTCTTATTTAGCAATCTGATTTGATTCTTTTGTCAGACCATTTCCTGGTTCAATATTTTCTAGGTGTGTATTCATCCTTGAAGCTAATAAAATAGAGCCATATTTTTTCCTTGGATTTTATTTGGTCCCCTAGTGTTTGATATAGCCCATTGCCATTGTTAAAAAAAGAATAGACCGTTACTATGTTCCATGAGTATCCAGAGGTGGCAAAAATACTTCATTCTTCCCTCCCCCATTGTATAAATGTTAAAAACAAACTAACCCTTCTGAGAGCAGATAAGGATAGTTTTATTTAGTTATTTACGTTAATAAAACAATAAGATTGCACATAAATTTCAATACTAATTTAATATTAATTTATTTTTATATTGTGAAAATGTAGTATTAGGGGAAGATCATATATTTTGGACCACCTTAATTTAAATTGTGATAACTCGCTGGCTTTATAAAAAAAGAACCGTATTTCACATATGGTAGCAGCATGAAATAAGGAAACCCCAGGTAAAAAAAAAAATCACTAAATTGAATAGTAATGACCCAGAAATAAAATTTAGTTAAATTTCATAGCAGTGTAATTTGGACCGAGGTCGTGTAATGTGGAACAGAGGATCGTGTAACTTAGAACAGGTAAATAATTCATAATTAACTACTAAAGTTTTGTTTATTTAAATGATAATTACTTTAGTTACACAATGGACAATAATTTGACCATGGAGATTCGAACAGATGCTGCTCTCGTAGTTCTGTTCCATAGCAAGATTTTTTAAACCACTTGGTTAGGGCATGGCACCATATATTAAAAAAATATGACCACACATACGAGATCTTGGGGTAGTAGAAGGTTAAGGCTCCCACTTTTTCTAGACAATCCTGCTTAACGGCCGCCTTTACCCCCTGAATAAGCACCTGGTATTCATTTCCGTTAGAGGCTGAGTAGACTCCAGGGCCACGGTGCCGCTATAAATTTTGGATCAGTATAATTCCGACCCCTCCGGGACTGAAACTAAAATAACTAACTCACTGGCACTATCGAACCCGTAGGTTCATGGCCGTGCGGACATGAGCTCTCCATACATCCCTATCCTGAGCTAATGTTTTCCAATCATTCCCTGTATAATCCACCTCCCTCAAATCATGGTTAATATTATTCTCCCACCTCATTCTTGGCCTACCAACTGGGCGATTTCCCTCTGATTTTCCTACATGAAGCTTCCATGCACCACTTTCGTTCCCATTCGTGCCACATGTCCTGCCAATCACAGTCTACGAGACTTAACTGTTCTTATTATAACTGGATTCCCTTGAATATCATGTAGCTCACTGTTGTGTTTTTCTTCATTCACATGTCCTCTCTTCGGTCAAAAAATTTCCCAAAGATCTTTTTCTCAAATTCCCAAGTGCATTTCCGCATCCATATAATTTAACTTCGAGAATAATAGTTTTATATATTTTTCAGTTTAATGTTGTTTAGAAAAGTTGGGACAATGAGTTCTAGTAAGGCATAGGGGGCACGCCGTAGCGTAGTGGTTAAGGCACTGGACTACAAGCCGGAGGGTCGAGGGTTCAAGTCCCGTTGGGGTCAGGATTTTTAAACAGACCCAAACCCTCTAGCGGCACTATGGCCCTGGGGTCGACTCAGCCTCTAACGGAAATGAGTACCAGACGCTTGTTCTGGGGGTAAAGGCGGCCGTCACGCAGGGCTGACAACCCGGCTGACATCAAGTGCCGATTGTCTAGAAAAAGTGGGAGCCTTAACCTCCTACTACCCCAAAGGCCTCCTGAGGCCTGTTGTGGGATCACTTTACTTTATTATGTCCCTTAAGATACAATTCCTGCATTCACACTTGGTTTTTTTTTCCACCGAACGTGGGTGACGTCAGTGATGAACATGGTGAAAGGTTCCACCAAGACATTTTAGAAATGGGAAGGTGTTACAAAGGGAAATCAGTGACCAACATGCTTGCCGATTACTGCTGGCAACTTAGCACTGACGATACGAAGCCATCTTATCGGCGTAAGTCATCCAGGAAGAAGTTTTGAAAGGTGAGATGTTTGCTACTATTTAAGCATGTGTTATAACGTAAATATGTATTTATCCTTCTAAGGAAAAAATATTTTTACTTTTTTGATCTTATATGGTCTGGTTTTACATATATGAATTTCATCTAGCAATATTATTGCAAAAAAATTATACTAAGTGCAGATATGCAATAATATGCGAAATATAACGAAAAAATTCAACACGTCCTCGCAAAATACTGTTAGGTGATAGAGAAAAACGGACTTCAAATTCGAAGTCAGCGCATGCCAATTGACTAAAATCACCTATTTTCATTTCTGCGAGCGACAAAAAGTTCAAATTTATTGTGTGAATTGGCATCGCATTTTAAATCTGGGCATAAAAGGGCAAATAAAATTTTCTCATAAGTCTTTTATTTTAGGCATGAGGTTTTTGACATGCCTTAAATCTATAATATGGGATTGAAGGAAGCCACATTTATGACGTTTACTCCTGAAAGAATCCATTATCACCGGCTGAGTTTTAATCACCGAACTTCAAAACTAATAGCCTACCAGGACCATAGTGTAAGTACAAAGAGTGTAAGATTATCGGTACAAATTTTGGTCACTGCTATATGTGATGTCAACTAGATTCCAAAACGTCTCCCAGCTGACAGAATGTGTAGGCCTATAACATTTTTATATAAATTATAATACTGCATTAAATTGATTTCACTTTAAGATAAGTCTGCAGACGGCTGGTCTCTGGCCCATATCGTTGAAAAGTACATCATCACGGCCGAAACGGAGTACCCGTCGTCTGGCGTGCACTGTAGCGTCGTACAACCTTAGGGCGTCCAGATCCAAGATGACGTCCTCGGCAACTCCGACAACAAACGTCCACAGTCGTAGCTTGTACCTTCCTAGGACCAACTCCAGGAGAACCTCCTTCTCGACTGAGAAAGTGTCTCCCGAACCAGTGCCAAGCTTGAGTTTCTGTAGCGGCATTCTCTCAGGCAACCCTTCTGCTACCCAGGATCGTCCATGTATCCATCCGTCGCGTCGATAGTTCCCTGGTCGTTCCCGTCATTTACAGCATTTACGCGTAGTATGAAGTGAGAGGATGATGGTGATGACGGCACCACTGGCTCCCCCTGCACACCAGCCCGTTTTAGTTTTCCTGCTTGCTTACGGACCTACAGTTGCTGTCCCGCCTTAGATGCCCATATCCCCGCATTTCCAGCATGTCTGCGACGCTCGAATTGTAGCGACGTCGCCTGCAGTAAGTAGTCGTATTCGTGACGGTGTCGCCAGATTGAGGTAGCGTGTAGTCTTCATGGCTGCCTCTAGTCAAAAAGCCGCATTCGTGGTCACTGTTGATTGTGCAATGTTCCGCCAAGAATGGGTATTGTTTTACCTCACGGCCCCTTAGACCGCATACAAAAGTAGACGGTGTCTCCCCGTTGATGAATGATGCTGGGAGTCTGATGAGGACATGCGCCAGCTATTCAATTGCCATGGTGTATTCCTGAAGGAACTCCCCGGCGCGTTGAACACGAGCCTTTAGTTGGGCTCGATAAGCGGCGCTGATATGATGCCGTAACAGATTTCCTAGGCTTTTGTGATGTCATCTGCGATGGAATCCTGGGTAGATTCTCAGTCGCTGGTCGTTGGAGGGAGGTAATCAACTGCATCGCTCTTTCTTCCGACATCCATCCATTATGGGCGCAGATGTTCTTGCACTGGCGTTTGAATGTGCCGAGTTTTGGCATCTTGATTTCAAATCTTTGGCATTGGATGTTGGCAGTTTGTCTGACTCCAGACCTCGGTAACGATTTTCTCGCACTGGCGTTTGAATGTGCCGAATTTTGACATCTTGACTTCAAATCTTCGGCATTGGATGTTGGCAGTTTGTCTAACTCCAGATCTCGGCAACGAATCACCTTGTAGCTCTTCAATGGCTCGACGAATCTCGGTGTTACGAGCTGATGACAGTTATTTTATTGTTGGTCCAGTTTCTGTTCTGTCTCTTCTCTAATATTGTCTAAAACTTTCTCTTGTTTATTTAATCTCGGGTTCATCTTGGAAATATAGTTTTTAAATTCTTGTTTTACCGAAATAAATTATTTTTCATGACGTCAATATATCCATCCATAGTAATTCTGTCTTTCACTGCAGTCATAGCATTTTTATGCTATGCTTTGCTGCTTTACTAGGGAATTGTAGGTGTAGTAGCTTCCCGTTGCTTTCCACACCGGTGAACGATGATGATGGTGATAATGATAAGGATGATAATGATGGCCGGATGATTTTCGGGGACCGTTGGGCCCTAAGTTTCCTGACATTTGTCTTACAGGTGAGGAAATACCCGAAAAAACCTAACCCAGGAGCCTGTCCTGACCGGGAATCGAATCCGGTCCTGCTGCGTGACAAGGCAGCACGCTACCTTGAGACCACAGCGGTGGACACGTCAATATATATATTCATTTCTTGTTTTTTTTAACACCATGACCCGTGTTTGTTTCATTAATTCTTGTTTTGTCTCTTCATTTTGTTTATCCATTTGTTTAATGTCATCCTTAAATGTATTGATTCGTGCTAATAATTCATGTCACGTGTGTTTATTTTGCTTTTGAAATTCTTCGTTAGAAGTACTAATCTGCTTTGATATTTGTCATAAGTAATGCTACGAGTGATTTCCAAATTATCGATAAATTCACGACTCACGAAGTGAGGAGTGAATTTATCTAGAGAATTTTGAAATCAAGAGTGGTATTTGTTAGGACTATTTAACGAATAAAATTAAGCTGTTTACTCACAAATCATTGTTTAACTATAGTTATTTTAAAATATTTATATATTTAATGTAAACGGCGATGTTTGAAAACAAATCAGAAATGTGAGGTTATGTTCATTCACTACTGCTTGATCATATTATTTATTGCCAAATTAGATCGCAATATTGTAAGAGTGCACCGAAGTGAAGAAATAATGAAACACATTAAACTATATATCATAATCAACATTACGGGTTATTCATTTATTTTTTTAGTAAACAACTCAGTAAAATCAAGGAATCTTTTCATTATTTGCTATATTCAATGTATTTGTTGGAGAAAAATAATGATTTGACCTGTTCAGAGCATTAAAATTGAGGAGCTTTCTTTATCACAAAAGCAGGAGCTGATAAAGAGAAATATCGACAAAGAGCGAGGTGAAACACGACTGTCATTGGTTGTAAAATAACATTCATTGAAACGTGATTGGTCATTGACTAGCATTTGTGGCATGAGTTAAATAGTCGTTTTAATTCTTGGTTCTGATTTTTGTAATTCTTGTACTTGATCCATTCATGAAGTAATATTTTGAAATCCTGCTGTTATCAAAGTTCTTTTTTCTGTCATAAGATGTCACTCGTAGCGGCTGCCTGTGCTCGTTATCTTCACTCCTGACACGAAATATGTCGCGGATGGTTGTAGCATAATATGTAGGCCGAGACTTTTTTTAATTTAACTCCACAGATGTTTACACAAAATTTCCAAATTCACTTTACTTATTTCACGGCATTTCACTGGTCTCAAACAAATAATTTGTTGCTAATAGTGGCTCTTTTACATTGTTTATCTTATAACTCAGTTCCTCACACTCTCGTTCACAATTCGGACACGACTGCCCGGTTAGACTCCCGCATCTTATATAGGTCTATATGATTGTAGGAACATTCTGGAATTTCAGCCTAGACTCCTCTCATATGGAAGAGTGTAGAATCGACTTTTCCAAATTAAATATATAGACGCATTTGGGAATTTCTCGGCGGGCTCAACAGTTAGTGAGTCGCCAGCTCCTGAATCTGCTCTTAACATACAAACCGAGACCCGATTCTCATCGCCGCCTGCGATATTCAAAAGCCAGCCCAGCAAAACGTCACAGTCTAGACTCCTCTCGAATGAAAGAATGTAGAACCGACATTTCCAAAATTAATATATAGATGCATTTGGAAATTTCTCGGCGGGCTCACCAATTCGTTAGTCGCCAGTTCCTGAATCTGCCTTTAACATACAAACCGAGACCCGACTCTCGTCGTCGCCTGCGAAATTCAAAAGCCAGCTCAACAAAGCTTCACGTTATACAGGAGTTGTTGTACAATGCCATAATTCTCTCATTTCCTTCTGTGACCATGACTCCATTGGTTTACATATGCGCCAGTATTGCAGGAGTTGTTGTACCCATATTTGGTGTTTTTATCATATTTGGGAAAAAATCAGGTAGTCATTATTTATACAAATGCTAAATGTAGGCAGTCTTTTTTTTAAATAGGTAGGTAAGGTTGCTTGTCCCGCGCTATAGCCGAGTGGTTAAGGCAAGATGCCTTAGCGCAGAGCTACGGGACTTTAACTGGTTCGTGTCCTTATGGGGGAAGACATTTTTCTCATGGAATTTCGGCCAGTATGGGACCGGTGCCCACCCAGAATCAAGAGGCATTTTAATAGCTACAATAATGTAGTGACTCCAGGTTGAGAAGACCAGCTATGACGGCTGTGGGACCCGACTTGCTGGCCACATGTCGCCCCTACACTGGCTGGATGATCGTCTACCTCTGTGATTAACACGTGTGGATGTGAGGCCAGCAGCCGGATAGTAGGCCAAAGGCCTTCTAGGCCTGTCGCGCTTGGAGTTATTTTCAGGGTTGCCTAAATTCCTGATAGCTTTTACATTTTTGTGCAAATGTAACATTGTAGATAATTGTGATAAAATAGGAGCATACGGACAAAGTATAAACCTTCTATGAGATTACACTGAGCAACAAAAAATAAACTTTTTTTTTCTCTCAGAAAGAAAAATATGTGATTCTGATAGTATTTTTCTCCTGAATTCAAATATGATATCGGTTTTTCTCCATCACGCAAGGTTTCCGAGAGAAGAATTTATAATTTCAAACACTTTAATATTTTCTATATTCGTAACTACACAATATTCGAACATTCGGACTCACCTATAAAGTAAGAAATGACGATTTTCTCCCATATTTCGCCTGTGGAGCATCCCTCTTGATGGTCCAACAATAATCGGCCAGCATATTAGGATTCAATTTGCCTTGATATCTCTTTTCCATAGCTGAAATATCCTGAGTTAGCTCATTTGGTTTTATTTTACAATGGACAAATGGACGAAAAAATGTTTATTAAAAAAATTTATTTTTAAATCCATTAATTGAAATTGAAATAAAAAAACTGTGGATGATGGATAAATTCTGAATACATATTTGAAAACACGATAAAAAAACTGCATTAAATACAACTATTGGTACTCATGAGACAAAAATCATGTTGACCAGTGTTATTTATCGAACTCTCTCGAAACCGATGTACAGTTGTCCCAAATGCTACATTCTTCTCCAATTATTCCAAAATATGTGATATGGCTCCTAAATCCGTGATAGTGGTATCCTAACGTCGTGAGTGAGTTCCTAATTCCGTGATATTAAAACAGAAGTTTGAACATTGAAAATAAAACTGAATTCGCCGTTTATTGAAGTTGATAATTGGTATAAGAAACTATATGAGGGCAAATACAAAAATTGCATAAGTGGTATCAAACGATATTTAATATTTAGGCATATTTTCCTTTAAAAATTATATTAATATTAAATCATAATATTAACAATACACGTGGAAAGCAACGGGAAGCTACCACACCTATAATTCCCTAGTAAAGCTGCAAAGCATAGCATGAAAATGCTATGATTGCAGTGAAAGACCTGCCTTCGGGAAGAATTACTATGGACGGACGTGGTGATAAAATGTCCGTAAACAACATATACTACACGTACTCCTACTTTATAGCAAAAATATTGTCCTCTACAAACATTCCATCCATTTCATTAACGCAATTTAACATCTAAACTTCTTACAGTGGCACGACCTGTCGGGAGAGGGATTTTGAACTGTGGATCACATACATACTTGTTTCACCACAGGAGATATGGAGGGCCTCCCTGAATGAGTGATCAGCTCAGTCTCAGGGTTCCTCCTCTATAAACATAAGCATGAAATAAAATATATTATTATCATTAATAATAATAATAATAATAATAATAATAATAATAATTAATAAATATTTTAAAGAAATAACAAAGAAAATTGAAAATAAAGAAAAACTCAGTAATTTAACGAACAATGAACAAATGATTTTAGGAAATTGGTTTCGATCAAATGCATACATTATTGAGGAACACTAAGAAATTAGGACTGGAAGTAAATATCAATAAAACTAAATATATGGTCACACTTAGAAATGCATTAAATAATGGAAATGGACAGCTAATGACTAATAAGGGAAATTTTGAGGAAGTGGCTGAATTCAAATGCCTAGGAACAATAATCACAAACAGGAATGAGATGCACAAAGAAATTAAACATAGGCTCAATTCTGGAAATGCGTGCTACTGTGCATTGCAGAGAATCTTGATGTCTCAACTCCTTTCAAAAAACGTTAAACTGAAAATATATAAAACTATTATTCTGCCAGTTATATTATATGGGTGCGAAACATGGACTCTCACTTTAAGGGAGGAAAGGAGATTACAAGTATTTAAGAATAAAGTACTTATGAAAATTTTTGGACCAAAGAGAGATGAACAGACAGGTGAATGGAGAAGGCTACATAGCAATGAACTACATGGTCTTTATAGGAAGCCAGATATAATAGGAACAGTTAAGTCTCATAGACTGCGATGGGCAGGACATGTTGCACGTATGGGGAATGAAAGACTTGCATTGAAGCTTCTTGTAGGAAAGCCAGAGGGAAAACGTCCAGTTGGTAGACCAAGAATGAGGTGGGAGAATAACATTAACTATGATTTGAGAGAAGTAGATTATACAGGGAATGATTGGAATGTATTAGCTCAGGATAGGGATGTACGGAGAGCTTATGTCTACGCGGCCATGAACCTACGGGTTCGATAGTGCCAGTGAGTAAATAAGTAATAAGCCTACCGGCTTAGTTACTACTTATAGCGTTGTTAAGGAGTAAAATATGTAATTTTAATACAAGCGATTTTTACGTAATGTTACTAACATGAAAGCTTCTTTAGAAATTACTTCTTACTCTCTGCATTCACAGGTTAAATATGTATGAGAGATAGAACCATATAATAATAACAATTATAAAGAAATAAAAGAAATGTGGAAGCTGCTGTACCATTATTATTATGTTTATATTGCTAAGACTTATGCAGCAGTTGGTTCAGTTGATATTAAAGTAAAATATTTAAATCTTATGTTACTTTTAAATAGACACTTGCCCTAAATATAGAAAATTTCTTCAAGGACAGTCACGAGAGAGAGAGAGCGAGAGAGAGAGGGAGGGAGAGAGAGGAGGAGAGAGGAGAGAGAGAGGAGAGAGAGAGAGAGAGAGAGAGGAGGAGAGGAGGAGAGAGAGAGAGAGGAGAGGAGAGAGAGAGAGAGAAGAGAGAAGCTTCTTCAACCACCTTCAACATTATGATGGCTTTTAAGGCTTTGCATTTGTTTTCAAAAGGCGAGAAAAGCAATAAAATGTAAAGAAGAAAGCTTATGCCATGTATAATAATAATAATAAGAAATGTGCACTCAGGTTGAGCATTAGTGGTGGTTTAGTCTTTACTGTAGTCTGTAATGGTTTTTGTTCTTTTCGCACATGTTATGATGTGGTATTTGCTACATCTTTGTCCACATAACACACACTTGCATTTTTCGGTCGGCTCGTGGAATTTCTTGTTTATACATATTTTGTTGTGAAATCCATGTACTGCGAGTCGTGTTGTGACGTGTCTCTGTGGGTTGCACTCTCTGGTCCATCTGTCGTCCATCATGGCAGTTGTGGTGTAGAAATCTATGTATATTTCCTTCTTCTTCCTATTTCTGATGCTTATTAACCCATTCGCCTCAGAAGACGAGGTCCACTCGCTTAACTGTGCTGTTATATATTTTTCAATATTTTGTACATCCCTTGGCTGGTTATCCTTTGTTAACATTTATGAATAGTAAAGGATTATATTTGGCCTTCACCCTCTTTGTGATCTCAAGTACCGTTGTATTTTGTTTGTTTTGAATATTTGCAAATCTAATTTACGGTGACTTAAATTCGACTTCTGGGGAAATGTATTGAGTATTTAAACCTGAAGTGAATGGGTTAATTTCTGGTATGGTTCTGTGAATTGTAGATAGAATTGGGTTCTTATGTCCTCTATGAAGTAGGTCTCTCTCATGAGTTCGTAAGCAAAACGAGATGGCGCTGTTTTTCCTATTCTCAGGATCCGTTTCATGAACATTGCTTTGACTTTTTCTACTCTTATCAGATCTCCGATCTTAAGTTTTTCCCAAATTATCTCTATCCCATATGTTATAACTGGTGCCACTGTCATTTTGAATAACTGCATTGCTGTGCATGTCAATAAGTTGGCCAGATTCAGGATATTGTATGATGGCTGCCGCTGCTCTTTCTTGGATGTGTATTCCGAAGGACGTTGCTGTTGTCTGTAGAGTGAATCCTAAATATTTGTATTTTCCCACTTTTTGTAGTGGTTGATTGAGTATGCCATGTATAATGTAACCCAGAAAACCATTTTTTAAAACATTTAATTTTATGGCAATGAATTTAAATTTTATCACACAATTATGGATATCACGGAAATAGGCATCTTTATCCTACTATATCTAGAATGTCCATAGGCAATGAAATATTTGTACATGAACCGCAATTTCATTGTATTTGTTGAATTACTGCTCTACATTTTGAATTCTTCACCATAAATGAGCTTTCCTTTATTTATTTATTTTGCTATTTTAGTCGGTTAACGCCTTAAACAGTGGGTATAAACACTATGTGATTGTAAAGAATAAATTTCAGTATTTGTGTACTGATAAAAGTGAACAAAAAAAATAGGAAAATTGGTCGTCTCTTCAATAAGAGGTAATTAGAAATTCTCACGTAAATCCTTTGTTTTTTCCAGCAAAACGATTCAGAATTTCTATTACAAGCTTCTTTATATCGCAAGGGAACTTGGTTGGTAATGTTTATTTAAGGAAATCTCGTCCAGAAACAAACTGTTTGGATTTATACAATGATTACGTGATCATGTCAGTATCAAATCTCCTGCTTCACCTCCTTTAACAAAATCTTATATACTAAAAGTACATCGTATTGTAAATGGAAATCGTATGACATCAGGTAACCAAATAAGTAAACCTATGCCAAATTGTCAGTCGCCATGGCGTAGTCTGTAGAATTCCTATCTTCTAATACCATGACCTTAATTCGACACCCGCCGGGTAGGAGATTTTAACTCTCCTCGACTCTGGGTGTATGTCCTGTCTTCATGTTTGTGTAAAAAAAGGAAGAAGTCAAACGTATATAAAACATAAATTGGAAAATATTTTAACGCGGGAAAACAAGTAAATAAGAGTAAAAAATGTAGGAGGAGTAAACATAAACGATTATTTTGGCTACTGTGAAGCGAGAAATATGAATTTAACTCATATCATCAATGAAACATCGGACTGATAAGACTCCAGACAAAGTTTCCTTAATAAAACCCCTACCTACAAACTCCTCTCTATAACCATAAGGATTCTAAATCACCCCGCATATTACCTGCTGGTAATATTGATATTTATATCTACGCATGGTTGCTAATATTCTGTCTTTCATTAACTTTATCATCTTCAGATTCCTTGTCAATGATTGCTAATTTACTAGATAAAGGTTTATCTCATATATAGAGTCACAATAAAATTGCTTATCTTTTCAATGCCCAAAGGGAATATTATATTCCTTAAATAATGTCATAGAAAATAGTGAATTAATTAGAAAGTCCATAGAAAAACATCTCAGACTCACTACAAACAAAGCTACTCTGCGAGATTTGATAACAATGCATATATAATATCAAAATAGTTATATATATATATATATATATATATATATATATATATATATATTCAACTGATTTATTTATTAATTCATAAATAAAATGTCCATAATGCAGGAATTGCGTAAATAAGCGAAAACCTCAGCAAGTCGAATTCATGTACTAATTTTGCTGGTTTAAGTAATGTATCTTTATTTTGTTAACCCTTAACCAGACGTGGGAGTTTCTGAATGCGGCCCTCAATTGGGCGGCTACAGATTCACTTTAGGGTGATTATAATTATAATTCACTCCACGAGTTCCAAAGCGATGTCTTTTAGCGCCGTTGATTTTGATGTAATTTCCGAAATATTAAATTTCGAAGACGGTGATTGTGATGTTTCATGGCAGTGGTGTTTAATGGTTTAATGAATAGAACATTCCAGGTGTTTGGTGTTAATTTACCCGTAAGCCTGAACGAGTTTTTTTTGTTCCGTTTAAGGGCGTTTATTTTTATTTGGTTGGAGTTTTCTGTAATTTTGGTATGCTTTTATTATTGTTCTGTTTTAAAATGCACGCATATGCTGATCTAATTCCAATATAGATTAAGTATTGACCGAAGTTTTATTTTACGAGTATTTATGTGTTTTTATAGTTGATTGTGATATTAACGCGGGTGTGATTGTGATATTAACGCGGGTTAGTATTATGATTATGTTATTTAATTGGTTGTGAACGGTCACCCGTCCAACATACAAACCGAGTCCAAATTCGGCTTTTCCGAAGATCACAACTTCGCGTCTTTCTTATTTTAACAATATTTACAGGCAGCATGCCCCATTTCAATGTAATATTACATAGTTTCTTTTACATAAATCTACTGTTTTGAATTTCTACGCATACGTATTATAAATAATGTTTAATCTATAGTGCTCTTGCACTAAGATGTTAATGTATTATTGTAGCAGTTAATTTTTAAATTCTGTCCTCTTATAAATTTATTGATTGTGTAAACTGGTAAAAGAGCTCTGAGATAACTGGTAATAAATCTCTCATTTGTCACTGGCCAGTTACCTCCGTTCTTCCTTATCTCTCCGATTAGTGTTCTTCTTTGTTGCCTTACGTCCGGACAATAATATATTATGATTATGTAGTTGACAGTTTGTTATGCTCTAACGCATATGAATGTTGGATTTTCAGTGCTGTAGAATTTGTGGAGATAAGCTCTGATTTTCCCATCCCTGTGATGATAGCTGTAAATTCTGGTGTTGTAAGTAAGTTGACTTTCATCCTTCCATTTACTGAATGGAAGAAGGATTTGGTTATAGCACCTTTGGTTGTTGTACCCCATTTGTTTTGCCATAATTGTCTTCCAGTTTCGGTGATTTCTTTTGTAATTGTGGATTTTGGTGTTTTGATGTAGACTATCTCTAGTTCATCAGCAGCAGGCAAAGTTAATTTCCCAGTGGTTTTGTTCTAGGTCTTTAAAAGTTTTCAAGATTTCTATTAATGAGTTGTGCTTTGTGTTGCTTTTGATCAAACATACTGTCTGTATCAATATTTTACTGTCTGTATCAATATTTTTCTCGACTTTTGTGTTGTCGTGGGTATTTTCAAGAATCTGCAGAGCCTTCAGGATTGTTTTTTGATCAGCTAGATTATTTTAACATTTACTATCTAATCTATATTTAAGCTGGCGAACCATGGTTTCATCTTTGATTATGGCGGCTGCAACTCCCACTGTGTCTCCTGTTTTGCTTCCATCGGTATATATCTTTATATCATATCCCGTGTTATCTCCCCCTTTTTTGATATTCAGTTCTTCTGCTGGGTGATTTCACTTTGAAGGATTCAGTAGAGCATCTCAGTGTCTGTTCCCGTGGCTTCCATTGTATAGATCTACTTTTCCTGAGATTGTGATGTCAATTGGTTGAACTTCTGCTATAATACATGAAGCGTCGTTTGATGGGGTCCTGTAATTCTTTACATATTTAATATTGCATAACCTTTGCGCTCTCTGTACTTTTTTTTATAGTTTCTGGCAGGCGATGCATCAATGGGATGTCGCGATCCCGTTACTACTGGTGTTCGAGTGCCAGTACTTTGAAACAATTTGAGGTACGCCGGACTTAAATAGAAATTTGGTCTACGCGGAGATCGACCCTATGAAGCTCACACATGATTGGTGGAGAAGGCTGCAACCATCGTTCTTTTGTGTAATTAGCAAGAAATGAAATCTTCGATTCTCAACATTTGGTCCCCGGCAGGAATTTAGATTTTCCAAAAATGTTTGACGTTATAAAATGGGAGTTTTATTCTAGTTGATGGGAATCGTGGGGATTATTTCAGGATTTGCCTTGATACTGAAACAAAACCACCGAAACCTTGGCAAAATAGATTGAAGTTAATAAATATTTTTTTTTAAATTTGGAAAAGTTTGTAGGGTGTTGATGAAAGTTAATCAGTTAATTGGTGAAGACTAAGTGAACTTCTCCGTCATTTGCCTTTGCGCTAAGGAAACCCTAGGAAAACCTTAGCAGAGCAGTTATGAATTTAATAAATTAGTCTCTAAAAGTTGACCAAATGTTTTGTCCGGATTGTAACGCACCGATTCTTGTGGAAAATAGCCGGCGGAATCACCAGTTTGTGAGAGGGGAATTACTTCTCACACGCAAATTTTGTAATGCGTGACTTCATCATTCTCTCAGCGTAGTCTTACTGTGATTTTGAGGCCTGTCTTCTTGAGTTCGTAAGCCTCGTCCATAATGTTGCCTATATTGTGCTCATTTCTGTATCATAACTTGGATAGCTTTCATAGAAGCAAGATTCGACAATCCAGTTATTTGGTCCACTAACACAGAGCCACCTATGGTTTGAATTTTGACGCTTCTTTTTTGTACTTCCTTTCGAGGGGAGTAGACTTTTCATGTCCTTGGCCGTTTGAGTATCAATTGATACGGATTTAGTTTCGTGCTGGGAATATTCCGGCACAGGCCATCAGTTATGGTGGCCCTTTTTCCCCCAGGTCCTACGTTGCCTGGTAATTTTGTCTTTCTTCTGGGGCTTTAGTTATAATTTCATACAATCGTGATGCTTTATCGCGGTTTGGCAGGGGAGGCAGAAGGAAGGCTTGATTCGATTTTTGCCTTGCTTCAATTGAAGGATGATTAGCCTCTGCTGCCATTACCGGTACCTCTTTGTGACTTTTATACTGGATTTCTTAGAATTTGTACGCGCTCTAGCGGACATTAATTTATAATCCACTGCCTTTACTTAATGAAAACAAAGA
The DNA here is from genome assembly GCA_030220185.1 of Diploptera punctata. NCBI lineage: Eukaryota > Metazoa > Arthropoda > Insecta > Blattodea > Blaberidae > Diploptera > Diploptera punctata. Next base: position 255,897 of record JASPKZ010007224.1, on the reverse strand, counting down.
GTGGTTATTTTAAGCGCCTCGCAGGCCCATTTACAGGAACTGTCGTGAAAATTAGCAGCGGGCCTTTAGTCTTGGCAGATGTCATATTCTACATTTTCATTGGAGAAACTTATTTTTTTATGTCAGCTTATTTTAATGTGTCGAGCTGCAGTGAAAACAAACCATGAATAAACGTAAGTTATTACCTATTGCATACTGTTATATAATTTCGCATAGATTTAACTATTTTCCACTGATTCATTTTTTTTTGTATTATTAAAAATATTAAACATATTGAACCAATATATCTAATAGGATATATTGCTAATTTATGGGTTGAATAATTGTATGATTATATATATGCACACACACACACATTGCGACAAAGCAAACATGGCGTATGCTAGAGCCATTTTTATTTTAGAGTTTCAGGTAAACCCCCACTTCTAATGGTCGGATTTCGCTGATTTTTGGAGAATACCTTCTTCGTTTTATTTCAATGGTATATTCTGAGTTTCAAAGTGAAAAGTCGAAAATTATTATTTTATATTTTGGTTTCACGTGAACTCTTACTCCTAATAATCTATTTTTTCTGGATAACAAACTCGACATTTTTAATTGATTGCTATATGCCGTCTTTCGTACGGAGAAAAATTGTGACCTCTAAAGCGTTGTCACATCACACACACACACACACACGCACGCGCGCGCGCGCGTGCATATATATAGGCTATATGCCACTACCAATTATCGGTGATTAGATGGGTGAAGATCAGTACAAAATTTCAAAAATATTTTTATGAGAACAACCTCAATAGCTTCATTCCTTCTCAGTTCACTAATATTAAATTCTAATACCAAAGTAAATGTGGCCTTATCAAGTATAACACCAATTTTAATCAAATTACAATGTAAACAAAGTTAACAATTCTCAGAAATATTGATAATAGAACTTTTCAATTATTATGATTATTATATATATTTAATGGCGCTCATTAACAGCTTACGTCATTAGAGTCACTACTCCGTACTCACTTCTGGACGAGATATGGGCGACAAATTTTGCCCAGAAACCTTGTATTTCAGGCTAGAGATATTTTATGAGGGGTAAATCCATGACACTGGGCCCACAACTTTACTTCCCTTCGGAATAATGCTCATGATTGTTATACGCTTAAAAATCAATCGAATTCGACCTGGTTTGAACGTACTAACCTCAGAACCAGAGGTGGGCAAGTAACCACAAGTGCATTAGGACCGATGAAGTAATAATAGTAATTATTATTATTATTATTATTATTATTATTATTATTATTATTATTATTATTATTATTACTACATTAATACATTATAACAATTTGGCAAACGAAGGAGAAACTGATATAAACAAAGAATTGGAGGCTATAAGAAATACAATTAAATTGTCAGCATCAGAAAGCATTGGTTATTTAAAAAAGAGGCAAAACAAGAAATGGATTGATGAGGAATGTGCCGTCATTGTAAAGAAAAAAACTGGCAAAAATGAAATGGTTACACGAACCAAATGAGGTAAATTTAGAGCAATTGGGTAGTATTAGACGGGAAACCGCCAGGTTTCTAAAGAGTAAAGAGAGGGAATATTTGAGAGAGAAGATCAAAGATATTGAAATTAATACCAAAAATAGCAACATTACAGAATAATATCGGGGAATTAGGATAGAGAAGAAGGGGTTTCAGGCTAGAACAAACATAATTAGGAATGAAAATGGGGATATGATTGCAGATTCCAGGAATAGGGCCTATATTAAATAGATGGAAAAGTTAATTTAATCAGCTATTAAATGTACGTACAGAACAGAATATTGAAGAGGATAGTATACAGAGAGCAGAAATACTAGTCGCAGAACCAAGTGCGCTAGAGGTTGAAATGACGATAGAAAAATTGAAGATGTATAAAGCATCAGGTTCAGATGAGATCCCAGCAGAACTGATAAAATCAGGGGGAGAAAATTGATGGACAAGATACACCGGTTGCTTAGTATGATTTGGGAAATAGAAGCTCTTCTAGATGAATGGAAAGAATCGATTATCGTACCAGTTTATAAAAAAGCAGATAAAACTGATTGCAAGAATTACAGAGGCATCTCATCACTTTCAACTTCGTACAAGGAGCCTTAACCTCCTACTACCCGAAGGGCCTCCCGAGGCCTGTAGTGGGATTACTTTACTTTACTTACAAAATTCTAACATATAAATTAGTAAGCAGACTTACTCTTTATATTGATGACATTCTAGGAGATCATCAATGTGGATTTAGAAGAAACAGGTCTACAACAGATCCGATTTTCAGTTTAAGACAGATTTTAGAAAAGAAATGGGAATATAATGATACTGTTAAATCAACTATACGTAGACTTCAAAAAGGCATATGATTCAATTAAGAGGGCGAAGTTATATAGTATCTTATTCAGGTTCAGAATTCCTAAAAATTAGTTAGACTTATACCTACGTATGTGTCTAAATGGCACAAAGAAATGGGTGCGTGTAGGCAAACAGTTTTCGAATACTTTTGAAATCCACAAATGGTTGAAGCAAGGAGATGCACTCTCTCCTCTACTATTTAATTTTGTACTACAGCATGCCATCAAATCTTTAGAGGATGAAGATGGCCTACAACTTAATGGTATTAATAAGCTGCTAGTTTATGCTGATGATGTAGTACTATTGGGCGTTAGCGAGGAGATACTAAAGACCAATACGCACACACCGTTGAGTAACACTAAGAAATCGGGACTGGAAGTAAATATAAATAAAACTAAATATATGGTCACACATAGAAATATATTATGTAATGAAAATGGACAGCTAATGACAATTGATGGAAATTTTGAGGAAGTGGCTGAATTCAAATACCTTGGAACAATAATCACAAACAGGAATGAGATGTACAAAGATATTAAACATAGACTCAGCTCTGGAAATGCGTTCTATTATGCATTAGAGAGACTCTTGACGTCCCAACCCCTTTCAAAAACGTTAAACTGATAATATATAAAACTATTATACTACCAGTTATTTTTATTTTATTTATTTATTTATTTATTTTACCTGATGGAGTTAGGACCGTAAGGTCTTCTCTTCCACTTATATGGAAACGAAACATGGACTCTTATTTTAAGGGAGGAAAGGAGATTGATAATAAAGTTCTTAGGAAAATTTTTGGACCAAAGAGAGATGAACTGACAGGTGAATGGAGATGACTACGTAACAACATAACAGTGAACTGCATGGTCTTCATAAGTTAAGTGGGCAGGGCATGTGGCACGAATTGGGAATGAGAAACATGCATGGAAGCTTCTTGTAGGAAAACCAGAGGGAAAACGCCCAGTTGGTAGATCAAGAATGAGGTGGGACAATAAAATTAACTATGATTTGAGGGAAGTATATTATACAGGGAATGATTGGAAAACATTAGCTCAGGATAGGGATGCCTGGAGAGCTCATGTCCCGCGCGGCCATGAACCTACAGCTTCTACAGTGCCAGTGGGTGAGTTAGTTATTATTGTTACATTAACAATAATACTGTTGGTAATAGAATATCTAGAGAAATGAATATGTTTATGATAAAGGAAGGAAGAACAAATATACCTAGGTAAAACATGGGACATATCATCAAAGAGAAAATAACAGAAGCAATGTTTAAATTCGAGAAAATCTAAGAGAAAGTATATAGCGTGTTTCAAAAGCGATGTTACAATTATAGGGATAATAATTAAAAGTAAAAAAAGCATACAAAATGTTCCAGTAAATTTGGTCCGGAAGATAACAAGTTCGAAATAATAATAATAATAATAATAATAATAATAATAATAATAATATTAATAATAATAATAATAATAATAATATATTTTTTGTATGGGCCTGGATGAATATTAATTGCAAATGCTAATCTCACAAAAATACTGCAAAAATAGAAGGATAATTAAGGTTCAGACGCTTATTATGCGATGAATCCTGTCATGCTTCATGAAGAAGCCCAAGCTCGTAGGCTTTGGCAGTTTGGCACCGGAAGACGGCAGCAGCTGTATAAACCCGAAGATAGATAGATAGATAGATCCTGTTAACAGTTAATATGCGAACCAAAGTTAATGGAGCTTTTGTAGTTGTTTCTGTTTTCTCTTTAATGCCGTGTTGTTTTCGTGATTATTAAGTTAAATAAAATTATCACAGGTTATGTTGGAATTAATGCTTAGTATTCAGAGAGTCTCAAACAGCAAAAATGACATCTCGTAAACAATTAATTTCTTACCTATGTTTATTGGAACTTTCTTTTCTTTGTTTTTACTTCTCATCCCTATATTTTGGACCACCTTTGATAAACCATCTTGTGGAGTCTTTCTGGGCGAGATAATGTTGAGAGTAATCCAGTAAATATTCACTGATGTAAAATAAATCTTAAACAATAGATGAAGTTCTGTGATCATACATAAAGTTGTCTGAAATGACATGTAAGATAATAGTAGGAATTATAATAATAACAATAAGAAAAAAGTAGGACCCGGTGGAAAAGTGGTTGCAATACTCGCCTCTGGTTCCGAGTTTTGAGGGTGTAAACCAAGCCGGGGTCGATTGATTATTAAGAACGGAAGAATCCTGAGGATGACTTCCTTCGTAAGGGAAGTAAAACTATAGATCCCGAGTCGTAGATTTACGGCACGTGATATAACCTCAAGATTGAAATAACAGGCATCTAACCAATATTTTGTCGGCCCTTTCACGCCCAGATTGTAATTGTGACGGAAATGACCTGAAATGTTAAATAGCTTCGTAAAATAAATATTACTACTAGTACCACCACTAATAATAATAATAATAATAATAATAATAATAATAATAATAATAATAATAATAATAATAATAATAGTAATAATAATAATGATAATAATAATAACAATGATAATAATAACAATAATGATAACAATAATAATAATAATAATAATAATAATAATAAACAGTTGTCATCAGTGTATGGAGGCTGTGCCTATTTTACACGCTTTATATTAGCTTGACCTGTATCTATCTATCTATCTATTTAACGGAACCTTTCAACGCGATTTTCACCCACTTAAAATCATTGGATCGACTTTAAACACTGTACACTTGTAAATGAGCCGTGTCAATACAATCTCTTCATATTTGTTTCTAAAATCCTGGCCAGAATCGTCAGAAAATCAAAAAAGTGTCTATGTAACAAAATCTTTGAACATGATTTTCACCCAATTAGAAACATTGGATCGACTTGAAACTTTGTACTTGTAAAGGACCCGTGACAATACAATAATTTCATATTTTGTTACTAATATCCTGGCCACAATCATCAGAAAATCAAAAAAATTAAAACTGGTATTATAGGTTGCGGACTTGTCGACTTTTTAGTCAATCGTTGTAAGAGCTCTGTTGGTAGAGCGGTGAACTCTAGTGATATATAATTTCAGTAATACGTAGGTCGCTTTTCAAATCCGGCTGGGAGGATTTTTTTTTAGAAGAGTATTACTTTTAGCTCATACTACAATAGTAACGAATTTAAAGATATTTACATTTTTATCTTATTCTGTAAAATATTAAAACTAAAAATAAATAATAGTTTTAAAAAACTAAAACACGCTTTATTATAAAACCGAACTAAAACAATGAAAAATATTTTAATTTCCAAAATAAAATTAAAGTGGTCAACAAAGAAAATCATCTCCAATACATATAGAATAAAAGTAGAGTTATCAACAAAAAGAAAATAATTTTACCATCAAAAGCGTGGGGTGCTTTTTATGATTTTTACGTTTTCTTCTTAGAGACTTTATTTTTACCAATATCTGTTTATTATCAAACATATTAATTGATATAGAGCACCCCACGCTTTTGATGGTAAAATTATTTTCTTTTTTGTTGGTAACTCTTGTTTTATTCTATATGTGTTGGCTATGATTTTTGTGTTAACCACTTAATTTTATCCTAAGAGTGTAGGAAATTAAAATTGTTTTTCATTGTTTTAGTTCGGTTTTCTAATAAAGCGTGTTGTTCTAGTTTTTTAAAATTATTATTTATTTATTACTAGGGCGTTGATAAAATAATTCTGAAGAAAGTTGAAATTATAAGTGAAAACAATATTTCTGTAGGGATAGATATAATAATTTAAGGTAAATGGATAAAAATAGAAGACATGGGCGGAGATGAAAATTATAAATAAGTCCTGTTTACTTCATGTCTATATTTTTAATGTATGAGTGGGTATGTTTTTTCTATAGAATTTTTTATTTATGAATTAGCTTTTATTGCCTTATTAACTCCCATATAAATCGTCTTGTCCCCGCAAGGAAATCATTTTACTCCTACGTGTAAAATGACCATAATACATCAGGGACAATAATAAGGGATATAGATACCTCACTTAGCGTTTGAGAACATATGAAACATTCGAAATAACTGTAGAATTCGGTTAGGGTCTGTGATATTGAGGTTTCTGATTTTTTAAAGAAATGTTGAAATGTGTGATAGGGATATCTATATGCCATTGACAAGTGATTGTTACGTTTACGATGAAAGAAAATATCACGTTGTAACACGTGTGATACAACGTTGTCTGTATGAGTCATGTTTTCTAATGTGCCCTTTTTTATCGTCATATGGTGTTATTAAATATAACGGGATTTTAGCGGCAACTAGTCTATCATCATGTATAATTATTTTGCTAAAAGCTAAAACCAACTAACTCACTGGCTCTATCGAACCCATAGGTTCATGGCCGCGCAGACATAAGCTCTCCATATATCCCTATCCTAAGCTAATGTTTTCCAATCATCTCCTGTATTATCTACTTCCCTCAAATTATGGTAATGTTATTCTGCCACCTCATTCTTGGTCTACCAACTGGGGTTCTCCTTCCGGTTTTTCTACAAGAAGTTTCCATGCCCCTCTTTCATTTCCCATTCGTTTCACATGTCCTACCCATCGCGGTCTATGAGATTTAACTGTTCTTATTACATTTGACCTCCTATAAAGATAATGGTAGCTCACTGTTACGAAATCTTCTCCATTCGCCTGTCTGTTCATCTCTCTTTGGTCCAAAAATGTTCCTAAGAACTTTATTCTCAATTAGTAGTAATAGTTTCTCCTCCCTTAAAGTAAGCGTCCATGTTTCGCATCCATATAATATAACTGGAAGAATGACAATTTTATATATCTTCAATTTAATGTTTTTTGAGAGAAATTGAGACAAGAGTCCCTGTAATGTAGCACGCATTTCCAGAATTGAGTCTATGTTCAATTTCTTTGTGCACCTCATTTCTATTTATAATTATTGTTCCTAGACATTTGAATTCAGCCACTTCTTTAAAATTTCCCTGGTTTGTCATTTCCATTAATCTGTATAATGTATTTCTATGTGTGAACATGTATTTAGTTTTATTGATGTTTACTTCCAGTCCTATTAGGCCTAATATTTCGTAAATACGAGTATAGGATGGAGTAGGATGTCTTCACACGTTAATTAAGGATTGGATAAAACCCAACTATTGAGATCTAATCAACAGTATGTTCAAATTTTTCATTCAAATAATTACGTATTATTTGCCAAACATTTTACAGATTCCGTAAAGAAAATAAATTTTGTAAATATGGTTTACTTCTTAATTGACTTACTCTACATAGATGAGCTGTATGCAATGCTTAATTAAGGCCGAAGTCATATCATACAATATCAGATTGCGATTTAATTTTATTTGGAACTAGCTAATACCCGGCGTGCGCTGCTACTCATAAAAAAATTTACCAACAGCCGTGCACTGTTCGGGAATCTGCTTATCCCGATATTCTTGGCATCAATGAAAGACAAAAATGGTTATTGTGAGTTATCCGTAGAAGATAAACATATGCTGTCGCGGACTTTTTTGTAGAGTTTTTTGAGATGTTCAATTCTGTGTACATTAATTTGGTGTATTTGTTATGGTTTTAGGCAGCGTAAGCCATTTAAGTGTCAAAATAGGAACTTTATTTCACGTTTTTCACTACAAAGGGCGATTTTTAGGGGTCAAGAGTTTAAGTATTTCATCTCCCTTGTAGCCTATGTTCATCCCCGGAATCTCCTGAACATTTTTCAAAAAGCCCCATCTCAATCGGATTAATAATATGGCAGAGCAAGCTTGTCCGGGAATCGACTTATTCCGATCTTCTTGGCATCGATGAAAAACAAAAATGGTTATTGTGAGTTATCCGTAAGAGATAAACATATGCCGTCGCAGACTTTTTTGAAGAGTTTTTTGAGATATTCAATTCTATGTACATTAATTTGGTGTATTTGTAATGGTTTAGGCAGCGTTAGCCACTTAAGCGTCAAAATAGGAACTTCAATCACGTTTTTCACTACAAAGGGTGATTTTTGGGGGTGAAGAGGTTGGATATCATAACTCTCTTATAGCCTATGTTCATCCCGGGAATCTTCTGAACATTTTGCAAAAAACCCCATCAAAATCGGATCAATGGTATGGCCGCGCTTAAAATACGAACAAACAAACAAACATTGATTTTTATATATAAGATTATGAGTATCAAACGTAAACAATTTTAACATCTAATAACTCAGATATTTTTTTCTGAAATACCGGGTTCCCTATCTCAAATTGTCTGCAATCCCTCTATAATCAGGCTTTTTTCTTCGATTTAATTCGGGTACATTATATATCCATCCATCCATAGTAATCCTGCCCGAGGGCAGGTCCTTCACTGCAATCATGGCATTTTCATGCTATGCTTGCAGCTTTACTACGGAATTGTAGGTCTGGTAGCTTCCCGTTGCTTTCCACACCGGTGAAGGATGATGATGATAATGATAGTAATGATGGCCATATGATTTCGGGACCGTTTGGGCCTTAAAGTTTCTCTGACATTTGTCTTACAGGTGAGGAAAAATCCCGATAAAAACCTCACCCAGAAAAACTGCCCCGACCGGGGATCGAACCCGGGCCCACTGCGTGACAAGGCAGCACGCTACCTCGAGACCACAGCGGTGGCATACATTATATATAATTGCAGCATTTTGACAAAGACGAATTGATCAGAAATAACAGAAAAATAACTTTTAACGATTGCATATAAAGACATAAAATTTATTATTATGCTCTATTTGGCACAGATTGGGGCTAAAACAATAAACCGGATACCTACTACGGGAGCGAACAATGGAAAACCTATTTAGAGGGATTGAAAACTAAAATAGACATTTTGTAGTTGCTGCAGAGAGGGCAAGTCTGGGCCTATATTTTGCTTTCTTTTCACGTAAAGATAAGTTAAATTAATGCAATTTTGTAAATGAAAATATAGAACTATATTTTCTAAAAAATCTTGAGCAATTTTTATCACTTTTTAATCATTTGCATAGGACTATTCACCTTACTCTTTTATATCAATGTATAGTGTCATGATGTTAGTCCAGCCACTGATTATCCGGCCCTGACGTTTTCACGACAGTGTTGCAGATATGGATATTAAGTGGGAGGGGCCGCTTTATGTATGCGGTTAGCAGACATACAGCTGACAACATCTGAGCAATTTCAAACCTTACTAGCGCACTATAGCTGCTTCAAGAGCAGGGATTGGTTATGGCAGACGTTCACTCGCACTTCAACCATTTCCTTATTGGCAGTAGAAGGCGAGTTCTCCTTTTACCCCTCGTATAACGTAAACTTCAGAGCTGGAGATCCAGCGGCTGTAGTGGTAGTGTTTTTTAGAACACTGAAATGTTCTTCATTTTTTCATATTTTTCTCTTAGTTTTATTCTTTCTCCTTTTTATTTTCGATTTCTACCATTTTCATACGGCATACACACCCATACCCACTCACTCACTCACTCACTGGCACTATCGAACCCGTAGGTTCATGGCCGCGCGGACATAAGATCTCCATACACCCCTATCCTGAGCTAATGCTTTCCAATCATTTCCTGTATAATCTACTTTCCTCAAATCATAGTTAATGTTATTCTCCCACCTCATTCTTGGTCTACCAACTGGGCGTTTCGCTCTGGCTTTCCTACAAGAAGCTTCCATGCAAGTCTTTCATTCCCCATACGTGCAACGTGTCCTGCCCACCGCAGTCTACGAGACTTAACTGTTCTTATTATATCTGGCTTCCTATAAAGACCACGTAGCTTTAGAATTATGTATGATATCCTATCACTAACAAACTGAATATCTCGGATAGCGGATAGGATCATCTTTCTGACTAAAAATCCCGTTCCAAATGCAGGTCTTTCTGCACCCCCGTAGTATAATGCAAAGCTTCCTGATTCCTAACTACCTTCTCCTGGCCACCTAACTTCCTGTAAAGCGACTATATCCAAGGGCGATTTATCTAATTCCCGCGTTAATATCTCTAGTGCCTCGCTATTGTATAAAGTCCTAACATTCCATGTTCCTAGGAACATGCCCCTATGTTTGAGCCTTTGGCATGGGTTCCCTGAAGTAGTACCCGCCCGGAGAACCGAATGGGGGACTATTTGACCTCCTGAAAATTTTACCCCAGTTGAACCCATGTCCGCATTTCTTGAAGGTTGTATTTTTACGGTGAAACATTGTCACTCTTTCGACCAAGGTACTTTTTTCGTCTGGCTTATCACCTTCGACCAGTCCGGCATACACACCCATACCCATGGTGGAGGTATCAAATCTCCTACCGGAGTGTAAGGTTGGGACTACCGATTACGAAAGTGTTTTCAGTTCTTCACTCCCTAAAATAGATTTAGAAACTTACTTCCCACGAAATAAAAACAAATACTTGTACAGACTCTTGTAATGCTGCACTACGATTTACTGTGATATATTATTTACTAACTGATCTGACAATTGATCTATCTGACAGACTACAGTGTGCTCATAATGCGTGCATTCGATTTGTATTCAATCTCCGTCATTATGACCACGTGTCTCCTTTATTTCCTTCATCTTCGTAGCTATGAAAAATGACAGAACCCTACATTTTCATGTTTTGATATTCCAAATTCTGCACACATATTTACGAATTTGTTTATTAACGCGTTTTGAAAATGTATAGGTGAATCACAACTTAAGAACAAGATCACAAGATACTTCTTTACTGTCTATATCACAGCACAAGACTTTTCTACACTCTAAATCTTGCACTGGATCTTTGACTAGATCATGGAACTCATCCGAATCATGTCAGGAACTGTCAATCAGTATCATTATTTAAATCCAAATTAGCTGATATCTTAAGTTCCACACGATGAAAATATCAACTGCATAAAACTATATTCAACTCTGTATATAGGCCTAACCTATAAATATTCGTCTAGGAATCTTTACTTACTTTATCTTTTTACTGAACACCGATGTGGTCTCGAGGTAGCGTGCTGCCTTGTCACGCAGCAGGCCCGGGGTTCGATCACCGGTCGGGGCAGTTTTTCTGGGTGAGGTTTTCATCGGGGTTTTTCCTTACCTGTAAGACAAATGTCAGGAATACTTTAAGGCCCAAACGGTCCCCGAAATCATGTGGCCATCATCATCATCATTCTTATCATCATATTTCACCGGTGTGGAAAGCAACGGGAAGCTACCACACCTACAATTCCCTAGTAAAGCTGCAAGCATAGCATGAAAATGCTATGATTGCAGTGAAGGACCTGCCTTTGGGCAGAATTACTATGGTATGGTATCTTTTTATATTATAATTTGTTGTTGTTAGCTAATAATAGACCACATTCGCATTGTCTTTTGTTTAACCTATGTTTTAATAATATTTTTAAATTGTAATAAGTATGTGTTTTTTGTATCATTTTATTATTGGCTGGTTGAGTGCAAGAGAAGGCTTTATGGTCTTAACTCTGCCAGCTTAAATGCAGTAAAACCTCCTTATTCGCGGGTGATATGTTCCGCAAATATTCCGCGAATACAGAAACCGCGAATATGGAATGGTAATTTGTATGGGTATATAGGGGACACGTTCCAAGGTTACAAAATAAAATTAAAATTATGAAAATAAACTCAATTAATCAGAGATTTTGAACAACTTCTATTAATTATTACTGTCAGGTTTATGCAATGGTTCAAAGAATTTAGTATTTTTTCCTGTTTTGCCGCTTTAAAAATCTCTCAATTAAGATTGATATTCAGCTGTGAATTATGCGACAGAATTCCTTATTTTGTCTTCAGTTTTCTTGAATCATTAACATTAAAACAGAGTGATATAGGCGCAAACGACTCGCCAACGCGTAAACGGCCAAGAATTTATATTTTTACTTTAAGCGGCAACACTACTTTTTTCCACTTCGGAACTAATTTTATTTCTTTTTACTCGACATTATAAATTGGCAACAAAGCAGAAGAGACACGTGTTATTCAATCAAAATTATTGAAACGAATGACAAGATGAAACAATAAAACACCGATCGTGGCGAGGGCGGCATTTATCATCGGACATAGCTGCACGTGAAATACGACGGCGGTGGCTTTTAACAACGAACTTTAGGCTTAGTGACAATAAGGTTTGTTTTACTTTGATATTAATTAGTCCATTTGTTTCGAAACACTCTATATAAAAGCCGCCTTGGCACGTGCCTGCAGTAAAAAAGTTGCCGATACGTTAATAAAGGATACTAATCCTTCTAATATACCGACTGGATCCGCGAATAAAGAAGTTTTTAGCCGCGAATACAGGAGCTGTGTTGCAATTTTTTTAACCCGCGAATAATGAAAACGTGAATAAGGGAATCGCGAATAAGGAGCTTCTACTGTAAAGCTTTATTATTATTAACTAACTATAACTCTAACCCACTGGCACTATCGAACCCGTAGGCCGCGCGGACATAAGCTCTCCATACATCCCTATCCTGAGATAATATTTTCCAAGCATTCCCTGTATAATCTAATTCCCTCAAATCATAGTAACTGTTATTCTCCCACCTCATTCTTGGTCAACCAACTGGACGTTTTCCCTCTGGATTACCTACAAGAAGCTTCCATTCACCTCTTTCATTCCCCATTCATGCCACATGTCCTGCCCGTCGCATTCTACGAGACTTAACTGTTCTTATTGTATCTGGTTCCTATGCATACGCCTACCATGTAGCTCGCTGTTATGTAGTTTTCTCCATTCACCTTCTGTTCATCTCTCTTTGGTCCAAAAATGTTCCTAAGAACTTTATTCTCAAATAATCGTAATCTTCTATCCTCCCTTAAAGTAGGAGTCCATGTTTCGCATCCGTATCTAATATAATTGGTAGGACGCCGTAGCGTAGTGGTTAAGGCACTGAGCTACAAGCCGGAGGGTCGAGGGTTCAAGTCCCGTTGGGGTCAGGATTTTTAAACTGACCCAAACCCTCTGGCGGCACTATGGCCCTGGGGTCGACTCAGCCTCTAACGGAAATGAGTACCAGATGCTTGTTCTGGGGGTAAAGGCGGCCGTCACGCAGGGCTGACAACCCGGCTGACATAAAGTGCCGATTGTCTAGAAAAAGTGGGAGCCTTAACCTCCTACTACCCCAAGGGCCTCCGGGTCTGTTGTGGGATCAATTTACTTTTACTTTTAGAATAATAGTTTTATATATTTTCAGTTTAACGTTTTTTGAAAGGAGTTGGGACGTCAAGATTCTCTGTAATGCATAATGGCACGCATTTCCAGAATTGAGCCTATGTTTAATTTCTTTGTGCATCTCATTCCTATTTGTGATTATTGTTCCTAGGTATTTGAATTCATCCACTTCCTCAAAATTTCCCTCATTTGTCATTAGCTGTCCATTTCCATTATATAATGTATTTCTATGTGTGATCATATATTTATTTTTATTGATATTTACTTCCAGTCCCAATTTCTTAGTGTTACTCAATGGTGTATGCGTGTTGGCCTTTAGTATCTCTTCGCTATCTCCCAATAGTACTACATCAGCAGCATAAACCAACAGCTTATTAATACCATTTAGTTGTAGGCGTTCTTCATCCTCTAAAGATTTGATGTCATGCTCTAGTACAAAATTGAATAGTAGATGAGATAGTGCATCTCCTTGCTTCAACCCACTGTGGATTTTAAAAGTATCCGAAAACTGTTTGCCTACACGCACCCTACTTTTTGTTTCATTTAGACACGTTCGTATAAGTCTAACTTTTTACGAATTTCGAACTCCAGCAAAACTGTATTATTATTATTATTATTATTATTATTATTATTATTATTATTATTATTATTATTATTATTATTATTATTATTATTATAACACCACTGTGACAGATCTTTAAAGACAACCCACATCTGCGATTTTCATTCTGATAATACCAGAAATTGTAACCATTTGGATAGGCCCTATATAAATTTTGAAAATGGTAACCTTTCTGAGATGCAAATTCAGAATTTTTTTCGATATAATGATTCTGATTCTTGCTTTCAAAATGTCCACTTTAAAATTTAGACACATAGGCCAATAAAGGATTTGACATATCAGATGAACCATTCTTTGTTATGAGTGTTTAGACATTCATGGTTTTAATTGCTTGATTTTGTATTGATATGTAATTTCTGTGTTATTGTTGCCTGTAATATAATATGTTACCGGTATGTATTAAGTGGTCAATGACTGTAAAATACATATGCAAATATTAAGCCTGTATTGAAGATCTAGCAATTATTCTTAAGGGACATGTCACTGTATTATGAAGCTATATTTGGAAGTGACTTGCTATACATCGGCCGACACTGACACGATTTAAACAGATAATGTGACCTTCAGGTGCGAAATATTTTGTAGTTTGAGGAAGCCACGGAATTGTTATGACTTTAACAGTGCGGGTATGATAATGATGAAGGATACGTGAAATAGGGCCATGGTCATTAGCAGGGTTAGTGTCTTGCTCAAATACGAGTATCATACCTAATTACTTTTTCCAACGAGTTTCAAATTCCATTATATCAAAATTACAAGTTGATAAACTAAAACATTTTCATGATATTCATATAGACCTTTAGACGTCATTATTTCATGTCAACTTTCTCTTGTAAAACGCAACATTTATTCTATTTTATGTTATCTCTCTATTACTTTTGTTTCGTTTTGAAGGTTTGTAGTAAAACCAATGATTAGGATCATGAATTTTATTTTGACTTTTATAGTAAAACGAAATACATTGTAAGGCGTGGTACTTAACCAATGTATGTATGTATATACCCCATACGTCCCCGTGGGGACACGGATGCTCCCTAGCGGGAGTTTCTTTACCAAGCTAATTTAGTTACACTTATTCATCTACATATGGCTCATTTGCTGCAACAACGTCATAACTCGAAAATCACGATTTTTCAGAAGCATTTGAAGTTTTAAATACTGTCATTCCAAGTTTCCCTGTGATCATCATCATCATCATCATCATCATCCGGTATCATGGCAGCAGCCGCCGTCTTCCGGAAACCAAACGCCATTCATCTCTGTCCATCCATTGATCTTCCTCCAATCCCCTGATATTCATAGCTGCTTGTACCCCTTCTATCCAAGTATTCTTCGGTCTTCCTCTCTCCTCCTTTCCATTGGGATCCATTCCATAACAATTTTAGGCAATCTTTGTTCAGGCATTCTTTTGACATGGCCATACCACTGTAATCTTTTCTTTTCTATAATGTCTATGATGTCCGGCTCCTCCTGTACACCCATAATTTCCCTTATTTCTTTATTTCGTATTCTATTCATTCTAGATTTTCCAGCTGATCTTTTTAAAACATCCATTTCTGTACTTAAAATTCTTTTCATTTCTCTGGTAGGAATTTGCCAGACTTCAGCACCATATGTTAAAATGCTCTGAATTATGTGGAGTTACCAGTCTCCCATCGGGCGCCTCCCCAGGTGGCGGGTAGGGGAATGCCCACCAGATATGGCGGGTACTGGGGAAATCAAATACCCAGAGCGGACCAAAACTAGCGCTGCAGCCTTGCCGAAAGATACTGGACTATCAAAGGCTAGAGGAAGAAAACCTTGAACAAAAATTACCCGTCCCCCAGGTTGGGGGTTGATGCATCGGGCCAGCTCCTCGTTCAGCATGAAAATAAAAAATTGCTAAAAAACCAAAACCAAACTCCCTGTGATATTAAATAAAATATCGTGATTTTTTAGTTATGACGTTGTTGCAGCAAATGAGCGATATGTCATCGAGTAATATATTGTTAGCACATCACCTCAATAAGACATCCAGTAGGCAATTAAGATATTACTTGGATGGATGAAGATCGGTTAAATTTTGCAGAGATGTCTTCTTATTCAGGCTTGCGGTTCTTTTACGAGCCTGAAAATCTTCAGACTCGAGAGCCACGGTTTAATGTCCCTCCCGGAAGACTTGTCCCTTGGTTTTTCCATCCTAAAAATCCATCGACCCTGACCGGGTTTCTACCCACGATCCTCTCGGGACTAATGGCAAGTAACATAACCACTAGACTACCAGTACCGCGGCCGACACTTAACCAAAGGTTTATTCATAATTTTAAATAGACGATATGGTATCTCAGTATCTTATTGATAAAGTTCTTTTAACAGTTCAAGACATTAACATCGCATTTAAAAGTTTAGCGTGAAAGTGACAAAAAATGGTCATGAGGCCCATTATTCAGGACTTGAGGATCATTTACGTGCTGTAAATCTACGATATGGGACCCACTGCTTTAGCTATTTCCCTATACTCAGGATTTTTAACTCCCTAGCTGAGTCAATTAATCCCGAAAATGGATGAATACATTTTCACATTGAATCTGGAATAAAACAATCGATTCAATCGTGTACGGATAAATAATAAACTACCATAAAATTATAATTCAAAATAAATATATTAAAAAATGATTTATAAAAATGTAACTCAACTTTACTCATATACGAAAACTATACGAAGGAGACAAGTTGTTTGTAACGGATGGAATTTCATTGTTGGAAATGCGTTATCTGTTGAATTTTTTTTTATATTTTCAAAACATGAAACATACGCTCTAAAATTATTTTTCTATAGAAATGTACATTAATTATGTTCTACTTTCAAATATCAAGTAGTAAATAATGACTCAAATACAGATTGTTCTAGCCTTCTTTATGATGTGTGCTAGTCCCTATATATAGGACCTACTATTTCTAATTCAATGCAATATAAAAATATATTAATGCATTAATAGTCATAAAATTATATTTAAAATAAAGACGAATTTCTTTTACTATTTCATTTAAGTCGAGGAATATATTATTTTCAAAGTAAATGCATTAAATATTATATCGATACAGCTATATTATATATTATACAATAAATTTATTTTTTATTAACTCTAAGAAAATCGATAAATGGTTTGTCAAAACTGAATTTGTGCGAGTACCTAACCCAACAATCCCGCTCTTATCATGGACCCTGCAATATGTTTTAAATCCAGAGTTAAAAGCCAGATGAGGTGAACTTAGAGAAGAAGACTACGTACAAGCCTACTATCCCTTAATACAAGGACTATTTAACTCTTACCCAAAATGGTAGTCAATGACCAATCACGTTTCAATGAATTTTGTTTTGCAACCAATGACAGTCGTGTTTCACCTCACTCTTTATCGATTTCTCTTTATCAACTCCTGTTTTTGTGATAAAGAAAACTCCTCATTTTTAATATTCTGAACAGGTTAGAGCATTATTTGTCTCCAACAAATACATTAAATGTAGCAAATAATGAACAGATTCCTTCATTTTACTGAGTTGTTTACTAAAAAATGAACTTATGTTGATTATAATATACAGTTTGATGTGTTTAATTATTTCTCCACTAGGGTGCATTCTTACAATATTGCGATCCTATTTGGCAATAAATAATGTGATCAAGTTGCAGTGAATAAAACATAAGCTCACATTTCTGATTAGTTTCAAACATCGCCGTTTACATTATATACCGTATATAAATATTTTAAAATACCGGTAACTATATCTAAATAATAATTTTTCAGTAAACAGCATAATTTTATTCGTTAAATGGTCCTAAAAATGCCACTCTTGATTTCCAAATCCTCTAGATAAATAAACATGTAATTTCGTGACTCGTGAATTTATCGATGATTTGTAAATCACTCCTGACATTACTTGTGATAAATACCATCTGGACACCATTTCCATCTAAAGTTTTTGTAGGCCCTAGAGGAACCTTAAAAAAACAGTCATTCCTTGAAGCAACCAGGAACTGGCAAAGATCTCATAGCACAAATTGTAACAACCACGCTATAGGGCTCTGTATCCATCTTAAGAAATAATATATATGGTCAGTCTCAAAACCATTGTTCTTAATTGCCCCCTTCTTTCAGAATTATCCTTTCACATACATTCTACTTCCAACTTGTTCTATGCGTATGTATTGTATAAATGAGATATATATATATATTGCAGATTTTCGCGGATATAAGTATGATTAAGAAAGTTTTCTTAATCATATATATATATATATATATATATATATATATATATATATATTTGTATTGTCTCCATATTACCTAATGTTTTTATTTTCCTTCTCTGTTGTCAGGTATGCTTGGTCACTTTTGGCGAACCTATTTGGCATAAGTTTGTTAAATAAATAAAAATAAAAATATTTTTGAAAAACTATGTTCACAAATCTTCATCAAACCTACTTACTAAATACCAAAATTACGCATGACAAATATATATACATACGTAAATGTGTTCTAACTCTCTAGTGGCTGCATTTTTGTTTTTCCGGAACCAACTTGACATATCTTCTTCTTTTTCTTCTTCTTCTTCTTCTTCTTCTTCTTCAGTAGCACTACAATCCAATAAAGATCTTTGTCTCCTCGATGAGCCTCCTCCAGACATCTGTCCCCATAGAAAATGTTTCCAATTGTTTATTTCATATCTTTTTAAGGTCTTGGTGCACTCCCACCATCTATTCTTCGGTCTTCCTCTTAATCTGGTTCCTTGAGGTGCAATCAGTAGATTTGTTTCACTTTTCTATTATTTGGCATTCTATTAATATGTCCAATCGACCTGAAACGGCCAAGCCTAATATTTGAGACAGTATCAAGATCTCCTAAAAATTGTATTAATTATTTATTATATCTTCTTCTCCAGATATTTTCTACAATATCTACACAAAGTATTCCCAATATTCTTCTCAGTACCTTCCTTTCTACAATATTTAAACGATTACAGATGTAAGAATCAAGTAACCAGGTTTCAGAACCATAAGTAACAATTGATCTAATCAAAGTAAACTCTGCATAGAAATCAATAAAATTAATGTCGACTTCGTTTTGTCGGCAAAATTGGACCATTAGGAATGTGTGTTAACCTGAAAGCTGACATGTATAATAGTGGGAATATTTTTAACGCTCTAGCACTGAACGACTTGGCTTAGATGGTAGCATTTTGAGGCTCGAATTCAGGAGGTTTGGAGTTCAAATCCCGGGGTCGACCAACTTAAGTTTTTTTCCTCAAAACAACACTAAAATAAAAATACGCATTTTTCTCGCAACGAAACTTGATAATATACGATTTAATTTTCAAAAGGAAGACCTGCAAACCAACAAAATTAGGCCATTAGGAACTGAGGTTTATCTGGAACCGAAATTTTTTAAATTGCTTTAGATGTCGTAATTTCTGTTTCCTCACAACGAAACTCGATACGAATAATTTGATTAACAAAGGAAGATATTCTATTCCATAAAAGCAAAATCGGACCATGATGTATTCGCTTAATTTAAACATCTCCAGTGTGGCAAACTTTTATATTTCAATACAAGAAATACAGATCCTCCTTATTTATTTTGATCCAAAAACCGTGGAATTATTGATTAGCCAGTCGTAAGTACCGTATGACTGTGAAAATAATTCTCTTGAACATTTTTGAGCTCAACAATGAATATAATGTATAAAGATACTTTTAAAGATTGATAACATATTTTATGTACTTATAGAAAAGTATAGAACTTATCTGGAACTAGAATCTGTGTCGTTCCGAATATAGGTCTACTTATAAAGATTTTTCAACCGAACGTTTTTTTTTTTTTTTTTCCCTGGATGCGTACTTTGATTTTTAAGAAAAAGTCACTTGCAGAAATAGATTAACTTTTAAGTGTTTTGTTTTATTTATTTGTGAAATGTATTAGAATATGAAGCGTACAGATTTTATATCTACATAATGTAAGGAAGAAGCCAAAAGTTTTAATTGTGAAAACCAGATGGGAGGATAATGATAAAACTAATCTGAACGACTAGGGACAGAATGAATATTGCGTCCAATAGAAATCAGCAGCTGGTTCGTGTGAGGTCTATAAGTAATAGGTTTGACTTAGTGATTATGGTGATTAATAATTTAAATAATTTTCTAGGCCCATATATAAAAATAGATTAATACAGGATAATAAATATGCAGTAGCTTTATCACTGCGGATATTAAATTGTACAAAGTACCGTTATATGTTATAATTATAATTCAATTAAATGTACATTTTTCAATTGAGAACTGTTACACTGTGCAAGAAAACCTTGATGATAATTTTTAATTTTTCTTTTAACGCCTGATTTTGACAGTATAACTTTTATTAACTCCCTAAACCTACTGCACAATTACATTTTTAAATGGAGCTTTAAATAAATTAGATTATATCAATTAATACTACATTCTTTGTACAATTTAGGCTTACTGTAAATGAAAGCTGTCTAGTTGGACAAATATGTAATATATTAACTTTTGTTAATTAACCTGTCCATCACCGTAGAGTGGTCCATAGAGACTACTCCGACGGCCGATTCGATTCTAGGCAAAGTATTGGAATTTAAATCTCCGCTTTGATTCTGGATTGCGTGCCACCACGTGTACCGGTCTAATAGGCCTATGTTGTTCAGTGTTCCTGCTCCATGCCTACAGACGACCGGCCCGTGACATTTATTTCATGGACGGCGTAAGTTCCATAAAAGGAGGATGTTAAAAATAATAATAAAAAAAATATAATTGATTTAACGAAGATCACTGGGCCGTCCTATGAAACGCTGGAGGGAAAATTTTCTATAGGATCGTAACAGGCCTTGGCCTAATACTTGGAAGGAAGAAGAAGAAGAAGAATTGATTTAACTTCTCTGCAGACTCCGCAAAAGTCTTTTGACTGGTCTCTGTTTAAATTTATTCCAGTTGAAATTGCCTTTTGTCGAATCCTAATCATTATATAAGTTATATGATTCACTTGATACGTATCTAATCTCAGTAAATTCTTATGTCACTAAAATAATTATAACTCTCCTTTCTAACATGATGGATTCCGCTCGTGAGTGAATATTAAGATAGGCCTAGTATATATCTGTAATATGTAAATAAATTAAGCCGAAGAAATTTGCTTATAGAGGAGTTTCAATAAGCAATTTGAGATAGAAGTCATTGTCTCAGATGAAAAATATCCAAGTTTTTTTTAAGTTACTTGCATTTGACAATCATAATCCAGTATTAAAATTAAAGATGGGCATAGGATGGAGTGAGATGAATAAGATTTTAAGATGAAATCAAAGTATTGAGAAGTAATATTATTTTCCGGCAATTTTACATGTTCAGTAAAAACAAAATTTTGGAAATATGTTTAATTAGCCTAGTTGTTGATAATTGGGTTTCAACCAATCCCTAATTATGGTCTGATTTCATCCTATAAGCCCTACCATTTCATACTCATATTTAATATTAACCTAATAATGGATTCTGACAATGAGTATCAATTAAAAATACCTAATAATTCGGATGTATTTTAGTTGAATGCAGGCTTTCACGGCTGGTAATCATAATATTAAAATATTCCGGTCTATGTGGCCGTGGTCCATGACCGGTGTTTCTTCCAGACATTTCTTCCTCAACTGCGGAGGGCATCTTCAGTGGCGAGCACTTCTAGGTATAAGTACTCGCCCCTGAAGATGTCATCCGCAACTGAGGGAGAAACGTTTGGAACTAGAAGTACTCACCACTGAATGTGGGATCGACAGGAGTTGAGCGCCCGGTCGTACTATTGCTCACCTGATGGAGATTGCGAGCTCCGTGCTGGACCACAACTGCTACAGGACACGTCCCTGGGGGCACACCAGGGAACGGCTCGGACCAGTGCAGAGGGGAGCAACTGTACTGGTTCCCGGCTAAACCTACGGGCTCGTGGACAAACTGTGGGGTCGCCAGGAGATGAGCACCTGGATGTACTAAAGTCTCACACTGCGGGGCGTTTGAGGATTCAAGCCTTAGCCGGTCTTACAACGGCTGCAGGATGTGTCCCTGGAGGTAGAACAGGGGAACGGTCGGTGGATCTGCGACAGCAGTCCTCCCGGCTAGGCTCGAGGAGCCCGTGGACCAACTGTGGGATCGTCAGGAATGAGC
Source organism: Diploptera punctata (assembly GCA_030220185.1). Taxonomy (NCBI): domain Eukaryota; kingdom Metazoa; phylum Arthropoda; class Insecta; order Blattodea; family Blaberidae; genus Diploptera; species Diploptera punctata. The sequence goes on along the minus strand of JASPKZ010007224.1, from coordinate 233,532 downwards.
GACCTGACGTACTATGTAGCTCAGCAATTTCCCTGAAGTTGCGACTCCTACACCTTCTGCCTGAGGTGTTGGTTTTAAGCCGAGAACCTTGAACGTGGACGCGAACAAGATAGGGAGGACAAGATATTGGGACTTGGGAGTATGGTCTTTGACCGAGGTATCCCAAGGGGTGGAGGGTCCAAATGAATATGCCCCCCGAAGTTGAGAGAGAAACGTCTGGAAGAAGCACCAGTCATGGACCATCTAGAAGTACTCGCCACTGAAGATACCCTCCACAGTATAGGGAGAAACGTCCAAAAGAAACACCAATAATGGGCCACGACCACGTAGCCCGGAATCTCTTCATATCAGATATCTATTGTCTAAGACCTGGGTTCCTAATCTCAATTCTTTTGTCTGAAACCCGAATATAACCTGGTACATTTCTCCAGTTTAATTAATCTACACTATTTATAATTATCTCACTGAATAATTTAAATGTACGGATACAGCATAAATGTTTTGCAAGTCATACATATCAGTTATTGCGATTGTTTAGATTAGCATTTCCGTAAGTGCTCAGTTACTTTAGGTACTTAAAGATAATGGATATTTTTTTGAAATAGCCTTAAATATATTTTATTGTGTAGAGTATTTTATTCATGAATACTGATCGGAAATACAAACATTGCGTTTTTGAATTTGATATTCGTTCATACATTTTATTGATTCAATAAGACTATAATTAAATTGCATAATGATTACTCAGAAATTAATTAAATTTATTAACTCATCGACAGAATAAAATATTTTTTTCAACTAAAATGAACTTTATTTTTTTAATATATATTATGTACGTCTTTAATCATGGCCGACAGCCGTGGTTAGATTCTCGATGTATAGGGAATTAATTTCTCTATCTTGGGTGTTGTGTTTTCTGTACTTGTGTTTGTATGAGTGAAAAGTAAATAAAATGACAGAACATTAAAGGAAAAAGGAAAACAGGAAATGAAGGAAAATAGGATAAAATTAATCTTTAGAGTAAATTTTTAAAAAATCTCAAGCCAGAAATGAGAGGAACAGCAGCTACTGATTTACAGGCTTATTGTATTGGGAAATGCCCTCAGCAAAATTAAAAAAAAATAAAATAAAACTTCAGACTGGCTTAGAAAGTGTACAGGGTTTTCCATAAGTAACGTATAATACCAATAAAACAAAAACAAAAATTAAATGTTCAGACACGTCAAATTTAACATTTTAAAAGAAATATTTTACAAAAAAAGGAAAAAAAGTAACATTTTCAGTGATTATTCTACAGGGCATGACATCTTCGGCAACATTTTCAAATGGCAACTGTTATTTTCTTTTTTTTCTGAAAGGTAGTTACTTGCATGCAAAATTTCATCTGTTTCATTTTACTTTTTTTTTGTTATGGAAAAGATCTTTTTTTTTTTTAATTCAATCTCTTGATGTCTTGTATCCTAATTTTGAGGATACCAATTCATATAATTTGGTATCAACAAGATGGTGTTCTTGCTCATTTTGCTCTCCGAGTTCGAGAATATCTTGAAGATGTTCATCCAAATAGATGGATCGAAAAAGGGAATTTATAGAATGGCGTATAAGATCACCAGATCTGTCTCTACTTGACTACTTTTTATGGGAATACTTGAAATGTAGAGTATTTGTTACCAGGCTTAATAATATAGAGTTGTAAAGGAGGATCATGAAAGAATGAAAAGATATATCACCAGCATTAATTAAAATATTCTACAAGAATTTAACCATCGACTTAGCCACTGCCATATTGTAAATGGGAAGCATTTTGAATATCCTATTAAATAATTTTAAATGATTTGTTGTGATAGTCATGTTCATTTTGAGAAAGCTAATGAAGTAGCAAAACAATAAAACTGTTCTGTTCCCATAACGGCAAAAATAAATTAATGAAACATATTACATTTTGCATATACTTAGCCTACTTACTTACTTACTTACTTACTCACTGGCACTATCGAAACCGTAGGTTCATAGCCGCGTGGACATAAACACTCCATATATCCATATCCTGAGCTAATGCTTTCCAATCATTCCCTGTATAATCTACTTCCCTCAAATCATAGTTAATGTTGTTTTCCCACCTCATTCTTGGTCTACCAACTGGGCGTTTTTCCTCTGGCTTTCCTACAAGAAGCTTCCATGCACGTCTTTCATTCCCCATACGCGCAACATGTCCTGCCCATCGCAGTCTACGAGACTTAACTATTCTTATTAGCCTATATCTGGCTTCCTATAAAGACCATGTATTTCATTGTTATGTAGTCTTCTCCATTCACCTGTTTGTTCATCTCTCTTTGGTCCAAAAATTTTCCTAAGAATTTTATTCTCAAATACTCGTAATCTCCTTTCCTCCCTTAAAGTAAGAGTCCATGTTTCGCACCCATATAATATAACTGGTAGAATAATAGTTTTATATAGGCCTATTTTCAGCTTAACGTTTTTTGAAAGGAGTTGGGACATCAAGAGTCTCTGCAATGCATAATAGCATGCATTTCCAGAATTGAGCCTATGTTTAATTTCTTTGTTCATCTCATTCCTATTTGTGATTATTGTTCCTAGATATTTGAGTTCAGCCACCACTTCCTCAAAATTTTCCTCATTCGTCATTAGCTGTCCATTTCCATTATATAGGGCCTACTGAATTTCTACGTGTGACCATATATTTAGTTTTACTGACATTTACTTCCAGTCCTAATTTCTTAGCGTTACTCAATAGTGTGTGCGGTGTTGGCCTTTAGTATCTCCTCGCTATCGGCCAATAGTACTACATCATCAGCATACACTAACAGCTTATTAATACCATTGAGTTGTAAGCCTTCCTCGTTCTCTAAAGATTTAATGGCATGCTCTAGTACAAAATTAAATAGTAGAGGACATAGTGCATCTCCTTGCTTCAACCCATTCTGGATTTCAAAAGTGTCTGAAAACTGTTTGCCTACACGCACCCTACTCTTTGAGTCATTTAGACACATTCGTATAAGTCTAACTAACTTTTTAGGAATTCCGAACTCCAGCAGGATACTATATAACTTCTTCCTCTTAATTGAATCATATGCTTTTTTGAAGTCTACATATAGTTGATGTACAGTACCATTATATTCCCATTTCTTTTCTAAAATCTGTCTTATATTAAAAATCTGATATGTTGTAGACCTGTTTCTTCTAAATGCACATTGGTGATCTCCTAGAATGTCATCAATATAGGGAGTAAGTCTACTTACTAATATATTTGTTACAATTTTGTACGAATTTGAAAGTAATGAGATGCCCCTGTAGTTGTTGCAGTCAGTTTTATCTCCTTTCTTATAAATTGGTACGATAATTGATTCCTTCCATTCACGTGGAAGAGCTTCTTTTTCCCAAATCATACTAAGCAACCAGCGTATCTTGTCCATCAATTTTTCTCCCCCTGATTTTATCAGTTCTGCTGGGATCTCATCTGAACCGGATGCTTTATACATCTTCAATTTTTCAATCGCCATTTCAACCTCTAATGCACTTGGTTCTGCGACTAGCATTTCTGCTGTCTGTAAATTATCCACCTCAATGTCCTGTTCTGTATGTACATTTAATAGCTGATTAAAGTAACTTTTCCATCTATTTAATATACTCCTGGAATCTGCAATTCCGAATTATGTTTGTTCTAGCCCATTTTGCATATCCATCCATAATAATTCTGCCCGAAGGCAGGTCCTTCACTGCAATCATAGCATTTTCATGCTATGCTTGCAGCTTTACTAGGGAATTGTTTAGGTGTGGTAGCTTCCCGTTGCTTTCCACACCGGTGAAGGATGATGATGATAATGATAATGGTAAGGATGATAATGATAACTATGATGGCCATATGATTTCGGGGACCGTTTGGGCCTTAAAGTTTTCCTGACATTTGTCTTACAGGTGAGGAAAAACCCCGATAAAAACCTCACCCAGAAAAACTGCCCCGACCGGGGATCGAACCCGGGCCCGCTGCGTGACAAGGCAGCACGCTACCTCGAGACCACAGCGGTGGACCTATTTTGCATATAACTAAAGAATATAAAAACTTTTTTGAAACTTAAGAAAAATTAAACAAGTCGCCATTTAAAATGTTGTCGATGACGTCGTGCCATGTATAATAATTACCGAATATGGGTTACTTTTTTTTAAACAGTTCCCACAAAATAATAAATTTGACATGTCTGAACATACACACATATATAATTGTTATTGTACTTTACTTATGAGAAATAACTCGATTCTTATTATCAGTGTAAGTGCAATCATATTTCAGGATATACAGCCAAATTTTAGTTTTTTTTTAAATTGTATGACAATCATAATTACAATGACTATATTAAAATATGCATATTTGCCTGTCCCGAATCCACGATATAGTGATGTACTCTTATTTTAAATTAGATTCATAAACAAAGAGAGGTAGTGAATAATAATGATAATAACACAACATAGAATGAATCAATTCAGCGTGTTACTTTTCAGGTAAAATCTGGAAATATTAAACGGAAATTATGATAATTAGGGTATATTAAGGTAATTTTCGAAAATGTGTATTTTAGATTCACGAAATATTGTACTTGCGAGAGACAGGACTCATCTGTGAACAACACACGTTGCAAGAAGTTGGTTTAAAGCATTGACAAAACCAACATTTGATTAAAATCATTTGCTCCCATTGCTTACATCCTCAGTAGACGATAGTAATTATTATTTCTGAAGGCGAAAATCTTCACAAAATATCATTTGAAGTAGCCTACGCATTTCAGTGGCATGTTGACGGCTGCCACACGATAGAACACCTATTTAGCTATTTTTGTCTTAAAAAAAACAAGTATCTTATAATTTTAAAATCTCTTGGAGCTACAATAAGCTTATGCATTTCCGACCTATCTCAAAATATTCAGTTTACCGTCCTCAACTGCCCGTACAACTATGCGACACGCTCATATATATGGTTTGGAACCATTTGCCCAATTTACGGAACTCTCTGTTACACCATTTCAATTGTTATCGTTTTCATTTCGTTGTTGTAATTCAAGCTGCAAGAAAGGAAATGAAAATTTAAAAAAAACATGTTATATGAGACCTCTAAACGTGAATGATTTAATATTTGGTATATTAACGTTAAAATGCTTTCAAAATATTTATTGATAGACCCTTTAGAGAAAAGGCTATAATATTCGGATGTAAAATAAGGAACTGGATGAATATGGCATTAATTGTATTTAGTTGGCTGAGAATAGGAACCGACGCGACCGAGTGCTTTAGTAAATACGCCATTGAATCTACGGGTTTCATTTCAGCTATGTATTTAATGCAGGTAGAAAAACAGTTTTCAGATACTTTTGAAATTCAGAATGGGTTACAGCAAAGGAGACGAACTATCTCCTCTACTGTATTCAATGGAGCATGCCATTAGTTTTTAGAGGATAAAGAAGGCATACAACTCAATTGTATTAATAAGCTGTTAGTATAAGCTGATATTTTTAGGAAATAAACCCAGTGGGTACAACTTGGACACTACACACAGTCCCAAGGTTGAGATTTTAAAAATCCCTTGCCCCGCCGGGAATCGAACCCGGGTCGCCGGAATGGAAGGTAGGGACTCTACCGACCACGCCACAGCGACAGACTATAAGCTGATTTTATGTAGACTGGTATTATAGGCTATAACGAGGATATACTAAGGGCCAACCTGCCTATTCTATTGAGTGACACTAAGTAATTGGGGCTGGAAGAAAACATCAATAAAACTAAATATATGGTCACACACAAAAAATACATTAATAAGGAAATAAACAATTAATGAAAAAGGAGCAGAAATAAATTAAACACAGGCTCAATTCTGGAAATGCATGCTATCAAGCATTGCAGGGACTCTTTCCATCCCAACTTGTCTCAAAAATCACTGAAAACACATAAAATGTATTTTTTCAAGTTGCTGTATATTATATAGCTGCGAAACGTGGGCTCTCACTATAAGGGAGGAGAAAAGATTACGAATATTTGAGTATAGATTCTTAGGAAAAAAAAATTCAAACCGATGAATAGAGAAAATTACATAAGTGAGATACATTATATTTATGAGAAACTATATGTAATAAATCAGTTAAGTCTCTTATACTGCGGAGGACAGGACATGTGATACGATCACACGAATGTAACAATGAAAGAGTGACTTGAAAATTCCTTGTAGGAAAACCAGAGTAGGAGAATAATATTAAACATTATTTGATGGAGGTAAATTACACTGGTCAACATAATTTTTGTCTCATGAGTACCAATAGTTGTACTTAATGCAGTTTTTATCGTGTTTTCAAATATATATTGGGAATTTCTCCATCACCCACAGTTTTTTTTATTTCAATTTCAATTAATGGGCTTAAATAACTATTTTTAATAAACTTTTTTCGTCCATTTGTCCATTGTAAAATAAAACGGGAAACACTTTCATCAAGATATTTCAGCTAAGGAAAAGGGATATCAAGGCAAATGGAATCCTAATATGCTGGCCGATTATTGTTGGACCATCAAGAGGGATGCTCCACAGGCGAAATATAGCAGAAAATCGTAATTTCTTACTTTCTAGGTGAGTCCGAAAGTTCGAATATTGTGTAGTTACGAATGTAGAAAATATTAAAGTGTTTGAAATTATAAATTCCTGTCTCTCGGAAACTTTGCGTGACGGAGAAAAACCGATATCATATTTGAATTCAGGAGTAAAAGTACTATCAGAATCACATATTTTTCTTTCTGAGACAAAAAAAAATTATTTTTTGTTGCTCAGTGTTATAGAGGGAAGGATTGGAAGGAGTGCTCATGTCCTCGCGGCTATGAACCTAAGATTTCTATAGTGCCCGTGAGTTAGGTAATGAATTTGTTATCAACTTGTTTATTTCAGGACTGCGAATGCTAAACTGTCAAGCCCCACAGCACACAAGGCATGGATTTGTGGACATAAAAAAATTAATAAATAATACATTATTTACAATATTTAAAATGCTGTCTTCTTATTTATTTTATAAAATCAAGAAGCCACCTGAAAATATGACTTAATGTATTTTTCTTGGAAAATATCAAGTATATTTCCCAATTTCGTGCAATCTTATATCGACCAATAGGAATTTGACACATTTATATGATATAATAGTGTGCAAACTAAAAATATGTATAGCGAATTCGTGACAAGAACACCTGTGACCATATATCATAACTGTAATATTTCCAATAACTTTATTTATCGGTTTGTCAGAGAATTCTAATTTTAAATTCCATTGCATGGAGCGTTAACAAATGGATTATTACTTTTGATTCTATCCAATTTGAACGGGGTTCGACTCCCGTATATAGCTGAAGGTCTCTTTCCCTCTCTATCTTTTTTGTTTATTTTCCTTGGTTTAACCTCTCCCGTTGAATGTAGACTGTATTTACGTGTCTCACACTTCCCGGACCTTACATGGACACAACCTGTCCAGAGAGGATTTTAAACTCTGAATCGCATACATAATTTCTTGATCACACAAGGACCGGATGAATGATCATTCCAGTGCATTTTTACCACTCGTAAATGTCAGCAAATTTATACCACATTGCTGCAGGTAACATTTTATTATAATCATTCCAACTATTAGTATCCTTCTGAAATCGGTGATGGTTTCTGACATAGTTGTAAGAGTGTGATCAACGGTAAACGTAAATTATAAAATAGAGTAAAAAGTAGCCAGCTTTGATCCGCTATTGCTTGTCTGACTATCCAGATGATGATGATGATGATGATGATGTAAATAATAATAATAATAATAATAATAATAATAAATAACTTTGTCTCTACCAGTTGGTACAGGTTACAATCCCGGAGAAAATCAGCTTATGGATACAAATCAGATAGCACCTGATTACTTCGAAGTCTTCATAGTCTTATGTAAAGATTTCAATTTAATCGAGGTGTTGCGAATTTTTTAGAATATGACAAGTGTTCAAATCTGTCGTTTCTAAGTGAAAAGACTTTCATTACTAACTTTAGTGACTCAAATCTAGACTGTAGTGACTTAGATATAACAACTGTATGAACTATGAACTGTAGGCATAATTGTAATTTAATAATTTCACCACTTTCTATTGTGCAACTGGTACCAAGGCGATATATATATATATATATATCTTCTGAGTCTCTGAATGTTTTCTTTTCGTATACATTATGTTAGTTCAATCAGGTAATTAGTTTGTCAGTACAATTATTATTATTATTATTATTATTATTATTATTATTATTATTATTATTATTATTATTATTATTTTACTTCTGTTGTATGTTTGTTCGTATGATTTGGTGTTTAACGTCGACTATTTCTGATGTAAGAATAATCGCGATTTTAAGCAAGAAATTTGCTAGGATCTGATTTCCATATCCAAGTATTCTCCACCGCAGTGGATCCGGGTTCGATTACCGGTCGGGATAGGCTCCTGGGTGAGGTTTTTTTCAGGGTTTTTCCTCACCTGTAGGCAGATGTCATGTGTAGCCTAGGGCCCAACGGTCCCCGAAAATTATCCGGCCATAATCATCATCATCATTTCACCGGTGTGGAAAGCAACACCTATAATTCCCTAGTAAAGCTGCAAAGCATAACATGAAAATTCAACAATTGCAGTGAAAGAACTGCTCTCGAGCAGAACACTATAGAATAGAATAGAATAGAATAGAATACAAGTATTCTTTATTGTTGCACATATATTTATGACACTAGGCATTTGTCTTAGAAGAAAGCTGAATTATCGAATTTTCCTTACCCAAAAATCTAAGATGGAATCGAGCCTATGAACTAGTTTCTAGAGACCTTCTAGTAGGGCCTGTAGTTATTGGAAGTATAATATTACTTCAGGAATGAATGATGCCGTAAATTTCGTGTATAAATTATTGGTCATGATTTCTTATTGCAAAGAGTGCATTTAATTACGCGGAATAGCATATTATTGATAACAGGTGCACATATACGACTACCTAACCTTTTATTGAGAAACTTGTGGACGTTGAGTTCGCCGACGCTGGCGACCAAGTTAGACCAGGCGTATTTAGCTTGCGAGTGTCTCTTTTCCATTTCCGCCTGTCGTCGAATAGCTTCTTCTCTAGTTAGTGACATTTCCCCTCGAATATGAGAATCTATACCGACTTGCATAGACCCTCTTCTTGAACCAGGAGCGAGGAAATCTCTGAAACCCCATGCGAAGTCTTCTAAACTTACTTGACCGTCACCGTCGTGATCTAAATCAGTAAAAATAACATCAGAGTCGATGGGATCGATCTCGAAACCTGCGCAAAGTTCGCGGAATTCGGAAGGACCTATATGGCCCGTACCGCGTTTGTCACAGGCGCGGAACAGCTGTTCGAGTTGCAACTCGTGTGCCATATCGGTATAGACTGGTGCTCCAACACCCGCTGCCACACATGGCCAGGTGGCGTATGACGTAGCAAGGTCGTTATAATTGTCAACTTCCACATTCAGTTCCAATATATCATTCTTTATTTGTTAATATATTTCGTCGCATTAATTTACTTCCTTCTAATTAAACTCTTAGTCCCTAGAAATTAAAGAGGATTCTTATATGCGCGTAGACCTAAACGTTGCAAATGTAAAGTACTAACCCAGATCACGTACTTGAAGTTCAATCCTACGTATATGGATACGTAACTCAACCTAGTAAGAATGAAAACTTAAATTCTCCATCTACGCTCTGACGTAGTGAAATAACTGCTATATGGACAGTGTCGAACATTCATTACTAGGTAGTTCTTGCTACTTTTGGTAATATGTAATTTCAATGTTGTATAGTACTGTATAAAAAAATTTAAATGTCCCGACGGGCTCTACAATGAGTACATCAAGGACCAAGGGTGGTTCTAGGACAGATTTTCAGGGGAGGGGCATGGGTGCATGTACATTTTTCGGGGGGGAATGCATGGGTCCGTGTAAATTAACAAATACATTAATTTATAAATTTTAGTGTGCTAATAACGTATTTTAAAACTATTTAGAGGAGTTTTTATGCAGTATTTAGTCATTAATCATAGTATCACAACTTTTATGTTGTAAGTCGTAAGACCAAATAATAAAGTAAGCGTATGCTTTCTTCCCAGCTTTCTGTATTTCAGAGACTGCACCGACAGCTTAAGAAGATATTACAGTACAACTGTTAGTACCAGTTTGTATCCAGTTAAGTCTAGGGACAGTTCTTGTAATACATTTACAACAATATTTCCCAAAGCCTCTCCAATTAGACGTTTTTCACTATTTGGATCTTGATCTGGATTGACAGTTATAATGCTATCATTAGCGTCAATAAATTTGACGAAATCTTCGCGAATCTCATTTTTGTACAAATATCTCAAGTTCAAAGAAAGCTGTTCTGTATTAGAAATATCTGCTGTTTCGTCAAATATAAGATAGCGATACTTAGCATTCCTTATTTGATTCAGTATTGTCTGTTATTTCTTCGCCACAGCATGTTATTAATTGATTTTGTGTTGTATTGCCTACATACGTGGATCTTGAAGAGGCTTTTGACAAGTATTTCTTAAGATTTTCATATCCTGCAGATGTTCTAAATCTTAATAATTCTCTATAAAATTACCAATATGGGGCCCAGCCTCTTCGTTGAGACGCCCATCATCTCGATGTCCTATTAGAGGAATGTTTTGTTGACTCAAGAAGATTATAGATTCTACTATTGGCCGAAGTCTCTCTTTGTTTTCTTTTATTTGTTGAAGTCGTTGAAACCTGATTCTCAACAGACTTTTGTGGTAGCTTTGCAGAAAGTTTAGACCAGCTTGAACGCATGCTTTGTGGTAAGAAGTGTCTTCGTGTGATTGTATGTGTCCATTTTCTCCTAAAAGCTTGGCGAATGAAGTCAACGGTTGAGTAACAATGTTTTGCGCTATCATTCCTTTTTTACTGTCACACTTTTCATCAGCAAACATCACACAAAACTTACAAAAAAATCCCTGTTTCATGTGGGGAAAGAACTAGCCAATTCCTTCGTTCCAAGTGCTGATAACCCAAATAACATTTCAACTCCTACCCACCTTTTTGTGAAGTGAATGTTAGAATTTATGACTTTGGTAGTTCCCAAGGTCGTTCCAATAATTGACACTTTGTATATTCATCGGCCTTTTTATTTACCGTTATTGCGAGTCGATTCCAATGCAGATGTCTTTTGGTTTTCATTGTTAGTTGGGTTTCCAATGTTCATAATATATTCAGATAATTATCATTAAGTCCAACTTCATTGAAAGAAACTGACAAAGTATTACTATTACAATTTCCATCATCACAACGTAATGGTGATGTAATATATATTTTGATATGTGTTTTCTGTGTTTCATTGCTGTTATCTCTTTTCTCTACTTTTTTGTAGTATGAACATGTTGGGTTTGGATTTGAGCGATTTCGGTCATTTCGAAATTCCTAAAACAATGAACGGAATATTAGTAATTTAATATAGTCTATTAACATGTACGTAACGTACAACTCCTAGACCCTATTCTACTATAAGTTAGTAAGGTGTAAGCAATTTTAAATGTATGAGCTGAAAAAAGAAACTTCTAATGAAATGTTCAGTTAGATAGAAGATACACTGCTAAATTATCAGAATAACTCTCTAATTTTAATTAACGTGGATAAATTTACATTATGAGTGTCCATAAATAACAGTTCATAGTATTTAATTTTTTATTTAAAAGAAAAACAACATTATTATATCAATAAATTGGGGCCCGTGACATTTTTTTTGTGTAAGGTGCAGTCGAAAAACGTTACGCTGCTGTCTATTATTAAAGGTTTACTTTATATTAACCAATTAATAATTAAAAAAAAGAGTTTAGATATTTGTTTTTATTGTTTTAATAATCTATGTTTCTTTTTGAATATTTGTTGTATATCTAACATAATTCTATACAATCAGCTATTTTTAATCTGGAAAACATGTAATTAATACTAAGAAAACACACAAGAATCCCATACGCTCCTATGGTGTAGTAAAATCGAATACCGTAGTCTGTAAAAAGGTACGTCATAGTCGTTTCATTTAAGCATCAAAGAACGCAGGAATAGAGTGTGACAACCCCATTAAAATTAGATAAAATAGATAACAAATTAATGAAATCATTATAATTTAACTATATTACATTATCTGGAATGCTATGCATCATAAAAAAATGTGTAAAATGTCAAATTTTACAATTTTTGGCGCTCTGCTTCTTCTCTGTATACTTTATATATATATATATATATATATATATAATATATATATATATATGTAAGTGGACGAAAAAATAATCGCGTTACTGACTCAAACACTAGAGTCTTCATGTTTCAAAATTTCACATCATGTAACACAAAATAAACATTACTAGCGTCTGATGTATTGACTTAGTCTTTCACGGCCGGAGTTGCTATGATGATCTTGAAGAAGGTTTTCGGGCTGTAGGCTGTGGTCTCGAGGCTTGAAGTACCCTGACGACGTTTCGCCAGAGACTGCGTCTGGCATCCTCAAGGGTTGTCTTGAGACTGGCAATTTTGTCCACTGTCTGTCCTATTTATATCGTTCACCGCTGTTTTTTTGTGCTGATCACATACACAAATTATGAGAACTGAGAAAAAGAGTCGCACGTGCACAATACCGAGACAGACTGTTAATTTTTTATTGTTCAACATTAACATATTGTTGACCGGCAATTTTTTTCTCAAAATCTATCTCATGTCACCGCTGACGAGAAACAAAAACGCAACTAACACGAGTTTACTCATGGCCGGTCAGCAACACTCTTTGCTAATATTAATGCATCGAAGTTTGATTTTTAAGTACAAGATAATAGTTCATTAATTAGTCTCATAACTTATCTTTAAAAAAATCTCGGGGGGGAGCAATGGCCCCCATGGTCCCCTCTCTGGAACCGCCACTGTCAAGGACACGGTCCAAATAATGACACCACTGTGGACAAAACTATACAACTATGTCTGCAAACAGCATCTACGTATACCTAAACAATGGATACAATGGACTATAAATGTGATGTTCAAAGGTTCAGGAGACCACAATGACCCAGTTAATACAGAGGAATGACATCAGAAAACACCCCGTTCAAAATATTTACAAGAAAAATAACGAATAACGTAACCGAAATAATATAAGAACAGCTGTTCAAAAACCAACTAGGCTTCAGAAAAGTGAAATTAACATTAATAGCAATAAAAAACTCCAGGTAAAAACAACGCCTGGACAAAAACCATAAACTCGATACTAACAAAAGAACTGTCAATCATTGCATGCCGAAATCTACCTTCAAACTTATTCCAGAGAAGCGTTGTGATGTACAAAGCCCGTGTCCGAAAAAAAAATCTGCCATTTTTAATTGCAAGGCACTACAATTAAGAGCCAAATCTCCCATTTAAGCTATAGGGAAGTAATACAACTGCTGAATTGGTAGAATGGATAACCCTCACTACATGACGTCCTCGCCGCGTCCTGCCTCATTCCACTCCGCTCTTATTCGTGCGTCTGTTTCGTACAGTGGGTTGTCATTGCTAGATTTTGGCTTCGATTTCTGTCCCTTGCAGTTAAAAACGGCACATTATTTTTGGACACGACCTTGACACATCATAACGCTTCTCCTGGAGGAATTTCAAGGTAGGTTTCGGCATGCAATGGTTGACAGTTCCCTTGTAAGTTTGAATGAAATAAAGATATCAGACAGCCGCTCGACATCAGAACCGATACTGCAAACGAACGGGGTTCTACAAGAGGATCCACTAAGCCATCTACTATTTAACTTGTCAGCAAAAGAAATAATAGAAATAACAGAGGGAGGGAATAAATTCATACGCATATGCGGACGACGTAATAGTAGGGTCAAAAGGCTTTACAGAATTACAGGAAGCATTAAACATCATGGAGGAATGGTGCTATAAACACAAATTTGAGATACATTTTAAGAACATGGTTTTCGGAATTGGCGGAAGAATACTGGAAGCAGCAGAAATCTTACATAACAAACAATTGAAAATTGCACCACACTACAAATATCTAGATATGACAATACGAACCAGCGCAAAATGCTAAACAAAGCACATAACAGAAAGAGCAACACAAGCAATGAGAGCGATGCACGATGTAAAAAGTATAAAATCCCCCAGGCCTAGAAACAACAATGACATTGATTAAAACCAAGATATGGCAATATTAACATACGGCAACCAAATAATCGGAGAGCATTTAATTATGGCCAATCTAGAAACACTAGAAAAAGTAATAGCAACCTAGATAAAGAAGGCGATTGGTGTCTCCAAGAACACACGATCGAGACTTGTATATCTACGCGCAAGGGAGATCTTCCTTATTGTAGACCTAAGGACATCGCTTCGGATCGACTGTTAACAAAGCAGAGAGAAAAGAGAAGACACTCCAACAGAATTCTGCTACACAGGAGCAATGAAAGATCGAGAATGGGGCAAGGAAAAACTTCGAATTGCGACACGTAGTAACAAGACTGGCAATCCACGGGTTCCACCACCCTCCTTGCAGAACCACAGCATAACACTAACCAAATGAATCGTGCGAGTGTACATTGTGCAAAAAAATGTGAACTCTATCATATCGATTTATTCACCAAAAGGACAAAATTAATAAGCGAATATACAAAAAAGAATTGTAAACCCCTGTTCTTAATCTAAATGGTCATTTGGCCATTAAATGTATTAATTAAAATAAAATATCTACGTGCAGAGCAAGGGCGGTTCCAGGACAGATTTTCGGGGGGGGGGGCATGAGTCCGTGTAAATTTTCGGAGGGGGGGTACATGGATCCGTGTAAATTAAAGAATAAATTTATTTGTAAATTTTAGTGTGCTAATAACGTGTTTTTTAATTATTTTGATCATATGACCATCATCATCATCATCCTTCACCGGTGTGGAAAGCAACGGGAAGCTATCACACGTGCAATTCCCTAGTAAGCTGCAAGCATAGCATCAAAGTCGGGCGAATGTGCAGGCCAGGCAATCGGGCCTGCCATTGCACCGAGCTTCACTGTACAATAACATCATGTCTGCGTATTCTGCAAACATATATGCCATGAAAAAGAACAACAAAATACCAATGAAGAGCGTACCACCTTGTACTGTCGTGAAGGATTTCTACTGTACTGTGTAGGTACAAACGTCTCTGGGCGGATCACGAATTCAACTGAATAGCACATAAACAAACTTGCAGTGTACATGGAATATCAGATGAGCGGGGAATGACATATGGACTACCTTAGTCAGGACTATGCTAGTGAGTGGCGTGAGTGGTGCCGAAAAAGCGTGTGAGGTGATTTTGCGTGTAGTGGAAAATCAGTACGTTTCCGGACACGAGTTCCTATGCTAAACTTAATTGTCTTGGTCCCTACTACAAGTCCTGAATCTCTGTAAGGGGAATTTACACTCTCCTTCTATATATATATCCTCAAAAAATAAGTTAATCGTAAATGGCTGTGTCTTCGCGGAAAATGATCAAAACATTTTTAAAAAGTATCTTGAAGCTTAAAGATTCTAGTTTCTGAATATTTTTGTTACTTTTTTCGTCTACTTTGATGACTTTTTTCAGTATAAAGTGGAAGAAGTAGAGCGCCAAAAATTGTCAGGTTTTGAAGTTTGCATGCAACGAACGAATTTTATCAGACAAATCAAACAACGGATGCTGTTACGGTAATTCCTCCACTTCTAGTTTCGTTTTTTAAACTTTTATGTACGATTTTTGTAATTGAATTACGCGCGATAAATCAAGAATGGTAGTTGTTTCACTTTGATCGCCTATAACTTCCGAACGAGTAATCGTACAATATTTCTAGAAAGTGCTTCGGAAAGCTGAGGGAATTTGCCTTCAACCGAATATTTGGTGAGAAACAAACTCATTGAAGTTTAGTATCAATGACAGTATTCACAAGTTTGGGTAATACTAATGCCGGCGGTATAATTTATATTTCCAATATCAGAGTAGAATTTTTTTTTTCCCCCCAAAGTTGTGAATATTTTCATTTATACTAAACTGCAATGAATTTGTATCGTAGACACTTTGTAAAACGTGTTTCTCTTTGCTCTGCTAGAAATTTTCAGGCGGATTTTAAACAATGGAAAACAATATCGCCAAATAATATTCGACAGCAAATTTCCTTAACTTTCAGAAGCACATTCTAGAAATGTCCTACGATTACTCGTTCGAAAGTTATAGGCGATCAACGTAAAAAGTACCGTTCCATGATTTATCGCACGTATTTCAGTAAAATAAAAATCGTACGGTAAAGTTTAAAAAATGTATACGAAAGGGGAGGAATTACCTACGAGAATCCGTTGTTCGATTTGTCCGAAAAAAAATTCGTTCATCGCGTGCAAACTTCCAAACTTGACAATTTTTGCCGCTCTGCTTCTTCCACTTTATACTGAAAAAATTATCAAAGTGGACGAAAAAAATAATCGCATTACTGATTCAGTCACTAAAATTACCTATTTTTTCGAGGATAAGAAGCTGATCCTTTAATTTGGAGCAGCAGTGTAGTTCCATTTTTTAAATATTTGTTTCTAAAACAGATATTGAGCCTAAGAAAAATTTGGTGGAATTATAAATTTGTAGGTATGATACTAAGGAAATAAAAACAACTTTTAGGTTTAAAATGTGAGAGAATCTTGCCTGCACATTATCCTTATTAGTATTAAGTATTTACACTAGTTAATGAATTTTCCTTCGTGCTTATTATTTTCCATTCTTGTACTGGAGTGAAAATACAAACACTAAACAAGAAAAAAAATTGACATAATTTAACACAAAACAAATATTACCATTGTCTTTTTATGCTGATCGCATAAACAAACGATGGGACTGAGAAAAACAGCCACTGTGCACGATACCAAGATAGAATGGGAGGCACTGTTGCCAATTGTTTTCGTTCAACATTAACATATTTTTGACCATAAATTTATCTCAGAATCTATGCACACCGTAGCGTAGTGGTTAAGGCACTGCGCTACAAGCCGAAAGGTCGAGGGTTCGAGTCCCGGTGGGCCAGGATTTTTAAACTGGCACAAAACCTTCTGATGGCACCACGGTCCTGTGGATGACTCAGTCTCTAACGGAAATGAGTACCAGACGCTTGTTCTGGGGGTAAAGACGGCCGTCACGCAGGGCTGACAACCCGGCTGACATCAAGTGCCGATAGTCCAGAAAAGTGGGAGCCCTAACCTCCTACTACCCCAAGGGCCTCCTGAGGCCTGTAGTGGGATACCTTTACTTTACTTTATCTATCACATGTCACCGCTGACTAGAAACACAAACGCATCGATCACGAATTTACTCGTGGCCGGTCAGCAACGCTCTTTGCTAATTACTGCACCGAACTTTATTTGATTTTTTAAGTACGCAATAATAGTTCATTAATAATATTAGTCTCATAATTTTTTTTTAATTCTCGGGGGGGGGGGCATGGCCCCCACTCTGGAACCGCCACTGGTGTAGAGTATATGACTGGTTAAAGTCAGGAGTTCATTTCTTTAATATTTAGTTAAATTTGTTCCGAATTTAGTATTGAATGAAGTATAATTTTGTTATTAAGTTTATTTTACGCTATTTTTAACTGTTATTATTCGCAAATTAAAGATTGGTAAAATGTTTACGGCAGTAGTAGCTAATTCGTTCTCCTCTTCAAAATAGTGGAGTGTTAAAAAAAAAAAACTTGCGATTCGCTTCTAGTACGACCCCACATGGAGTGACCGAGACGAAAATTTAGGACCTGCATGTGGAAGGCGAGTGCCTAAACTATTGCGATTCTAGAATAAACAAATTAAAATCTCTCCATTAATTTGATATCACTTTCATAAATCGAAACAAAATTCATGAGGTTATTTGTATTCATACTTTTTTAAATATTTCTTCCTTTCTCATTAGCATAAATGATATCACGAGTGATTTCCAAATCATCGATAAATCTATATAGAGGATTTGGAAATCAAGAGTGGCATTTGTTAGGACTATTTAACGAATAAAATTAAACTGTTAACTAAAAAAGCATTATTTAAATATAGTTACCGGCACTTGAAAATATCTATGTATTTATTGTAAACGACGATGTTTGAAAACAAATCAGAAATGTGTGGTTATGTTTCATTTGTTTATTCACTGCAACTTGATCATATTATTTATTGCCAAATAGGATCGCAATATTGTAAGAATGCACCCTAATGGAGAAAAAATGAAACACATCTAACTGTATAATGTAACCAACATTATAGGTTATTAATGTATTTTTTAGTAAACAGCTCAGCAAAATCATTATTTAAAAACACAATTATTGAACACAATTTTAAAATGTGTAGTTCGAAGGAATCTGTTTATTATTTTCAATATTCAATGTATTTGTTGGAGAGTAAGTCACTACAAAATAATGCTCTGACCTGTTCAAAAATATTAAAAAGGAGGAGCTTTCTTTATCAGAAAAGCAGGAGCTGGTAAAGAGAATTCGATAAAGAGCGAGGTGAAACACGACTGTCATTGGTTATAAAACAAAAATTCATTGAAACGTGATTTGTCATTGACTCCCTTTTAAGACATGAGTTAAATAGTCAGTATGCTTTTCTCTCTCTTTCCTTTGAAATTCCCATCATATCACAGAACCAGAATATATTATGATTGAGCTTATTCTTCATTAATCTTACATTCTACATATCAAATACGGTAGGCCTACATTAATAAGGCTGAAATATTTTAGAGCAGGCCTATATTTCGGTTAATGGGATCAAATTGGATCATACTTTTAGTCAAATAATCCAAATGGTACTGTTCATCATGATGCGTAAGCTTATTTGTCCCGCTTAGTTTGAATCTATTAACTATTCGTCCTACTAATGTAACGCCTCATTGACAGGTAACAATTGTATCTCCATTTTTTTATATCAACACCAAATAGAACGGATAAAGAACATCGGAGGCTCGCAATCTGATTTATTAGTGAAGCACTTTTACTATACTATATTTTCCCCCAGACTATTTAACTCATACCCCAAATGGAAGTCAATGACCAATCACATTTCAATGATTTTTTATTTACAACCAATCACAGTCGTGTTTCGCCTAAAATTTACCAAATAACGTTTATCATAATAAAGAAAGCACCTTCTTTTTAACATTCTGAATAGGCCATAGCATTATTTTGCAGTGACTGGCCCCCTAAGAAATATGGCTTCCAGATTGTATATATAGTGCATGAATGTCAAACAGAAAGCGCATGCGATAGATAATATAAAAACATTTGTAACAATTGATTATACCACCAAAAAAACACTGTTTGCACTTTGTTAAACGAATTATTTTCCAGGAAATGACGTTGCAGAAAAATATAATTGACATATTTACATCATAGGACATCAAATTAATTAATACCTATAACGTTGGTTATAAATTTCTCCACTAGGGTGCATTCTTAAAATATTGCAATTCTTTGGCAATAAATAATATTATGATCTGGTTGCAGTGATGAACAAAGGAAGGAAATGAAGCTACCAATCGTTTCTCATTTGTTTTCAAACATCGCCGTTTACATTAAATGCATAAATATTTTAAAATAATTATAGTTAAATAATGATTTGTGAGTAAACAGCTTAATTTTATTCGTTAAATAGTCCTAACAAATGCCACTCTTTATTTCCAAATTCTCTAGATAAATTCACTCCTCACTTCGTGAGTCGTGAATTTATCGATAATTTGGAAATCACTCATGGCATTACTTATGATAAATTTTCATAAAATAAAGTAAACTAGGCGGTTTTGTCATACATAATTTCTATTTCACACGTTTATTTGTTTGTCATTATAATATATTTTCTATATTATATTATTTAATGGATGTTATCTATAAATTATTAAATAACACTCAATCTACAACCACTCCGCTCACAATTATTTCACATACTCAAGCGAAGAATGAAAAATTAGCTTCCTAAAAATCGTGGGATATCACAATTCCTGAGGCCTGTACATTACGGCACATTCTTTAAAAATGTTATTGAACCAACTCAAGAGGCTAAACACAGGGTTGAAACCATGAATGATACTTCTTAACGCATAGTTTGGAGAGCTTCTTATTAGCCTCGCAGAAGGAGCTTGGTTAATCCTGGCTTCCTGTTTGTTGTCATGGTAACCAATGACCAATTGATTACGGAAAGGCGAGCGAGTTGAATGATAGCCTGCTGAGTAGAAACAATGGCACGCAGGAGGTCTCCTTCTCTAATAAAGGTTCTACTATCCATGCTAATTGTATGGACAACAAATAAAAATCCATATTTATGGAGGCGAATATTTTCTTCAGTGGTTAAAGTACCTCATACTCTCCCTCCAACATTACGAATCCAAACCCATAGATCCCTGTCCAAACCAATGGTAGGTAACGCGCCAGTGGCGGAGGGTCCATGTTAGCACTGTTAGCCCGGCTAACACTTTCAAAAGTTAGAATTAAACTCTTTGATATTTAATTAAAACAAAACAGAATACCGGAACGAGATTCAAAAATGCATTGATAGAACTCTAAATGTTGTAAACAACAGTAACTTAATAATTGGACGGCTTTTATATGAAAGTAACCAAGCGCCATTTTTAACATTTTTGAGATATACCCATATGCGTACTCTTACAACACACAGAAGAGTATATTTAAATATAATCAAGTGATATCTAGACTGTACTGGCATTTGTGAATGCCTGAACCAACTATCAAGTAAAATGTTCAGCGTCTGTTTTTATTTATACAGAACCAAGTGACTTTTGGCGGTTTGATCTGGTACAAAAAACAATTGCCCCTACCTTTTTTTTTTCTTCCAAGGGGATCCACTCTGGAAAAGAAAACAAAAGTTATTTTTATGTTTGGGTGGAAGGCACTGCAGGACGTGATGCTCAGGAAGTGGGTTCCTGCTTGCGAAAACACATACTTTCTCATATTGGAACGAATGTGACAGGTCTAATTTTATGGCCTGACTCATGTGGAGTGCAGAACCGAAACATAAAAAATGTACTTATGATGAATATACTATTTTATGTTTTACATATGCTTAATTCTGTGACGTTAAATTACCTTATTTTAGGACACAGTTATCTCCCAAATGATTCCGATTTTGGATATGTAGAAACTGCCCTCAAAACCCAACAACGGCTATACACTTCGGAGGATTACATTAATAATGTGATAGAAGGAAGTCGAAAAAGAAAATATATATATATATCGTGACAAAAATGCAGAAGGATGACTTTAAAGGACTAAGGATATTGAAAAAATTATCACAAATAGGAAGATGGACTCTGAGGGAAACAAAATCATCTGGGTCACAGTTCGTGCTATTAAACTTGAGAGGACCAAATCATTTGTTCTTGAAATAAAAAACTAGCCATTCGCAAGAAAATTTCATTCAAGTAGATATTAAGTGCAAACAACGAGGAACAAAATCAGACAGCTTTCATTCGGCTAAGTTGATTTCCCTATGACCTGAAGGAAAGCCAATAAGCAAGGAAATGCTTAAGGATCTCGAATCTGTTCGTCACCTTATACCTTTTTATATGAAACTAAATTCCAGTAATGAGGTTGAAGATAACACAAATGGTTTTGGAACGATTGCTGACTTTAAAATAGAAGAAGATGAATGAATGGAATGCTAATAATATAATTGTATGTGATTGTTTGAAAAGTTATATTGATTGGTTCCTCACATGTAACTATTCATATATATTTCATATTAAGTAATAATTTATGTTAATTCCCAATTATTTCTTGTCAAACTTCATTTGGTTTCTTTTAAATAAAATCAATTTAAAATTATTTAAAGAGAACCAACAGTCATTTTCAATTATTGGGGTATGAAGAAAGGGAAAATTTTAATGGGATGTGTAATAGTAAAACAGCTTAATATGTACCTAAGTTATCGTAATACATTTTTCGCAAAAAAATTTGAGTTTTACATTTTTTTAAATGAGAATAACTTTAAAGAGGTTTTTTTTCTCAGTTTTGAATGAATGGTGGTTGGTTCCTTTTCTATAAAAGCCGTCCAATTTATATATGTACTGTAGCATTCCAATACTATAAAATGTGTTTTAACTTTTTAAATCTCCACATTGTTAGCCTGATCTCCGGAACGAGACATTGAGAATTAGTTGCGCAGACGCATTCAAGCTGCTTATAGTACATCGTGCTGCATTTCAAGCCGAGTACCAGGATGCCCAATCCTACTCTGTAGCTGCCTTGTTAGCACTCCAGAAAGGGCTAAGAGCGAGATTTCAGTTGCTCCGAGTAAGTCCTGTGTACACGTAGTACTTCTGAGCGTATCAAATACAATAATTAAACCACTAAATAAATATTATAATGGGAGAGGAATGTGCTTGAGTTACTGAAGACTTGTTTAGTCATCCCTTTTCCTGCCGAAGCTTTGTTCAAAAGAAAAGAGTTATAAACCAACTACTAGTTTAAATAGCATTATAAATCAAACAAAAACAAAAGTGCGTCGTTTAATGAAGAACATGATGGTTGGTATGAACATGACATATGGCTGCAGGAAGTTATGTTCCCTTTACTGTTAGCCCTGCCTTCTATTTTCGACGGAGAAAAATGTTTGGACAACAAAGGGGGTTTCTGATTTAAATAGTTTTCATGTGCTGAAAAAGTCATGAATTATCTGAAGTCCATGTTAACTGTGAAATAGCGCTACATAAGTTTGGAAACACTAGAATTGAAGAGTCATGAAGCCGGGTTATAAAAATTACTTTTGTCAAGCAACATAATATATGTTGTGTTACGAGTGAAACAAAGTGTAAGACAATATTATAAAGTAACCGTTTATAATAAAATAATGAATTAGATGATAATGTATAGAAAAACACTCAGAATTCTATATATAGTTAGGGTTAATTATTTATAATATAAGAATGTATTAGACAACAATTGGATAGCTGCACATTTTTCCTCCCAAGTTTAGTTTTACATGGAAAAGTTTCTTAATGACATGTGGGACCTTTTTACATGTAAAAAAATGAATTTTGAAGAAAAAAGTGAGGTTAACAGTCTGTTTCTGGGTGACTGTTCAATTAATGGAAATAATAAAAAAACTTTCGAATTCGTTTAGAGAAATCACATCACCATTTTTCCCAACTTTAAGTGTGGGATATTGCAGTTAATATTTATGTTGGGTTGATAATTCTCCAGCATTGTATTGTCATGGTTCAGGCAGAATCACTAATTCCAAAATCCGCTGTTTTGTGATATGTACACTACTCTATCATGAAAATGATGCCTCACAACCTGGCAAAAGCCACTAAGTATTATTCCTGTCCTTTTCTAAGTTAGACACCTAGTATTTTCATGAAGTCCAGATTAGGCATTATTTAGTCAGGCAGAAATCACTAAATGGATTTAGTTAATTTTGCTTGTCATGTGTTTTTTCATAATCATTGTCAAGCAGATGTCACAGAATAAAGAAAAAACTTTGACTATTTTTGCATCATACTTTATCGGCGCAGTTTTTATTACATTAATTAATTGTCCTATTTTCTATCTGGTTTTCTTTCGTTCCACGGAGTGTCAAGTGTTTAAAAGGCGGCAAATGTTGTGTCTTGTAAAATTTTGTGCAATATATGCAGTTTGAATTCAAGAGTCATCTAATGTTACATTATGCTGAACATAACACAGCTGATCATATTGATTCCAGTATTTCGGTAAGTTAGAATATTTTTAAAGTAATTACCGGTATTGAAATGCACACTTGGCGTAGCGAAGTGGGTGCAGGGGGGTGCGGTTGCACCCTTCTTGATTTTCGACGAATTAACTCTAGATAGAATGAAATTTTCTTCTATCCGAAAGTAGGTGTATAATGTTAAAAATAGATGTAAAAAATAATATTAAGCTCGCCAAACCCAATCGATGTGATGTATGGATTTATCAAGTCCTTATCCCAGTGGACATAAGCATCGCCAATACGCCAGAAAATTCTAGACTTTATTATGAATGGCTAACGCAAGTATTCACTTCCCGAATTTTAGCTTGAGTAGGCCTACCTGAGTTTTTCGACTCCTTTGTGACTTTGAAGTGAAGAAAATGATTGCGGGTAGTGTAAAAAATGCCAGCGCTTACAGTGTTTTAGTTTATGAAAGCTGTGGCGTTCGTGGAAAGGAGTAATTGTCCATTGAGGTGCGGTTTTTATGATAAACTGAATACAATTCTAGAAGAGTTTTGGGCTTTGTTGAACTCAAAAGAATGGACGCCCAAACAATTTCTGCAGAAATTGGGCTTTTTTTTCAGAGAGATAGAGACCCTAAGAAATGTGTCGGCCAGGGCTATGACGGCTGCTCAACAATGGCAGGAAAAGACAACAGGGTCCAGAAACGTCTGCGCGAGTTTTTTTTTTTTTTTGCAAATATATTTTCTTCCACTGCGCGAGCCATAAAAATAATATTGTGGTAAATAGAAAAGTCACACTGCGTGAAGTCTGGTGATCTTGGGGGCCACAGCAATGAGTGCTGATCATCTTAAGATGCACATCCCATCTATCACCTTGGCAACACATTGCTTTAGTAGAGACAAACTTCATTATGGAAATGAGCATGGTAACCATCTTGATGAAACACGTAATTTTGGTTTTCTGGCAACTAATGTATAAGTCACTGTTGTAGCATGTCCAGATACACAATCACAGCTACTGTTCTTTCATCCTGCGCCGTAGCCGAGTGGTTAAGGCAGGAAGCATTGGCGCAGAGCTACAGGACTTGCACTGGTTCGAGTCTCCATGGGGGAAGAAATTTTCTCATGGTATTTCGGCCAGTATGGGACCGGTGCCCACCCAGCATCGTGAGACATTTGGGTAGCTACAATAAGTAGCGGCTCCAGGTTGAGAAAATCAGCTATAACGGCTTGGGGACTCATGCTGACCACGTGTCACCCCTACACTGGCTGGATGATCATCTACCTCTGTGATTGCACATGTGGATGTGAGGCCAGCAGCCGGATGGTAGGCTAAGGGCCATCTAGGCCTGTCATCCCAGGAATATATGTAGTTTCATTAAAGAAAAAGAATAGCCTGTACACTCTTTCTGGTGAAATGACACAGAATACATTACATTTTGGTAAACTGCATTGGTGTTCCACTACAACATGTGGAGGTTCACTTCCATACTCTGACATTGTAGCACTTTACTTTACCACTTACATGAAAAGTAGCTTCATCACTGAAAACTACCTTCTGTGGAAATTCTTCATCTGCCATCATCACTTCTTGAAACTAAACAAAATTGTAGCTGACGCTATCATTGGATAATTGTTGATGACAGTATGGTTTGAAGGACAAGTGCTTTTGGCAAACCCTCTGCACTGTTGATATTAGCATATTAAGTTGTCTAACTGCAGTTCTTGTTGACTTCTGTGGGCTTCGCACAAAAGATGCCACACATGTACCCTGTCATCAATTGAAGTTGATGGGAGTTCAGTTGATTTTCTTTTATACAGACTACCAGTTTCTGCAAACTATGTGCAAACCAATTGTAAATTGAATTTTTAGAACATGGATTCTTTTAGGACTTTCTACAAAATACACATTGGACAGTAACCACTGACCTCTTACTGCGAAATTCCAAAACACAGAAAGATTTCTCAACACATGTAGCAGACATTGCAATGAGAATGACAATGATAGTGAGAATTGAAAACATTCTGATCCTAGCGACAAAATTGAGAACTCGCTTAACAAAACATAAACACTCACACACTGTTTGAGTTCCCCTTTCATTCTGAACTGGTTTCATTACTTACTTACTTACTCACTGGCACTATCGAACCCGTAGGTTCATGGCCGCGCGGACATAAGTTCTCCATACATCCCTATCCTGAGCTAATGCTTTCCAATCATTCCCTGTATAATCTACTTCCCTCAAATCATAGTTAATGATGTTCTCCCACCTCATTCTTGGTCTACCAACTGGGCGTTTTCCTTCTGGCTTTCCTACAAGAAGTTTCCATGCAAGTCTTTCATTCCCCATATGCGCAACATGTCCTGCCCATCGCAGTCTACAAGACATAACTGTTTTTATTATATCTGGCTTCCTATAAAGACCATGTAGTTCATCGTTAAGTAGTCTTCTCCATTCACCTGTCTGTTCATCTCTCTTTGGTCCAAAAATTTTCCTAAGAACTTTATTCTCAAATACTCGTAATCTCCTTTCCTCCCTTAAAGTAAGAGTCCATGTTTCGCACCCATATAATATAACTGGTAGAATAATAGTTTTATATAATTTCAGCTTAACGTTTTTTTAAAGGAGTTGGGACATCATAAGTATCTGCAATGCATAATAACATGCATTTCCAGAATATAGTTTGTTTGCAATAATGTTTTGTAACTGCTCTAGTCTTTTTGAAACACAGTGTATAATGAAATGGAGAACATAAACAACTCAGAAAGCTCTCTGACATTGAATAAATGGCAAAGAAACAGAAAACCAGTTCAGAATTTCTGAGACATAACAATTACCAGCAATCTGTAGGCCATTAAGTAACATAACTAGAGAGATAAAAAAGAGAGAAATTTGTGCTTGCTCCTGAAGTTGTGTCTAAGCAACTGAATGGTAAAGTGCCGCAAATTAAGTCGGAAATCTTGGGTTCAAATCTGGCTCAGATGCAATTTTTTCTCTCTAGTTATGTTACTAAGGTCCACAGATGACTTATAATTTTATATCATGTCATAATTAGCTGATGTTACAGTGAAAGTATCAGTATTTGTTGGAATGTAGAACAGTTTGGTCAGAATCCTGCTTGTTCTGGCTCTAGAATTTGTTCTTTTCTAGTTAGCAGTTTGGGTAATTATTTTTTTCTACTCTTTTTGCTATGACAGAATTTAATGCTATTGGCCTGTATGATTTCATTTTTCTTTCAATTTATTTGGTTTTTATATAGGTATTATTCTGGGTTTGAGCCATTTTGTAGGTAGATTCTGTTCTGAACTACATATTTTATATATGATGTCTTAGAGAATGGTTAAGGTTTTTCATCCCAAGGTTCTTGATGTATTCTGGATTTTTTTTTTCAGTATCCAGAGGGTTCTACGTTGATTGGGTACCTGAAGGACAGACTGTCCACCAGGTTTGTTGTAAAAATGTTTTAAATACCCTCTGCAAATGTCTGCAATTAAGGAGACCACACTTGTGGAAGATTGCCTCATGGATCCTTTATTCTGGACAATGCGCCAGCACACAACGTTGTCCTATAAAGAGATTTTTGGTGAAAAACAACATTCCAGTGATGAAACTTTCACCATATTTACTAGAACTAGTGCAACTCCTTTTTCTTCTTGAAAGTTAAGTCTGTGCTCAAAGGTACCAGGTTCAATTCTGTGGATGCAGTGAAAGTAAAGGCGATGTAATTCTGGAATAGCATAACATAAGAAGATCTACAGCACTGCTTCCAACAGTGGAAAATTTGCATGAAAGGAATGGGGATTTAGCAGGTAACTTCACTAAACAATATTTTGTATTATTTTAATAAAGTGTTACGAGCATGAATATTAGTATGAACTGGATTAAATTTGCTGAGGATAGGGACCTTTGGAGAACCTTACATTTATGGGGCTCTGAAACTGTTGGTTCCATAAGCCATAAAGTTAGTTTTTGACATCAAAATTGTCATTTATCCCTTTTAGGGAAAATTTGATAGAGGCCGTGTCCACAAACTTATGATCAAACCCTCCAGTATGTATGTAGTATATTGATGTTACTCTTTATAAATAGATTTCAAGATCTACTTTAAAAATTAAAACATGGTTAAACATTCTTAAATTATCTGATAAGTAAAAATTGAAATATAAGCAGAAATACTAATCTTAATTTCATGGACATGGCTTCAAATAAATTTCCAATTTAAGTTAAATTTTGGTTACTATTCTATAGTGCAACAGGACTAGAAGGCCAATGGCATACAAGCTGGCTGCTGGCCTCACATCCACATGTATCGGTCACAGAGAATGGACAATCATACAGCCAGCATATGGGTGACATTGTTAGCATGTTGGGACCATCAGCTACTGTAGCTGATTTTCTCAAAGCCACTACTTATTGTAACTACCTGAATTTCTCATGGTGATGAGCTTCAGACTTAGACACTTGTAAAAAAATTCCATGAGAAAATTTTTCTTCTCATAGGAACTCGCACCAGTGCATGTCCCATAGCTCTGCACACAGGGAGAGATGTCTTAGGGCCACATGCAAATACATTAATCTCTGGTGAGTTGAATTTTCCCGTGAGCACGTGCAAAGTTCGAATTAGCGAGTCGCCGACTGGACATGCATGAAAGTAGTTTTTTTGTAATATTGGCAAGAAATTACCCAGAATTCTCAGCGATAAAACCACTTCCGTTATTTTCGTCTGCTAGAGGAATGCATTTATGCTTGTGTCCCGCAAATAAAACCATATACGATGATGTCTGCATCGTACGATATTACACCGATTCTCCTGTTCTTCCAGTTGAATTCTTTGTTAGACTCTATCAAATTCCTCTTCTCTGCGTATACCGAAAACATGATCAAAGTCTTCAAGGTCCGACATCTTGGATAAAGCAGCAAGGTATGTGGCAAAGTTTCAAACTACATCGGTTGCTCATGATTCGTTCTCTGCAAAGTCACCTCGCCAGGTAGCTTAGGAATTTCGACAATTATTATCTCATGAACAGATTTTTGAGTATACAAAAACGTCTTTGGATGCAACTTTCTCAGCAGAGAACAAATTTTACGGTCTAATGCATTCATAGATACGACCCTTAGACTGCTCGGCCATGGTACAGGATCAGGTATTGGTTGGGTATTAAGATGGTTTATTCTTAAACTTAAAAGGCTAATATCACTGCCTAATATTGTACTTGTTTATAAATTTTAGGTTTTATTTTGGGTACATTTTAAAGATTTAGTCCCTAAAAAAATATTAATCAATGTAAATCATAAAAAAGTTCAGTGACAACTTTTTGGAAATAACCAATGAAACTTTATTTTTTTTAAATCTCAACATATTTATTTGAAAGTAGCTTCTTTCACAACATTAATTAAAAATACATTAAAACAAATATTGTGACAATTTAATTTAATAATAAAATACTCACCTGTAAGACACATGTTAGAAATGCAGAAATTTTCATACAAATTCAATAATAATCAAAAATTTACATGATTGGTTAATGAATATCCTTCTCCATAAAGTTGAATATATAAAGATGACATGAAATATTTGCATTGTAAAATAATCATTTAATATATCTTCAGCTTGATCAATAAATCAGCAATCTATTATGTTAATTGCGCCAAAAATTGGGATTTTGTTGTAATCTTCTTTCAAAATTTGAGTACCATGATTGAAGAACAGAAAGTGGGATGAATGTTTCATTGGGATTAGGTGTCATCTGTGCTTGAGTTATAGCAAAGCTGGAAGCATAGTTTAGAAAATTTTCCAACATTTTTTGACAAAACTGCATGTAATTACTAGTTGTCTGAGTTGTCACCAAGGCTGATTGCTGCTGAACATGAAGTATAGGTTCTACAGATATCCCAATTTGAGCGTTATGAGAAAACTGTTGACCAAATGCATTCAAATTAGAACTCATATCATTTGTTGCAGATGACCCTTTTTTTTAAGTTGCTTATCTTGAAAATAGCTGATGGCTTGTCTTCTGCAAGGTAACCTAATAACTGCCAAGTTGGAGGTGCATTTGGATCTGGCCAACTAAAGTAGACTAGAAATAAAATAAATAGTAATTATTTAGAATTGATTTTGCAAAATAAAAAAACTATTAAATATAATTTACATGAAAGAAAAATAATCATGTTATGTTTATTATCATTAACGTCATTACAGATATTCATCTACATATCATTGATTATATACTGAAAATGTCAGGGAATCGAGAGATTTCTACTGCAGTTTCAGCAAAATTTGCAAACCAATTTTATGTGAAGTTAAAAAAAAATATCATTCTTGTCAAAGCGTTTTCTTATTTATTTTCAAAATTAATCTAATCCATTACTTTATTTTCATAAGTATTTATTTTGTAGCATATAGGCCTATAGATACTTCCTAACATTATATATCATGATTTTCCATTTGTTTGAATTCAATGGAGTTAGGCCTCAGAATCACAAACATTTTAAGTTAACAGTGCCATAACATAAAAGTTTTAACCACATTCTCTGACAACAAATACAGTAAATGGTTGCATTCATTAAATGTTGAATTTCTAATATAATATTTATTCATGATGTCCTCTCAGGATAGCATGTTTGAAAGGTAGCAAGTTTGATCCTGGCCAAAGTCAATGGTATATTTTGGTAAAGGACAAGTCTTCCTTTGGAAGAGATATTAAATCTGTTAGTTCTATCCTACAGGATTATACCACAAGGCCTGTTTAATAAAAAATAATCATTACTGTTTTAAGTCATAATTTTAAGATGTAATTATTTCTTTTTACAATATTTATTAGCTTAATACATTGTGTACACACGGTACAAGTTTCAAGGTCCTGTCTCTGAGTGATATGCAAGTTGAGGCATGTTCGGAACAATCTATGGCTACAATGGAGTGATCCAGTGTTTCTTTCAAAAGTAATCACTGCTGATGAAAATTACCTACATCATTTCAATCCTGAAAGCAAACAGCAAAGCTCTGTGCGGAAATCTCCTTCATCACCAACCACTAAAATAAGCAAAAGTTGTTTTTTCTGCTGGGAAAATTAGGTAATCACATTTTTTTATATTCATGGAATGTGATATCAGCATGTTGTACCAACACTAACTGGACAATACTCTAGAAGTGTCCAGATAATTCTGCAAAGTCATAACAAGTGCAAAAGACCACATTTCCATGCAACAAATTGGATTCTGCATCAGGATAATATGATGTTGCATATCACAAATGTTATTGCTGAATGTCTTGCAAACAATCAAAGTGAATCATATTTAAAGAGAAAAATTATACGCTCAGACCGGGACTTGAACCCGGGACCCTTGGTTTTCTAGTCCAAGTGCTCTACCATTTGAGCTACCTGAGTTGCTCAGGTAGCTCAAATGGTAGAGCACTTGGACTAGAAAACCAAGGGTCCCGGGTTCAAGTCCCGGTCTGAGCGTATAATTTTTCTCTTTAAATATGATTTATCCATCATTGAGATGTATGAAATTAATAATAAAAAAAATCAAAGTGAAATTCATCCCTCACCCTTCCTATTTTCCGAATTTTGCACTGTGCGACTTTTTTCTCTTTCCTAACCTGAAAGAAACCTTTTGCAGGAAGTGTTTTCCATCTTCAGAAGCAGTAGTGAAAGCTAGGGAGGCAGTTTTTAAAGACCTGTCAAAAAAGGTTTTTCAATACGTCTTTGCAGTATTTTAGAAACTCTGGGCAAGTCCATAGCATCCAAAGGAGACTATTTCAGAAAAATCATCAAAATTGTATGGATGAATAAAAAAAATATTGTTTATTGAACACCCTTGTAAAAAAAACTTTGTATATGTAAAGCCTAGCCTATCCCTGCAGAGATTTCAGCTTCCCATTATTATTCTAACCACATGTTTCTGTTTTTATTCAGGTTGTTAAGCAAATGCTGGAACATTTTGTCGAAGGCCACAGCCCATTTCTTTTTAAAGATGTACTGGCACCAGGCTTAAAGCCTATGTTCAAATATGTTAATGCATTGTCCAAATCCTCCTTTTTTTGGATAGGAACTGTCGTACATTTCAGCTATTCATTTAATATGTAGGAATGGATAACAGACAGAGGTTATTGCTCTGTATGCTTTACATACAAAAAATACACCCTCAGTTAGCTTCTTAGGTCATGCTCAGGTGTAGGAGCTAAGTCCCTGGCATCAAGATTAGCCTCATACAGAGACTAAATGAGCAAACAGATCCAGTCATAATACTAACCTAGGCCGCCCATTCCTTGAGGGAAAGGAACTGTTCCTGTAAGAAACACAACTATGTGATTGATGTTGTCAGCATCATGAATTGTGGTCAGAAATTGGGCTTCTCCAACTTGTTCAAAACTTTGTACCTGAAATAGTATAAACAATTTGTAAAAGTGTAGCAGTAAATAACTAGATTACATAGTTGAATTCATGAACCCAATATGTGAAGTGGTAAAAGGTCATTTATGAAATTTGAGGGATGGTAGGAGAGGTTGAATTGAACAACTAAACTCTTGGAATGTATGAACACATCCAGACAGATGGATGGTATCCAGATGCCACCTCTGTCAGGAATTTGATCATCATCTTTAAGTAAAACATGTAAAATCTTCTTTCATGGAAATGGTATCTAGTACGAAGAGTCCTAAACCACATTAGCAGGAAATTGGTTGATGTAATGTACTGTATATGCATTTGGATACATTAAAAAAATTATTCATCATGACATCCTCTACTATATGATTTCTCAAATGTTGTACACAATCTTTGATCATGGAAGATGCATGGTCCTTGGCTTAGGAGTCCATCCACCTTATATGCACCCCCAGTGGCAAAATGGTCAATGTAATGAATTTTCATACATAAAATAGTTTTGCTTTTTGACTTCCCCTATCAACCCTCAAATGTAAAATGACCTTTATTTACCACCCTGTATTGAAATGTTACATCTAATGTATCCAAAGTAGTTCTGAAGTTTTCATTATGTTGGCATTGATTAAATTTTTTAAAGTTAAAATTGTTTCCCATATCTTTGAACATTTTCAAGTAAATATATATACATATATTCCATGCCATAGTCAACCAGTTTAAGGTAACATGCCTTGGTGCAGAGTCATGGGACATGTGCTGGTTTGAGTCCCTTATGAAGGAACAAATTTTATCATAAAATGTTGATCAATATAAGGCTGTTGATCATCCAGCAATATGAGGAATTAGGTTAGCTACAATAAGTAGCAGATGCAGATTGAGTAAACCAGCTACAATTGCTGGGGATCTGAAATGCTGACCACATGTCACCCCTATACTGCCAGTAAATGACACATCGATGTGAGGCTAGCAGCCGTTGGTAGGCAAGGGCTATCTAGGCCTGTTGAACAGCATGGAGATATTTGAATATTAATGGTATTAAGAGATTCTACACTGTAAAACTGGAAAAAAGGAAGAAAAAACTCATTGTGGCAATTCTCAATAAATACTTAGGAAACCAAAAATTTGTCTGAATCAAACTTGAAAAGAGAACAGAAATAACTCAACCTGACCTTAAACTGTTCAGTGACCTTTTCATAATGAGCAAGGTTTGAAATTTGTGTTAGATTAGAAGAATGTAAATATGTATAAAGATAACACTTTTGAACTAGTTCAATTCAATGAACTACAATGTAAGGATTATTTATGTTATTCAAATAATGTCACTCATTGTTATGGTGGATCATCAAGCTTTAATAAAGAACAGAAATTCTTAAAAAGTAACCAACCAAAATTCAAACTAACTAATAATAAATATGGTCAATTCACAACTGACTCGCTCTCGTCCCTGGCCATAGTTTATATATACCAGGGACAGAAATTTCTCAGCTCCTGATCAAGACCTTACCAGTATGGAAATTTTCCTGGTAGAGAGGGTCAAGGTTTGGAGAAACCTCCAAAAAGGAAATTCCAGATGAATCAATAATCTGCACAGGTCTTTCAACTCGCAAGTCAGCGATTCATGAATGTATAGGGGGCCAAAGGGGTAGTATGTGGCCTTGAAGTTGCACATCTTGCTGATAGATGTGTACTACTTAAAACTCTAGAAAAGCCATTTAATCCTTCCAAGTTCTACACATGCATGTCCATGTCATGGTCCATGGATAGCAATAAGTCATGTGAGGATGAAGAGAAAGTTCTTGATCCTATACTTGAGACTTATCAGCTTGGGGAGTAAACCCCAACAGAAAATCATCGTACTTAAAGATTGTGTTGGATGGTTGGGTGTAGGGCTTGCTATTGTCGCCTCACTATGATGCTTAACAAGCGGCTCGCTTTGTTTCCCCGCAGCTGTTATGTTATTAAAATACAAAGGTCTCGACTGCTGCGACTACGATGATGTTGCCACATTGCCATTCTTCCCTCAGTTTCAATTAAAACTTGGAACGATGTGGAACATTCGATCCAGTTATAAAATTGTGTACCGTAATTAATGGTATAATTATCAGTGATTTATTGTGATATGTAGCTAGAATAATAATACAATATCTACATATTATATTAGTTTAATATATAAGTGATTTCAACATGTGGCAGCTATGGGAAAATATTTCAGACCGAACAGTTAATAATAATAATAAATAAAATAATAGTAATAATAATAATAAATATAATAATATTTTCAGCATTATTTTGTATGGATATTAAATGTATGTAGAATTACAAGCTATATAATGCTGGAATTAAATATTTAATTAATAAATATGTATATAATTTTAATTTTAAAAACTTGAACAATACCAAATAATAACATAAAAATTAAATAATAACATAAATAATCAATGTCTTCTGTCCTTGGGTAATAAATGCCCATAGCGCTATGAGAAACGTGACAACACCGCATGTCAAGCATTGCCGCATGGCATCCGCTTTTATATAAACTGTTAACCATCAGAGTGAGGCAATAATACCCTACTCTGTAAAAAAAAAAACCTTTGCTAGGAAACCCAAAGAATCAGATAAAACTGGACAAATACATTGTTGGCAACTTGGCAAGAAGATGGTAAACAATTTACAGACTGGGACATTTACAGATGGATGGAATTTTAGAGTATTTGAGGAACCTGAGAATCAAAGGATGGTGCCTGGTTGCTAAAGACAGAGGTGCCTGGTAGAGGGTTCTGAGGAAAGCCAAGGTTCAAATAGGGCTGTAGTGCTGCTGTTGATGAATAAAAAATACAATAAACAAAAGGGGCTAATATTAAGTTAGTGTGAGTTATTTTGGACAGTAGCTTTTTCAACTAAATACCAATGTGTGTATATGTGGAGCAAAACTTTTAAAATTAAATACCAATATGTATATAAGAAGCAAAACAACATAATTAATAAGTGTAAATAGGAGGTGAGACTAAAATTCATATAACAAGGTAGCCATCTTGAAATCATTAATTAAAATTATCTTATTCAAAAGTGGTACACAATTACCAAGAAAAATAAAGCTTCACACTAAACAGTCTACTAGGTTTTTTTTGTAATTACTTATAAAACGTGATCACTCATTCAATTGAACTTAAAAAGCTAACAAAAACAATTCACCTTAACCTTGAGTTATTCACAAACTTCTTGGTATTAATCGAGATTTGGCATTGACATTGGGTTTTAGGAAAATGCTAAAACTAGAGCTATTAAGGTTCGTTCTATAATGAGGGGTTAGGTTTCCAAGCAATTGTCCATTTCTCTTTAAATCTAACTTGTTTGTTCCCTGTTATTAAATTTCTATTTTTATATCGAGTAAATTTCACCAAAATTATAAAAATGTATACAGTAAGTACATAAATATGAAATGAAGTTGCCTACTGTATGGTTATAACTATTTTATTCTTTTTATAAATGATGTATATGTATATTTTAGTTCAGCACATGATTCAGTCTGGAAAGAAAAGTTCTCATTCAAACACTCAAAATGTCCAAAATGCAAAGATGGATTGAACTCTTCACCACCCAAAGAATTTGCAAAGTTTGCAATAGCAACAGTTTTTTTAAAAAGTAAATTACAAACAGGTTTATCTCAAGATGCTTCCCTAAGCACATTTTTCACTATTCATATGAATGACCTCATTGCGGAGATCAACAAGACTTCTGGAATCTCCTGCCTACTCTATGTTGATGACCTCATCTTATGGATAGAAAAACCTACGCGTAGAACTGAAGATAAATCTGAAAAAACAGTGACTGAAGCTCTTAATGCTCTCCAAGAGTGGTGTCACCAGAAACAACATGACTGTCAACTTGGGCAAGACTAATTTTCAGTCATTTACTCTAGCTCCCCAAAGCATTCATCCTAATTTGCAATACCACAAAACACCATGATCTCACAGACAAATAAACCTACATGGGAGACATTTTCAATACATTGAAGTTGAACCTACAAACTGATAGAATTTGACAAAGGTCATAAAACACTAGTGCTGAAGTGCCTTCCAGGCAGCAAATGTAGTTATTCCCGGTCCACTTTAGAATCTACTTATAAATTGTATATTACCCAATTACAACCTATTCATATGAACCACTTGTCACTGCAACTGATTTTATTCTCCAGAAACTCGAGAAGGTACAAAACCAAATTCTAAGATGGTGGTATTAAAACAACTCCTCTTAATACAATAAGCATCCTCACTGGAATGAAGCCTCCATCTCTCATCTAATGAAGAAAAATACTAACCCTTTACAAGAAGCGGAAAAAGACTATTATTTGTTGATCACAAATTTTTCTACGTTCCACAGAATCACAGTGCACATGAGCAAGATGCTCTAATGTTTAATGAAGCCTCTGTCAGATAGCTCAGAAATCAGTGCTATCAACTTTCAGTGGCGGCTGCTTCTTATGTGCTAAGGTGCTGCAGCACACTTAATTGTGAGGGGGAAAAAACTAACGAAAAAAAAAAATCTTTATTTTTCAAACTGCATGGGTTTCTTTATTTTTCCTGGCTATTCACACACTCTACTTCTTTTTTCCAATATCTTTAGATTGTGCTGTGAATCGCACCATGAAGGTTCATGATGTATGGAAACTCGGGTGCCATGTGCACAGAAACCAAATTTCTGTTCCTCAATTTCCCTTTATGTCTACACACATGCACAGAGACTAAATTTTGTTTTGTCTGTTTTGTCCCATTTGCGGCTGTGAATTCTCCAGTCCAAAATACAGATGATGATTTGTACTATTGTACTGATTTATTTTATATATACATATATTAATACAATTTTTTTAAATTTTCATTTTAATGCAAAATTTCACCTCTTATTTTTTCCTATTATAGGCATTTTGTATTTATTAGACACTTAACAGAAAAAACAATATTTGAAGGGCTCGGCTGTAAGACATTGTAACTGACAAATTCTTGAAAATTGAATTGTAGCTTGTAAACTGTGATATGAGACCTCCCTGAAGCATTTAGTGCATGTAGTTTTATTTACTGTGACAATACTTCTGCTATCTATTGACAGATGTAAAAACTACATGCACCAAATGCTTCAAGAGGTCACATATCACAGTTTATATGCTACAACTCAATTTTCAAGAATTTGTCAGTTACCATGTTTTACAGCCAAGCCCTTCATTTAATATTGATATTTAGTTGTTTCTGAGTATGTTTAAGCATAACTGAAGAAACCACAGATGGCAATACTATCACATTTTTGTGCAGTTCTCCTCTCCAAACTTCTGTTCATACAGTTTGTCATCACAAACTGTTTTCTGTTTTGAACGACACAGTGCTAGATTGAAAATACAGTGAAATTTGATTGGTTCAAAGTGCTATAAATTATAATTAGTATTTGAAAGAGGTTTGTTATATTTATAAGGGATGCAAAATTCTGTAGACAATTTATTAAAAACATCTTTTTCCAACAGACAATTCGAAGAGATAATTCAAATAAGACAATTAGATAGGCCTATATGGAACCTTATTATATAACAAAAAACTGTAACAATTAAATCACCTTAAACGCGCAAATTCAACAGAAAGATGTATGATCATGATTGGGTGTGTGGATGTGACATTAGGAATGCTCTCTTTTTTCCCCATCACATTAATACTGTTATAGATCTTAGCGTTTCGCGTAATGTGGATATCGCAACACAGATAAGTTGTGCCTATCACGAACACATAGAAAAACACAATAGGCAAGTAAAGAAAAAAATCTACTTTCTAGAATAATTTATTGTAATTCTCTGGTGACTGAGTTCGCATTAAGGGGACATGATGAGAGTGACATCATCCGGGAGATTTCTTGGGATTCTATCCATAGTAATTCTGCCCGAAGGCAGGTCCTTCACTGCAATCATAGCACTTTCCTGCTATGCTTGCAGCTTTACTAGGGAATTGTGTAGGTGTGGTAGCTTCCCGTTGCTTTCCACACCTGTGAAGGATGATGATGATAAAGATGATGGCCATATGATTTTGGGGACCGTTTGGGCCTTAAAGTTTTCCTGACATTTGTCTTACAGGTGAGGAAAAACCCCGATAAAAACCTCACCCAGAAAAACTACCCCGACCGGGGATCGAACCCGGGCCCACTGCGTGACAAGGCAGCACGCTACCTCGAGACCACAGCAGTGGACTTCTTGGGATTAACAGATTTAATTTTTAGTGTAGACAATGCAATAAAACAACACATGAAATCTAATCAGAATTTTAAGAGGACATCAAAAACCATTCAAATTGAATTGTTGGATTGCATGTTGGAAACTTATTGTGAGTTGATGTTAGATGAAATGAAACAAGCAGAATTTATAGCACTAATGGCCAATGAGACCACACATATTTCCGATCAGATACAGTCAGCGATTGTGTTTTGCTACGAGATGAATGGTGTTCCATATGAAATATTCTGGAGATTTTTTAATCCAGAGGGACAAAACATGGATGCAATTTCTAAATGTATTTTAAATGAATTAGATGAAATATTCAAGGATTCACTGCACAAAATCAGAGCTCAAATCTATGACAGTACAAATGTAACGAGTGGTGGAACAGGAAAACAAAAATAAAATGACTTTATCCTAATGCTCATTACATTCATTGTTAAGCGCACCAACTGAAAATAACATTGCAAAATGCTGCATCACAGAATCAGTGTGTTTTTGTTCCTCAACATGTCAGCTTCCCTTATTTTTATCTCAACATCACCTCAGCGAGTCTCCGTACTACAAGGAATGAAGGCTCGTAGGATCCATTACGGATCACAAACAAAGTGGAATTTCAAATCAAGGACTGTTAATATGGTATTCGAACAAAAGGACAGTTTGATTGTTTATTAAATTTAGAGAAAGCAATCTCCAATATGACTTGTCAAGAAGTTTGTCGTCCCTTAAAAGAATAAAAACTTTTCTTCGGAACACCATACTACAGTAATGACTAAGATATTACGGTAAATATAAAATTGGTAGCTGCTAAGTCAGTCCTTATATTTAAAATCTTATTACGAGGGTCATACTGAAAGTTGTGAGCAACCCATTGTTAAAATTAAAATTTCAACAATGAAACAAAAACAACTGCAGGATTGTAATCTACAGACTTTATACCACAACATTGCCATTTTGTGGCATCATAGCTTCTATCATGTGACCACATGCAGTGTTTCCAAAATGACAGACATCAATGTTTCGTTTCGACAGCGCGCTGTCATTGAATTCCTTGTTAAAGAGGAACAACTGCTGTTGATATTCACCAAAGACTTCAATGTGCTTACGGAGATGCCTGCATGGGTGCCAGCAGTGTTAGGAGATGGCTGAAACATTTTAAAGATGGGAACACGAGTATCAAAGATGAGCCTCGTAGCGGTCGCTCACGCTCTGCCTCCACAGATTGCAACAAGGAAAGAGTTGATGCGCTCATTACAGACGAGAGGCGTATCACAGTGAATGAAATCGCTACAAAACTTGCAGTAGGACACAGTGCAGTGCAAGAAATGATTCACAGCTTAGGTTACTGAAAAGTTAGTGCCCGTTGGGTTCCACGTTTATTGAGTGAAGACCACAAACTTCAGAGAAGAACCACCACCCATAACCTTCTTCAGAGATTTCAAAATGAAGGTGATGATTTTTTTGACGAGTATTGTGACAGGTGACGAAAGCTGGTTTCATCGCTACGAGCCTGAAACGAAATGCCAGAGTATGGAATGGCACCACTTGAATTCGCCATCAAAGAAAAAAGCAAAGACAGTGCAATCTGTTGGGAAAGATATGGGCAGCATCTTCTGGGATGCGCAAGGTTGCATTGTGGTTGAATTTCTTGAACCTGGACGAATCATAAATGCTACCTGCTATATCCAGACACTTGTGAAGCTCTGTTGTGCATTGCACGACAAACACCCTGGAAGGAAGATCATTCTGCAACACGATAACACACGTCCTCTCACTGCTTGTGCCACTGTGGAGAAGATCAGGACATTTGGGTGGGAAACTCTTCCACATCCTCCCTATAGTCCCGATTTGGCACCCTCCGACTACCATCTTTTCGGTTCTGTGAAGGAGCAGATGAGAGGCCAATGCTACGAGACGCTGGAGGATATTCGGAAAGCAGTGCATCAGTGTCTTCGAGCAGCTGGAACGGACTTCTATCATAAAGGAATTTTCAAGCTTGTAGAACGCTGGACAAAATGTGTGCAAAGAAATGGAGACTATGTTGAAAAGTAGCACAAAGGTCTGTAGATTAACATGGTGTACTTGGTTTGTCTAAAATAAATATTATGATTGTTTAAAAAAATGTTGCTCATGACTTTCAGTATGACCCTCGTACATAACCAGAATGGTACTTTAATATGAATTTTAAAAATGTTGAGAAATGACTTAGTGCACTTGCAGTTCTTTCAATTGAGAAGACTTGCTTTTCCAACATAAAAGGGTTCAATGTCAGAGTGATTGATAAATTTTGCAGTAAGAAGAATTGTCATATGGACTTCATTTTTTTGCTATTGAGTGAGTAGTATAACATTTATTTATTTGTTTATATGCTATTTTATGCTAATTCTTACAACACACACCAGATTTCAAGCCCCAGCCGCAACTGCCAATTTTTGCAATAAATTCCCAAATGTTTATAATAAATGGACATACGCCAACTTTCCTCTTCTTAACCTAATAAATTAAATTACAAACATATTATTCAATAAACTATAAACTAATCTTGTGTACAATAACTTGTCCCACTGGAACTTAACAAAATGAAGGTAATTTCTTGAAATATGATATGGAATTAATTGCAAATGTTGTTACACATAGCAGAAGTTACATTAAGCATTTGTGCATCTCACACTGTGATTCTGTAGAACTTCATTCACAATATTTGTGTAATTATATAAATGTTTAAAATATTATTGCAAAATATTTAAAGTAGTATGAAACATTATTACAAATGTTAAAAGTATATAGTGCAACAGTGGCATAAGAATGTATAGAAAATCATGATCGACAAATACTAGACTTGAGCCCAAGAAGTTAATACGATTCCCCGATGACTAATATTGGCAATCATACCAGAATAAAGAATGCTAACTGACAACATATTTTTACAGAAAAAACTAGCCTAATCCACTTATGAAATAACCACAACCATTCTCAAATTACTTCTCTACCAACTGAGCTATAGAACACTTGCTTAACTTAAGAAACAGTCCTCAAGAAATCTTGACCACTCAGGCAACTTGAGCATCAAATACCAGGTAAATTAAATATACACGGCTCCACACATATATATATGTGTGTGTGTGTGTGTGGTCCAAGATCAAGGGAAACAACATTGATGCAAGAATTTGTTTTCATTTTACAACCCAGTTAGCACTTGTAGAATGGCATTTCATGGCGAATTAGCAAGAATCCGGATAGTACTTTCCCAGTTCAGCCTCCTATATGAGAAGTTTCATAGTGCAGTGATACTCTCAGATTCCAAGTCTGCTAGCGAGGCCATATAATGCTCAGCAGACTCTCCTTCACCTGTCATTTCCAGATCCGTATTGCGCACACTGCAGAATGAAAGAAATCATGGACAGAGAATAACTCTTCATCTGAAAACTACCCCAGAACTCCGCTACTAGTAAAGTTAAAAAAAGAATGGAACAGTGTCCCCATTGAGCTTTTTATGTTTCTTATTTAGGTTAATATACATTATTTAAATACCCGCCATTTGTAAATAAATACATTATTTTCGTACACGGACAATTCGACTATGTAAGTCTATATCTCACCAGACGTCCTGAAACCACAGCTCCGAACATGTTCATTTTTTCACTGATTTTATTATCCGAAAAGGGTGAAATATTGCACTTTTTACCCTATGTGAAACAATACTAATATATTTTCACTAATTTAATCTTTACTGTTGATTGTACACAACCTCCACAGGATAGTGTTATATTTTTAAAAGCTTATGCCAGTTGAAAAAGAAATGTGTCATTTTGAACAGTATTTTGATATTTGAGGTTATATTTGTCCATAGAGAAACTGTGATATTTGTCATAGAGAACGATATTTTTATAACATTTACCCATCGACTTTACAGAAGTCGATATCTGTCGATATATATATTTCACGATTCCAAGATTTGGGCAGAGAAAACATCTCTATGGTGATCATAGGGCATAGAGAACAGAGAACCGTGCATGTTGAAACCAGCGACAATAATTGTAGGAAACGCGCACAAATGTGCATAAGAGTAGATAACCTGTTTACTGTATTTAGAGAACTTCCTGCCAGTGTGACGATATCCTCTGCTGCTATTCTTCCTCCTTTTCAGAACGTCATATGAACTGTTTTGTCCTCATTTACTGCAAGTTGATATTGATAAGCCCACTCTTGTAATTTATTGACTGCTTCCTGCACTTCTGCTTTATTTTTGGGATCCGTTCACCATGTCATCTGCATACATTATTATGGTTCTTTTATCGCCTTTTATTATATTTTGGCAGTCTGCTGCGATGATGTTGAATAGTGTGGGGCTTGCGTCCCCTTGTAATACCCTATATGTTAGCTTGATGATTTCTCCGAGTTCAACGTCATTTTTTTATTCTTACGTAGTTATATTTCATGATGTTCTCTATTGGTTTAAAAGTGTATCCAATCATCATCTTCAACTTGTCTATTAGAGTTTTTCTGTTTACTAGGCCGAAGGCTTTCCGAAAATCTACGAAGATTGTGTAGAATTTTCCTTTCGGGTGTCTTAGTGCTTCCTCCATTTGTTCCCATAAGTATGCTATATCTTGTAGTGTACCTCTTCCCTTCCGAAAACCGAACTGGCATTCGGGTATTAGATGATCCACTTCGGCCTCTTTCTGTTGTTAGGGATTTTGGCGCATATCTTAAAGATCGTGTTTTCTAATACGATTCCGCTATATGAGTCCGGATTTTCTTTTTCCCCTTTTCCCTTATACAAAATTTTCATGGCGGATTCTCTTCAATTTTCTGGTATCTGTCCGATTTCTAGACATTTATTCATGAAATCAGTCCAGAGGTTTTGCAAAATTTCTACTGATTCTTTTATATATATATATATATATATATATTGTCCGGACCCGCAGCTTTCCTATATTTTCCCGAAAGGAAATTCTTTGGTACTTATGCGAATTGGGCATTGTCGGACTTCATATTAAACTGTTGCGTTGTATCCTTCTTCCTGTTGTTCTATATTCAAGATTCCTTCGAAGTGTGCTTCCCATGTCTTCATAGTTATTGCCCCAGTTGTTGGTGCGGTTTTCTTTCGTAGTGCTGCGAAGGGATCTTTCTTTGCATCTTCTGCCAGTTTGTTGGCCTCTTTTTCCAGGTGCTCTGCTCTCTTCACTTGTAACAGTTGTTTGTATGTTATCCTTTTCTTTGCGTATATATTTAGATCTTCTCTTCTCCTGCTGCGTTTAGCTATATTTAGAGCTCGTAGGGTTTCCTTTCCCTCACCATAATATTCACTGTCGAACCATATTTGTGCATGCCATCGTTTCCTTTTCATGGTAGCCAGGTTCATCAGTGATGTGTAACAGTTTGCGGCTTCTGTCAGTTTCCCATTGTCTACGTGTTTTCTTGTCCTATCAATTTCTTCTTTGTTTTCCATTATCATTTGTATGTCAATTTTCCTTGAGTGTAATACTCGTTTCTTTTCTTTGGGCTCCTTTTTCGTTTCTATTTC
Organism: Diploptera punctata; assembly: GCA_030220185.1. NCBI lineage: Eukaryota > Metazoa > Arthropoda > Insecta > Blattodea > Blaberidae > Diploptera > Diploptera punctata. The sequence goes on along the minus strand of JASPKZ010007224.1, from coordinate 189,609 downwards.
CATGGTTGTTATGATAGGGATATGTTTTCTTATGGGTGTTGCCGTGGAGTTCCACAAACCTTTTTATTGTATTACGTTTATATCTTTCTCTATATAGAGAACTAGGTTATCGCACTAGTTCCATTGTATGCGATGTATGTTGTGGCAGTTTTCTTATTTATCAGTGTGAATCCTTCTTCCATTAGACCTCTTTTATGATTTCTGTTTTGAGGTTCGGTTTGACTATTCTCCAGTTGAAATCCCCTGCAGTGATGACGTTTCTGTCCTCTCTTGTCTCGGAAATGGCTTTATCATCATTTCCATTCCGTCTTCTATTATCATTTATGGATTCATATCAGTTCCTATGATCGTTAGTAGATCTGTCTTCACAAACACTGTATTGTAATATTTCTTTATTTCTTTAAGTATTCCTAACCCTGGCTTGAAGAAGATGGACACCCCTCCAGCTGGTCTTCCCGAGGTGATGGTTGCAAGTGAGTGTGAGCTGTAGAATCCTTTAAGTCAAATTGTAAACATTCTCACAGACAGATTTAAACATTCTGGTGTATCTTATATGTTCCCACAAATCACATCGGAGTTATTGGCTGGAAAAGTTGCATCAACATGTGGGGATATCAGGAGAGCACTGGATAATGCTCGCCGCGTTGTACAAAATAGCACAATTAATAAAAACTGCTACATCAGCTGCCTTTGTAAACTACGGTAGATAATGGTTAATAGGTTTAAGTCCAAAGGGACCGCATAAGAGGGAATAGCAAAGGAATGATCATCGCAAAGTAGGGTCAGCCATAAAAAATCTCCTCGAAAGAATGGTTGCAGCAGATTGTGTAACACTAAATGGATCATGTGCTGACAGTTACTGAAAAATGAACATCCCAAAAATTTCCACCAACTAATGCCGTCTTCTGAGTGCTCCTTTGTATTATTATTATTATTATTATTATTATTATTATTATTATTATTATTATTATTATTATTATTATTATTATTATTATTATTATTATTATAAGAGTAGATTAGGCACTGGAATCAGTGCTCTGTGCGAGAGCCATCACAGTTTTTGTGTTCTTCTTACATTTCAAAACGTTGTATTTGTCACTCTAATTCAACCCAGGAAGTTACTACAGACCTTATGAGCTATGCCAGTGTCCCCCTACCTACAGAGGGTAAATGTTGCCAAACTCATAATATCGGTATTTGTTTGTTAAGGAGGGGTGGAGCGGCAAGGTTAGCAGTACTTTTTCTAAATCTATGTGGTATACACTTAAAAAAATAGTTTTTACGGCATGCAAACTAGGTAAAAAGGTAAAGGTATCCCACTACAGGCCTCAGGAGACCCTTCGGGTAGTAGGAGGTTAGGGCTCCCACTTTTCTGGACAATCGGCACTTGATGTCAACCGGGTTGTCAGCTCTGCGTGACGGCCGTATTTACCCCCAGAACAAGCGTCTGGTACTCATTTCCGTTAGAGGCTGAGTCGACTCCAGGGCCATAGTGCCGCCAGAAGGTTTGGATCAGTTTAAAAATCCTGACCCCACCGGGACTCGAACCCTCGACCTTCCGGCTTCTAGCGCAGTGCCTTAACCACTACGCTACGACGTGTCCCCATTAAAACTAGTTTTATAGTAAATATGAGAGTCGATACTTTCACACAGAATAGTACAGATCCGCAAGAGCTCAGTGACAAGTGGTAACCTTATTCTTTAAAAGGGAGTGGCTTGGACGGCACTGCCTTCTTTGTCGCTCTCGTTTGTACGCTTGCGCGCCGGTATTCCACTATATTAACTTTACAGTAAGTAATTGTGGAAATTTTTAGGGCCTCGCAGACTTTGGGGCCATCTACCAGGACTGCCATAAACATGGGCAGCGGACCTTTCGTTTTCACTGATGTCATATTAGACACAGTTAGAACTTCAAAGCAATGACTTTTAAGGTCATCCCGGATCGCTGATGGATCCACGCTCGGGTCTATTTCTTTTATTACGAACCTTTTTTAAGGGATTCGTTGTTATTTCCACCCACGCCTTAGGGGATTTGTCGCTGATCTAGCAGCTCTTCGTATTTTTTAAGTCCTGCCGTCGATGACAGTCTCACCCTTGAACTCAATCTCGTAACTTCGCAACTGAATGCGTGAGAATCGTTTTGTGCGAAATTAACTTTCGCAGCTGCTAGTTGCGCCAGATATTTCTGGCGAATCAGCAGGGACGGTGTTTTGGGAGCGCTAGCGCATGTGTCCTGCGTCTCTAGATCTCCAGTCTCCACTCCTTTACAAGGTGAGGCGACCGGGGGGTAAAGAGACGGTCAAAGCTGACTCTGTTTTATCAGCAACAGTTGCTGCCTGTTCTTTAGTCAGTGTTTTCTTGTTATTCATCTTCGATTTTCGCGTTCGTTTCGCGTTTTCGGAACCTGAATGAGTGCATTTCAATATGCTGTCAGCCTGCATCTCGCAGGAGGGTTCTTGTAGGTTAGGATTTTAAAAGGTAAACAGGTAGGGAGGTGCCCTGTCAAAGACCTTGGTATCGAGGCTGAGCCTGGGGCAGACGGGATAAGACCTAGTGCCTTTTGAGGTGTAGGAGCTAACCTGAGTAGAAGGCGGGTAAAAGAACCCTCAACCTGTAAGAAAAGGCTGTCAGACGTAACGCGCTCAACCCTGCTGCTCTGGGCGGGTAGGTTTTATGCTGCTGCGCTGGATGCTGGCAGGTTACGCTTCGCTGTTTGTCAGCGACGGTCATTTTCCAGCCGGCCGCTGGAGAGGCTTTGCTGCGAGGTAACGCTTGTAGACTCTTCCCGGAGAAGCTAGATTTTCACTCGTCCGCTGCTTATATCCGACTCCTTCTACCACTGTTGGGCAACAATAAATGTCTTCAACCCTTGGAAACGGACCGCTATGGAAACGTAATGAGAATACTAGCCACTGTCCAATAGTGTGTCAGATATGTATTGCTGATGGTATATAAGATCTATACTATTAACTCGAATACAGGGGGTGCCAACGCATATGGAAGTACTTGATACCAGACGCACTTCCTCCTGCCAATCGCATGGAACGCTGCAGTCGCAGATAACTTCGTCTGCTTGAAGTGTAGCCAACAGACTTGCTAAGTTAAATATTTCTGATTATTTGATATAAATCGATTACCTCTTAATTTTAATAAAGATTATAATTTTATAAATCATATACTTTTGTTTCAATTTATGCTGGTAATATTAGTTTTGAATCATTTATTTATATTCCTTTTCGTTAATATTTATTTTATTATGTTGGATGCATATTTGAAAATATATGTAGGATCAAACCAACACGCAAGCAACCATTTTCGTTCGTTTAAGACTCATTAACTGTTTTTCTGATGTAAGGAATAGATTCCTAACATAGGTTAAAATCATAAGATAATGGATCCTGAAAATTGAGAACTTCAACATTTGTAGGAAGTAACGCCATGAGGTATTAATAAAAATAACAACTCATCTCATTTTTTTTAGAACGGTTCGGGAAAAATTAGTATTCCTTCGTATATTTTTGCTGGATCATTGTTCTGTCAATGAAGGAAACGTTGAATGACCACAAAAGAACAACGGTAGAGTAAAAACAGGCGATGGTGCATTAATTTCTCCTAAATCAGTCTAAAACAAGACAAAATATGGTGTGAGATGTTATTTTTATTAATAAATATTTCTAGGAAACGATTTTACTTGTGGTATAGTAAGCGGCGATAATAACGACTGAGCTACCGAAATAAGTTTCTGTAAACCAGCAGAAGGCGCAGTTGGTACAAGTCGGTAATACAGCAATCTGTAATTTGTTAGTTCCTTCTGCCAGTCGCCAGAGGTCTCTGGAGTCTAGACATCTCAGTTTCAGATTATCGTTGGCAAGCAAACTCTCTAGCTGGTTATCGCTGCTCGAATATACCGGCAAGCAAGCAACCATGCTAGAAATACTGCCATGGAATATTGAAGGACTGGAAAGCTTAAAATGAAGCATACCAATGAACAAATTCATACAAGACATACTCATCCTTACAGAAACTTTCTCAACTAAGGAACCAAACATAAACAACTATTATGGAACACATATACTCGCCAAACAGGGTGAAGCTGGCAGACCTAGTGGTGGCATATCATGCTTCTATAAAACCGCGATGTCCCGAACACAAATATTACTAAAAACTTTGAATATAGTAATATTAAGGACCAAAAACTTTAGTGCAATGGCTTGCTATTTTCAACCAGACATGCAAATACAAACAACAATAGAAGACATGTGCGAAGCATTCTCAATAGCAGGAGACGGGGCAATAATAATAGCATGAGATTTCAACTGCTGAACAGATGTGCCAAATATGAAAACGGAACTATTATTAGAATTCCTTCACGCTGAGGGATTTGACCTAATAAATGACCCGAACAGCCCGACATACATTTGATACAACGGCAAAAGCACGATAGATCTCATTTTCACGAACACGAAAGCGAAAGGAATGGTCAAAGTCACGCACCCAGAAATCGCCTCCGTACCAATCAGAAAGCACCACCCGATAATTACAATAGAAACAAAGGGACATGTAGGAAGTAAAACACAAACAGCAAGAAACAAAATTCGGAGGCACCTGGACATCTCAAAACTAAACATGGACGGACCAAAGAGAGAAAAAATAGAAGAAATTATCAACGAAGGGAATGTAGAAGAAGCAAACAAAATTCTGGAACACGTCCTGATAAATGCCCAAATACTGGACGCATACAAGGAAAGAAAAGGAAAACCATTGTTTGACTCAGAATGTTACAAGGAAAGGCAAGAAGTACTGAAGCACCTACACAGATCCAGACATACCAAAGCACTCATAGACATTCAGGTGTACACTAAATCTAGAAGGAAATATAAACAGCTACTAAAGATGAAACGGGAAAATTTACAGAAGAAGAAGGACAAAACATAGCTGAAGAAGTGAAGATGAACCCTTTCTCTGCCCTACAACCGAGGAAAACACACATACAGGGGTAGAAATGAAAGAGCTGGAAAATCATTTCCAAAGAATACTGAATACCCAAAACTCCGCATATAAACTGGATATGACAAACAAGCACGAACTTCAGTCCTATCACAGAGGAAGAAATAGCTGCAACAATCATTGAACTAAAGTCAAGAAAAGCGGTAGGGCCAGGCAACAACTATAAGGAACACCTAAAAAATTCTGCACAAGTCCTCACAGAAGTAAGGACAAAACTGTACAACAAATGCATAGAAAACGTCATTCCAGAGACTTGGAAAATATTCATTATCAAGGCCCTACATAAAGGAAAAGGAGACACAACATCCCCAGATTCGTATAAAGGCATAGCCCTTGAGAGTGCGATATTCAAACTATTCACAAGAATCATCACAGAAAAGCTAAGAAAGTAGACTACTTTATTCCTAATGAGCAATTCGGCTTCCGAAAAGGCAGATCTACAATACAAGCTATAGCGAATCTACACGCAGACATCACAGATACACTAGAACATCATAAAGGAAAACTACATGCAGTATTTATTGATTATAGAAAAGATTTCGACTCACCAATAAGAAAAATTGGGGAAAATGGTCAGACAAAGGAACTATCTCACAACAATCATCACAAACATACTTCAATTCAACAGCATTATCATAGATAACAATCTGGAGAGATCTGAACCAATCCTCAGACAAACGGAGTCCTCCAGGGAGATCCCCTAAACCCGATACTATTCAACATAGCAACAGCAGACGTCATAGAAGGAACTACGAAAGAAAATAGTACCAAACTGTACATTTACGCAGGCGACATGGTCCTAGTATCAAACAGAATAGAGGACTTACAGAAAAACTTTGACGCCTATCAACATGAGCCGATAAAAATGGACTGAAAATAAACACCGACAAAAGTGCACGTATGATATTCAGGAAATGAGGGAATCTATCAGGAAAATACACCCTGCAACTTGGATCGGAAAAGTTAAAACACGGTAAACCAATACAAATATCTAGGAACTACTCTACAAACATCAGGGACCACATTTAATATACATATCAAACAGAGAGCAATTGCAGCTATTATAGCAATGAATGAAATAAAACAGCTTCAATCACTCTCCCTGAAGACAGAAATGGGAATATTCAGAGCAAAGATAACCCCCAAGCTCACATACGGAATACAAATAATATGGGAGCATCTTAAGAAGAGAGATCTTGCAAACCTTTGAACACTTCAAAACAACAGTTCTGAATAAAGTCCTAGATGTCTCAAAGTACACACCATCCAGGCTCACATATTTACTAGCGAAGGAATCATTCCTAATAGAAGAAGTTCGCTTCACACTGCTATTGCCGTCCACTCAAGCATACCAGAGTCTCTTGACGGAATATCAACAAAAAAGAAACGACATAGAAGATGAATTCTATATTATCAGCGCGATGACATATAGAAATTAGATAAGGGCGAACCAACAGACGAGGAGTACACTGGCAGTACACGGCTTCCATCACAAAGTATGCAACATAAACACCTTTCACACCGTATCCGAGAATTATGTATGCTAACTATTCGGGCAAGTGTGACAAATACCACGTTTGAAATGTAATGCTATGGTTTATCTACGACGCAAAGTGCCAGCGCAAAAATTGCTTCCCATGTATTTAAATGGAAGTGGTTTATCTACAACGCAAACTTCTGGCGCGAAAAATTTTGCGCTGACATGTCGCGTCGTGTATTGGAATCTCTTGAATCCGGGACCCAATTTGCCAGCGCAAACAAAGAATATAGAAGATATTACCCGTACTCATTGGTGTAATTGCTAAAAACAAACTAAGATTTTATGATAAAATGTCGGAAATACAGTACTTGTTTAATTTTAACGACGAAAGTTAGATAGTATTGTTGCAAATCATGGAGATTTATACATGTTCTATACAATATGAGCATGAAGGAGTACTGAGATGTACAGAAAAAAGAGTTATTGAGGCTTGAACTTAGTCAAGAGATAAATAAAAGCTGTAAACATTGTATCTTGGGGATATTATGGATGTACATAAATTTCGTCTTCTATTAAATTCAAAACCTGATAAAACTGCTCAGGCGAAAATCTGAAGTATTCTAAAATTTGATATTTTCATCAACCATATGTTTATTTAAGAACTAAATAATTTATTCTATAATTTTTCATACAACATTCATATGATGCTGTTGCTCTAGGTACTTTTTCTGTCTTTACTAATATTTCGTACTATTTTAAACGTTTTGCAACGATACTTAGAACTTTTTTTATAAAGAATTTTGATATGTTTATGTATGTACACAAATTATGACTTTTCCTCTCAATTTATTTTCAAAGTACTTTATTAGAATTGAAATTGGCATACGTGACCGTTTATAAAATTAAATCAACCAGATGGCAGGACATATGTGTGAATGACCAACATTTGCATTTAATTCCAAACCATATTTTAAGAAATAAATGTTCAATCACTTCATTTTGTTAGGTTCCGATGGGTCAGTTTAGTGTACATCAGATTAGTTTATAGTTTACTAAATAGTATGTATGTAATTTATTTCTTTAGGTTATGCAGGGACAAGTTTGTATACATTATTTTTTGTAAACACATTTGGAAATTTATTATGAACGTTGGTCATTTTGAGTTCCCATATATTTGGTGCCATCTGGCTACAATTCCATAAACATTAGCGCCATCCGGTTGCGCTCCATGCAAAACAAGTATCACGCCGAGCGTAACGCGAGATTGCGTCACGTCGGGCGCGACACGCTGTATAATAAACCGTAGCATAAGAAGAACACAAAAACTGTGATGGATCTCAGCACAGAGCATTGATTCCGGTGCCTATTCTACTCTTATGCACAATTGTGAGCGTTTCCTACTATTAATATACCGGTAATTCATCCGCGAAAATATACAATATAACATTTGTATATATATATATATATATATATATATATATATATATATATATAAACGAAGGAATGTCTTTGATTTGAAATATACAGCATTGTATTGTAATTATTATTAAACAAAAGTCCACCGCTGTGGTCTCGAGGTAGCGTGTTGCTTGTCGGGACCAGCTTCTTGGGTGAGGTTTTTTTCGGGGTTTTTCCTCACCTGTAAGACAAATGTCAGGAAGCATAGGGCCCAATGGTCCCCGAAAATCATCCGGCCATCATCATCGTCCTTATCATTATCATCACCACCTTTCACCGGTGTGGAAAGCAACGGGAAGCTACCACACCTATAAATCCTCAGTAATGCTACGGTTTATTATACAGCGTGGTCGCGCCCGACGTGACGCATTCTCGCGTTACGCTCGGCGTGATGCTGGTTTCGCATGGAGCGCATACGGTACAGCGTTTATGTGTTATAGAATTGTCGCCAGATGGCACCACATATATGGCAAATCAAAATGACCAACGTTCATAATAAATTCCCAAATGTGTTTACAAATATGAATTGTATACAAACCTGTCCCTGCATAAACCTAATAAAACAAATTACAATACATACTATTTAGTAAACTATAAAACTAATCTGATGTACACTAAACTGACCCATCGGAACCTAACAAAATGATGCGATTGAACATTTATTTCTTAAAATATGGTTTGGAATTAAATGCAACTGTTGGTCAATCACACATATGTCCTGCCATCTGGTGGATTTAATTTTATAAGCGTTCACGTATGCCAACTTCAATTCTAATAAAGGACTTTGAAAATAAATTGAGAGGAAAAGTCAAAATTTGTGTACATAGATAAACATATTAAAATCCTTTATAAAAAAAGTTTTAAGTATCGTTCCAAAACGTTTAAAATAGTACGAAATATTAGTAAAGACAATAGAGAACCGACCGAAAAAGTACCTAGAGCAACAGCATCATATGAATGTTGTATGGAAAATTGTAGAATAAATTATTCTTTAGTTCTTAAATAAACATATGGTTGATGAAAATAGCAAATTTTAGAATACTTCAGATTTTCGCCTGAGCAGTTTTATCAGGTTTTGAATTTAATAGAAGACGAAATTTATGTACATCCATAATATCCCCAGAGACAATACAATATTTACAGCCTTTATTTATCTCTTGACTAAGTTCAAGCCTCAATAACTCTTTTATTCTGTACATCTCTGCACTCCGTCATGCTCATATTGAATAGAACATGTATAGAACTCGACGATTTGCAACAAAACTATCTAACGTTCGTCGTTAAAATTGGAAAGTTATAAAACAAGTACTGTATTTCGGACATTTTGTCATAAAATCATGGTTTGTTTTTAGCAATTACACCAATGAGTACGGGCAATATCTTCTATATTATTTGTTTGCGCTGGCAAATTGCGTCCCGGATTCAAAAGATTCAAATACTCGACGCGACATGTCAGCGCAAAATTTTTCGCGCCAGCAATTTGCGTTGTAGGTAAACCACTTCCATTTAAATACATGGGGAGCAATTTTTGCGCTGGCGCTTTGCGTCGTAGATAAACCATAGCATAAAGCTGCAAAGCATGACATGAAAATGCTATGATTGCAATGAAAGACCTGCTCTCGGGCAGAATTACTATGGATGGATTAAAAAAACTGTGCACAATTTGTGCATAGAGTTAACTAGTTTTATTGTAATGTACTTTCTCAAAAATGGGGGCCGAGCCCCGCATCGTGGCATCCGGTGGCAGTAACAAAAGACCAGCAGTGATTGTGACAGTCTTTTTTATGTGTTGTGCAGTGTGCTTTCGTGGATTATAGAGTCCCCAAAATATTGTCGGCCTATAGTGGCCATCCAAAAAATAAACCAGCCTTGTGTGTGCAGTGTTCGGCTTAGCTGATAATTTGATATAATTAGTGTAAAAGTGATAGTGCAAGTTGCTCCTTAACACGCTGGTAAGTTGTGTACTTACCTCCTAGTAATTAAGTTTAAGGAACTAAGTCTTGCAATGGCAAGCAGCATGTCTAATAATAATAATTTGCATGATATAATGATGGATGTCGTAGAGGAAAACCAAAAATCAGACGAAATATTGGCGGAGGTTCTCAGGGAATTCGAGACACTTATAGACAGTGCTAATCTGTATGAAAATTCACCTCACTTGAATACAGCCTCTGAAATGCGAGGACTTATCATAATCATCATGAATTTCCTATATACCTTCCCCCAATTCGCTGGTTCCTCGCTGGCAGAAGACATTGCCTTGCAGTGCAGGAACCAAATAGATGAGATTCAAGTGGCAACACGTGACCTGAGCTACTATCTAGAGACAGTCACTAACATAGTTCAGGACACGTTCAAAGAAATTCAAAATGAATGCCTAAGCAAAAAAGGAAAAGGTAAAAAAAAACCGCGGACAAAGCAAAAGACTTTCCGTCCATTAGTGAAACAAATAAAACCGCGGATAAATCAAAAACTTTCCGTCCATTAGCGAAAGCAAAAATAGCCACAAAAGGAAAAATCCACAAAAAATGACAGAATCTAAAATGCCACGGCAAACAACAGCCAGCGAGGACACCTTTCAGCTTGAATTGTCCAACAAATTCGCAATTCTGGCTAACGAAAACGTGAACTCTGTTTCCTCTACACGCAGTGTGTCAGGTAAGGGAAAGCCAGTGCACAAACAAGGTAGGGTGAGTGACTCTAATAAATCAAAAGAGAAACCATCCACAGACAGAAATACACAAATGACACAAAACCAATTACAGACAATGCATGTGGACAATGGTCCATCCACCAAGGAGGAACCATCCACATGTAACATATGTAACTCACAAACAGACAACACACACGAAGAGTCACCAGTACCTGGACCTTCAAATACTATTCCTAATGCCAACTCTAACCCCAAAAGTGGTCCTAGGCCACTTCCAATCACACTCATAGGCCATGCCGACCTAGTTAAAATATACAAAACACTGAAAACACTCATATCAAATGGCATCAAAGTAGTCAACACTAACGAAGGTCTCAGGTACTACACCACTACCAAAGAAGACCATAGTACTGTAACGCGATATTTCGACTCTATTGGAAGGCAATATTATACCTTCCAATATAAAACAGACCAACCCCTGAGGGTAATGCTGAAAAGGATTCCCTTTAATGTCGATATCGAAAACATTAAAAGTGAACTCGTGGAACTAGAATATGAAGTCCGTAGTGTCAAACAAATATCGAAGAAAAATGAGGATGGTTCTATCCACAGATTCCCTCTTTATGTAATCGAGCTCGCCAACAACGCAAAATCCAAACAAATTTATCATCTCGATAAATTGTACAGTACAGTGGTCTACTTTGAGCCATACCGTCCTCGCTCTGGCCTCAAGCAATGCTTCCAGTGCCAGAAATTCAACCACACTTTTGCTGGTTGTAAACTTACTCCCAAATGCGTTATCTGTGCGAAAGAACACAGCCTTAAAAGTTGTCCAGTCCGAGAAGAAGCACGATCTGATTCCTCTCTTCTAAAGTGTGCAAATTGTGGAGAAATAGATCATCCTGCTTCATACAGGAAATGCCCAAAGTATGAGGAGGCTAATCAGACCTACCTGAGAAGCAGGCAACCCAAACAAGCAAAAAGTACTACTGCACGCACTTTTAATTCCCAAAAAATAAACCCCCAAATATCCTATAGTGCTACAGTAAATTCTGGCATACCATCTAAACCTCAAATAAACTTACAGGAACGCATTGCTTCGGCCCAAGCACAAGGAAGCACAATGGCTACACCTAACCTACAAAACCTGGCACACAGCATGGCCCCCATGCTGAATACTATAAAAACCCAATGGAACGTATGATGTTCCTAACTCAAATGATGTCGTTATGTTCCAGCGATGTATAGACACGCTGGTGGACACTTTCTTAATGTCAACGGAATTGCCTCTCAGGTCCATGAACTGGACATTGTACTACACACACACGACATCGACATACTCGTAATCAGCGAGACGAATCTGAAACCAAAGGATAAATTCCGACTCGCTGATTACTACATATATCGTACAGACCGCATTAATGGACCCTTGGTGGTATAGCAATCTGTAATAAAAAATCCATCTCACATAGACACATCTCTGTCCCAGGGCTACACTTCATTGAAGCCACTGGCATTATCCTTCCTATAGCACCACACTTAAACATATTCATAGCTTCAATATACAAATCACCACTCAGACCACTCACGCGACATGACATGCGCATCCTTACATCCTTCTCGCCCCGGTACCTACTGGCAGGCGATTTCAATGCTAAGCATCGCGCATGGAACTGTCGAGTACACAACGCTTCTGGTATGGTTTTACAAACCTTCTGTAACAACCATAACATTGAAATTTCAGCACCAAGGGAACACACCTTCTTTCGAAACACACAGCAAGGCTTATGCTCCGATATCCTGGATATTGCACTATCCAAAAATATCGACATCTCTCCACAAATAGACACATTACCTGGTGAGCTTAACTCAGATCATGTCCCCATCACCTTTAAGCTCACCACTAGGTACTTACTTCAGCCCCCCTTCCGGCCACACACGACGAATACAGACTGGAATCATTATTCAAGACTCCTTTCGCAGTGGATTAATCCTCGACTGAGAATCAACTCCACTGAAGAACTGGAGACTTCCATAAATGACTTCCAGGCTTCTATTCAAACCGACCGCACTTGACACAGTCACATCACGCAACAACACTACACGTCCTACACAAACAGATCAGACACTTCTCGACCTCCTGGAGCATAAGCGGAGAGCCCTCAAACAGTACAGACTCTATGGAGCACCTCAAACAAAGCAGGAGTACAATCGCTATGCTCGACTGGTCAAAGAACGACTGCAAGATCACAAAATTACGCAATGGGAAAATTCCCTGGCTAACTTTAATGTAAAAAAGACCCCACCTTGGGAGATTATAAAAAGAATAAAGTCAAACCGCGGACCTTCTAAACCGACTGCAATTCAGAATAATGGAACTTGGGCTTATCATCCTTACGATCAAGCACAAGTTCTCGCGGAAAATCTTGCAGACCGATTCAGACCACAAGAGCTAACGACGCCAGTTCACGAAGCTGAAGTCAATGACAGAGTAGACACCTTTCTAGCTGCTCCCTTCCCTAATGAAAGACCCAATATCCATCTAGCTGACTTACGCTCTCATGTCCAGGCCCTTCGCACTACAAGTGCACCAGGACATGATCGTATCAGTAATCTAGCCATAAAGCACCTACCGCGCAAAGCGCTACTACGTCTCCTTACCATATTTAAATCCTGCATGCAACTTAACCATTTCCCTTCAGTTTGGAAGATGGTTAAAGTTATTGTATTACCGAAACCAGGTAAAAATCCAAATAATCTAGACAATTTGCGTCCAATAAGCCTCCTGCCAGTTCTAGGAAAAATCCTAGAAAAGCTCATTTTGGCAAGACTCAAAATTGAAGTTACAAACAAGGAACTAATTCCTAACCATCAATTTGGATTCAGAAATTCACACAGAACACCGCTGCAACTCGCCAGGCTTATAGACCAAATTGTCACTGGTTTCAATGCCAAGCGTAGTACAATAGCAGTCTTCCTTAACATTGAGAAAGCGTTTGACACAACTTGGATAAACGGATTGATATACAAGCTAATACAATTCCAAATTGATCCAAATTTAGTCAAAATTATCTCCACTTATCTGAGAAATAGAACCTTCTACGTCTCAGTAAGTGGTAATAAATCTGACATGAAGTCCATACTGGCGGGAGTTCCACAAGGAGCTGTCCTTTCACCCTTATTGTACTCACTATATGTCTCGGACCTTCCTTCACCTCCATCACTCCAAATAGCCTCCTTTGCTGATGACACTTGTCTCTTCATGCAATCGAAACTCAAATCCATTCCTCACAGACTTGCAACATTCCAGCGAGCAATAAACATAATATATGAATGGTTTTGCTCCTGGAACATTAAACTTAATGCAAATAAAACACAAGTCGTCCTGTTCACCAAATCAAAACTTTCCCTGTCCAATTCAGCTCACTATGGGTGTGCAACCCCTACCAGTAGAAACTTCAGTCAAATATTTAGGCCTAATATTGGATAAAAAAACTCACACTAAGAGCTCATATGGACCATATCACTTTTAAAGCCCAGCAAAGTATAGCTATATTATATTCGTTTTTCAAGTCGCCGTCTCTGTCCCGAAGGATCAAGGTCGCTCTATATGTGGCCGTGATCCGTAGTATGCTATTGTACGGCTGCGAATCTCTGAGTATCCTTGCGAAATGCCACAAAAAGAAACTTCAGATATTGCAGAACAAATGTCTCAAAATTATACTTTCGGCATCGCGTTACACAAGGATAACGGAGATGCACGAAGCCACGAAGGTACCATACATTGATACTATCATAACTGAAAGGGCTACATCCATGCTCCGAAATATAAATGATCATGGAAACCCTATAGTACGCAATATAGGACACCTTCCACAATGGCGTACTACACATAGAAACATATTCGACACATTAAATCACCCATAGTATTCAGCATGAAATAACCAAGATCAGAGAGGTCAGCGCAGATTGGCGTGGCTCATTCCGGTCCTGAAAGTTATCAGCGACACGGTTTCCGATGCCCCAATTAAGCGCGATATATCTGCCTTGTAATCAAACATCCACATTATATCAATAGCAATAGTACATGCTAAAATAGAATCAATCCCCATATAACCGCCGTATAGGCTAGGGAAAAACAGCGAAACCCAATACTGCACACACCTACGCGAATTCGCCGTCAAGGGACAAATAACAGTCCCAGCAAAAGGCACATTGGGCAGCGCAAACAGTTGTCAACAACAGTCAGTCAGTCAGGGGCCGAGCCCGAATTCCAAAGCACATAAAGAAAAGCCGAACCAGTTATTGTTGTTATCATCATTATATAAAACCCTCAATGATGAGGAAAATTCTCGAAATGAATTAAATTATTATTATTATTATTATTAATATTATTACCATCATCATCATCATTATTATTATTATTATTATTATTATTATTATTATTATTATTATTATTATTATTATTATTATTATTAAATTCGTACCAAATATCCCTATCTGTTAGCATAGAAATTGAACTTCTCTTGATACAAATTTAGTAATCCAGAGATCCGCCTCTGGTGTGCCTAATGTCATAAGAGTGACATTTCTGTGGATATGCATTTATAAAAAAATCAGATGTTTTTATAAAGTTAGGAATATCTGAGAAATAGAACCTTCTATGTCTCAGTGAGTGGAAATAAATCTGACACGAAGCCCATACTGGCGGGAGTTCCCCAAGGAACTGTCCTTTCATTTCCCTTATTGTACACCCTATATGTCTCTGACCTACCTTCACCTCCATCACTCCAAATAGCTTCCTTTGCTGATGACACCAGTCTATTCATGCAATCCAAACTTAAATCCATTCCTCACAGACTTGCAACATTCCAGCGAGCAATAACCATAATATATGAATGGTTTTGCTCCTGGAACATTAAACTAAATGCTGGGAAAACGCAAGTCGTCCTGTTTTCCAAATCGAACTTTCCATGTCCAATCCAGCTCATTATGGATGTACAACCTCTACCATTAGAAACTTGTGTCAGATATTTAGGCCTAATCTTGGATAAAAGGCTTACATTTAGAGCCCATGTTGATCATATAATAACCAGAGCCCATCAAGGCATAGCAATATTATATCCGTTTTTCAAGTCGCCGTCACTGTCCCGTAGGATCAAGCTCACATTATATGTGGCTGTGATCCGTAGTATGCTATTGTACGGCTGTGAATCTCTGAGTATCCTTGCGAAATGCCACAAAAAGAAACTACAGATACTGCAAAACAAGTGTCTAAAAATCATACTTTCGGCCCCGCGTTACACAAGGATAACAGAGATGCACGAGGCCACGAAGGTGCCATATATTGATACTATCATATCAGAAAAGGTCACCACCATGTTTCAAAACATAAATGATCATGGAAACCCAATAGTACGCAATATAGGACACCTTCCACAATGGCGTACTACACATAGAAACATATTCGACCAAATAAATAATCCATAGTACTTAGCATGTAGCAACCAAGGTCAGAATGATCAGCGCAGAGTGGCGTGGCTCATTCTGGTCCTGAATCGAGCCGAGCTCTTCAGCGACACAGTTTCCGATGCCCAAATCAAGCGAGTTCTATTCGCCTTGGCAACAATATCCATATAAATCTCACATTACTCAAACAATAAAATAAATCCCCATAAATTCGCTGTGTAGGCTAGGGTATACCAGCTGAACTCAATACCGAATATGCACGCGAATTCGCCGACAAGGGACAAACACAAGTCCCAGGAAAGCACCAAGAGCTGTCACCAAGTGATGATGATGATGATGATGATGTGTTCCGTTTTCTTTTCCTCTTTGCAAAATCGATCTGCAGTACAGTCAAGTTCATTGCATTGTGACATTTATTGAAATAGTGGAAGTGGATAATGGAAGTTACCGATTATAGCCAATCTTTTTATGATTTGAACTCTAATTTTGTATACGGAACAGTAGTAAAACATACTTGTGGTTGGAAAAATTGAAATGATAAAAAGTCAAGTCCATTAAATACATGAACATTGTACAATGGCATTGGGTCATAGGTGAGGTTACAAATTACAATGCGAAACGTTGGAATTAGGCTAGTTAATTGATAAAATACAGTGTTAAATTTTGGATGTCTTGCGTGTCATTGTTAAAATGCTTCATTTGTTGCGTTATGTTTATCAATTATTAACTTGTGATAATAACAATGGTAAATTATCACTTAGAGTTGAGATGAAAATATTTTGACTGGTTCATTTTTTCTTGTATAATTTTGGCATGAATTTACATATTCTCTCCTAATTCATGAAGAACCCAATGGAAAAACGTTCAAAAAACACTTGTACCGTCATAGCAGTTTGTAATCACTGCAGTAAGCAGGTAAGAATAAATTAAATTAAAGTGCCTGGCAGGTGCATCATACAATGGCATTCCACCTAATCTTATGTATTACAATTGGATCTCAAGGTCAAGAATATTTTTTATGTGGGATAGTACCGGTACCTACAGTTTGATTTTTGCATATTAATAATTTGGTTATTACCAAGAAAAAAAAAATTGAATAGTTATTTTCTTAGTTCCTATCAGTGAAACATTTAGGAAAATTTCAATACATTTTTTCTAAATTCTGCAGAATAGCAGTGTCCATGCACAAAATTTCTATAATATATTTTAAAATCCATCTTACATTTTTAAGTTTAAGGCTAAGGAAACTTAAAACCAACCAGGATGTAATCGGATATATGCTAGATAGAAGAGAAAAAAGGTTAGGGTGAGTTTATTTGGCCGATGTTTCCATTAAGTGCAGTGAGAAATTTTTATTAGTCCAAGGGGATGTGGTAGGTTTTATGTTTCTCACAATTCTACACTTACACTATTATGCCACTGATGCACTAAACACTTGTAAACACGTTTTGTACTGTTTTAAACATTTTCCAAAGATCTTCAAGCTTTCTTTACAATACTTTATATTTATATATTTACGTAAAACATGATCGTGGATAAATTACTTGCTTGCTACTTTCCCATGTTGTTCCAATGTTGCCACCATTTGAAAATAATTTCAAACCATATTTAGTATTAATGTACGTAAAATTAGTTTATAGTTCATTAAATAGTATGCATGTAAGTTGCTTTGTTACGTTAGGAAATGGGAAGTTGGTTTACGTCCATTTTTTTAAGCATTTGGGAATAAATAATATGCATGTAAATTGTTTTCTTTAGTTAGAAATGGCAAGTTAGTTAACGTCCATTTATTTTTGCATTTGGAAATTTATTCCCAAAGTTGACTGCAGAGCCATCTACCGGAGGCTATATTAACCATTACGGCAATTCCTGCAACTTGCGCATGCGCACTGCGATTCTGTGGAACTTAGAAAAATTCGTCTGAGACATATAACCGACTTTTTCCGTCCAAGGCAGACACCACTGCATGCACCAACAGGGTTTTTATTTTCAAATTATTTCCCACCATTTACAACAAATTTTACATTTTTTCTAACAATTATTTGAACATATTTTTCTATGATATTTAACTATATATGTAACATGAAGACGTGGCAGCCATATTGATTCTAAAGAATATTCGGGTGAGGTAGGTTTTATGCCCGTCACAATTCTACACTCACATTCTTATGCCACTGATGCACTAAACACTTGTAAACACATTTCGTACTGTTTTAAACATTTTGCAGCGATCTTCAAGCTTTCTTTACAATACTTTATATTTATATATTTACGTAAAACATGATCGTGGATACATTACTTACCTGCTACTTTGCCATGTTGTTCCAATGTTGCTAACATTTGAAAATAATTTCAAACCATATTTAGTGTTAGTGTACGTAAAATTAGTCTATAGTTTATCAAATAGTATGCATGTAAATTGTTTTCTTAGGTTAGGAAATGGGAAGTTGGTTTACATCCATTTTTTTAAGCATTTGGGAATAAATAATATGCATGTAAATTGTTTTCTTTAGTTAGGAAATGGCAAGTTAGTTAACGTCCATTTTTTTTTTTGCATTTGGAAATCTATTCCCAAAGTTGGTAACGCCGACTGCAGAGTTATCTACCAGAGGCTATATTCACCATTACAGCAACTCCTGCGACTCGCGCATGCGCACTGCGATTCTGTGGAACTTAGAAGATTTCATCACCGGCATAAACCAGACTTTTTCCAAATATTCTATACAACAACAGTGCAGCCAACATAGGTTATGTACTTCGGAATTTGGGAACTTACTCTTTATTTTTGGGCATTGCATTC
Organism: Diploptera punctata; assembly: GCA_030220185.1. NCBI lineage: Eukaryota > Metazoa > Arthropoda > Insecta > Blattodea > Blaberidae > Diploptera > Diploptera punctata. The sequence continues at coordinate 170,742 of JASPKZ010007224.1, read as the reverse complement.
TTTCACAGGTTAGAATGTTTAAATTTCATTAGGTTAGCTTTTAGTTTGTTAAATAGCATGTATAGTGTTGGCTACATCGCGATATTCCATTGAGTAAACTGCTTCACATTTATTGGCGCATGCGCATGGTGTCTGCCTGGGACTTAGAAAAAATTCTCACTGCGCTTAATGGAAAGATCCATTAGTTTTGTTACCTTCATTAGTTTAAAACTAAACTATCGTAAAAGGTAAATTTTTATAATGATAAAGAAGCTACCCATTTTGAAAATGTTTAACAATATACTGTTTACCTTCAAAATATATGCACTATATGTAGATCAGGTTGATACCCAGTTGGGAGAGGCTCCTGGGTGAGGTTTTATCAGGGTTTCTCCTCACCTGTAAAACAAATGTCAGGAAGTGTAGGACCCAACTGTCCCTGAAAATCCTCTGGCCATAATCATCATCCTTCACCGGTGTGGAAATCAACAGGAAGCTACAACACCTATAATTCCCTAGTAAAGCTACAAAGCATAGCATGAAAATGCTGTGATTGCTGTGAAAGACCTGCCCTCTGGCAGAATTACTATGGATGGATGGATATGTAGATCGAATTTAGAATATGGTCAATTACTTACATCATTTTAAATGGAGGGGCTTCCCTAATTTAACCCATCTGTTCCTCTCCTCTCCTGTTTCTCTCTATATATATATATCAAACCTTAAAACATTGTTATATTGTAAGAGAAACAGTATGTGCCTGATGAAGTGAAGATGATGATGGTGTAATCCATTGATAATGCTTTTGGATAGAGATTGAGGTATCCATCATTACTTCCTTGTAGGGTTTTAGACTTGATTAGATACATAAAGAATCTATTATTTGCTCCAACATCCACTATATTTTAGAAGGTATCTTTGTTTGAAATGTAGTCTAACAGTCTTACTAATAAAAATCTCATATTCAGGCTTTCATCAGTTGTTTAATTATACAATGTGTAAGCCTTATGTAGATCATGTATAATTTCCTTCCTAATGAACGTTGTGCCGGTGCTATATAACAATACAACCGTTATACACAATATGTCACATATTTGTCATCATTATGATGTCAGAACAATATTACGCGCAATTTGTAATGGAAATAAAACATCATCAACTAGTGATTAATTGTGTAAGAAATGAATATGGATAACAATTAATAGAGATTCCCTAAGTGTAGAGGTATGGAAAAAATAAGTGTGTTTTAATTTATTTACATTTTCCTTTACGCCATGTACAATATATCGTAGAATTAGTTTCACAGATAATGTGGTGCTATGTAACGTCAAGAATTTCGAACAATTCTTGGAAACTAATAAAAGTTATTCCCATTACTTATGAATTATATGCAGTGTTTTAAGATGCATTAGAAAACGTTCAAAATAGTAGGAAATGTTACAGACAACAGAATAACACTTTAAGCGAAAAAAAATCATTGCAGTTTGATCGGGAATTGAACCTAGGACCCCACGGGCCGTAGTCAGAAGTTCTAACAACAAGGCTAATCAACCTCACATGTAGCTTGCTGCAATAATAGCACCTCTATAATTAAATACATTTTTATATCGGTATGTGTGTTATGTATTAATGATGCAAGAAAGTTTTGTTAAAATAATATTATGAAGCATTTAAACTACATTCAGGTTAAATCTTGTCTACAGCAATTATTTTAGAACATATTCTCTTGTGAATCAATGTTCAATTTAAAAATATTATTATGCCTAATCGAGAATGAGTGTAATAAAAGGCATTTTATGTTGCCTTTATTTTCCTACCCAGAGCTTTATTAATATTATTTATGTCCTGTGCATCCATCAAACAGTCGTTAAAGTGTTGCATTTTGCATTAAAATTTAAGGAAACTTTCATCAATATCGTAAGAAAACAATCAATTGATCTTGAAGTCTGACATTTTGTCTAGTTATACAATCCTTAAACAAGGCTGGCAATTTGTATAACGATTCCCATGTAAAGTTGCACACCTCTTATACACTGAAGAGCTAATACAGTGTTTATTAGTAAGAATTTTCAACTGAGATGTGTATAAACCTTGTATAAAAGTTATATATGGATTATTAGTAAGAGGGTAAATGTATTAGGATATATAGTGTGTGTGCAGAGAGAGACTTTCTTTTTATCCCCTAGCACTGTCTGTCCTAATTGTTTTATATTTATCTCTATTTCAAATTTTGGCTAGATTTTTTCAAGTTCTGTGTATATTTTGTTGCTAGATGATTTATTATTTACTATATTTATTTCCACCCCTGTTTCAGTGTTATTTTCACTCATTGCATATTCGATAACTATTCCATTTAATTTTAAAATATACCGTTGTCCATCATTGTGATAACTTAGTTTATAAGTTATTCCATCATAATGAATGTTATATTATTACTTTCAGTTTTCCATCTCTTTTGATTGATAAATGTGGAAATTGTAGCAATTTTGAAATTAAAAAAAGAAAGTTAATTTTTTGCCCGGATAAATGAGCACCCACATCCTTAACACTCAACGTTTTTCTTTGTTGTAGATTATAATTTTCTTTTTAAATTTTGTAATGAAGACTATTTCAGTCCGACATTAAAATTTTATCACTGAAATTTGAGGAATTTAAATAATATACAGTAGAGAAAATAAATTTTCAGTGGACATAGTCAATTCTAATATATGTTCAAACTGACCTCATTTATAATTATATGGTAGGCCTACATGTTTTATTTTTAAGAAAGTGTATTCTAAAACTTGAAAAGGTAAAAAAAAAAAAATAACTTGCCCTCTATCATTCGCCGGCGTAGAAAGCAATGAGAAGCTACCACACCTATAATTCCCTAGTAAAGCTGCAAAGCATAGCATCCTTCTCCTTCCACCATCCCTTTTGGTTTTCAGTGTCAGGTTTCCCAACCATTTATTGTACTCATTCCTATTTCTTGCAAACTGCTCAGGATAGGCAATTAGGATAAATTTTGGTTAAATTTTTTTTAAAGTTTGCATAAAAAGTAAACACTTTTTTAAAGATCTGTTATAGGAATCAACCAATGGTAGAATTAAAAAAATTAGGAGGAACTATTGACCATGTTCTTCTAAGTTCCTATTGGTAAAAACCTTTTAAAAATCCCATCTTTTTGATAATTTTTTAACCCAAAAACTTAATTAATCGGAGTTTGTTACTTCTATCCATCCATAGTAATTCTCCCAAAGGCAGGTCCTTCACTGCAATCATAGCATTTTCATGCTATGCTTGCAGCTTTATAGGGAATTGTAGGTGTGGTAGCTTCCCATTGCTTTCCACACCGGTGAAGGATGATGATGGTGGTGATCATAAGGATGAGGATGATGGCCATATGATTTTGGGGATCGTTTGGGCCTTAATGTTTTCCTGACATTTGTCATACAGGTGAGGAAAAACCCCGATAAAAACCTTACCCAGAAAAACTGCCCCCGACCAGGGATCGAGCCCGGGCTTGCTGCATGACAAGGCAGCATGCTACCTCAAGACCACAGTGGTGGATGTTACTTCTATAAGAAATTTATATTTATTTACCATTTTATTGAAACATTCATATAGGCAATGAAATTTTAATTTGAATCTCACGCTTTTAAGTATTAGTTACAGGAATGTATTGTGCTCTATTTAGATATTCAGTATATTAGGGAGATTCTGTCATTGAAATATTTGTCTCATTCATATTAATGTGAGTTAGAGAATTTGCATTTCGCTTCTCTGTATTTTGCAATAAAATGGGCGATCAGATCCTGTAAAGTCTCAATGGGGTTTTATGAATCGATTTACTTACTTCCGTCCATTGAGTTTGGAATGAAATGGTTAACCAGATCCTGAAAAGATTCAATTGTGTTTTTGTGTATCAAATTCAATGCATGGGATTGCGTAACTTGAAGAATGAAAAGTTTGGAATTACCAGGGGCAAGAGAAGGTTTATCACATAACCAACTCACCGGCACTAGCAAACCCTTGTGAAGTTCATGGTTGCACAGACATAAGCTTTCCATACATCTTTGTCTGAGTTTTTTTTTCCCCAATTATATCCTATGTAGTTTACACACCTTAAATCATGGCTAATATTATTCTCCCACCTCATTCTAGGGCTACCTACTGTCACCCTCTGTTTTTCCTGCAGGTAGTTTCCGTGCCCCGCTTTCATTCCCCATTTGTGCTAAATCTTTACATAAATCCCCTATTATAATTATTTTAAACATACTTAATCAATAGCCCCCCCCCCAATTCTTATTTTGTTACAAGAATATGAAAGTAATTGTGTGGATGGTGTTAAATAGAAAATAAAAATCTAGGATATGGTGACCAGGATTCCAAAACAAGAAAAAGGAGCACTTTGAATATTTCAGCACTTAAAAAAGGGACTAGAAGGACACTCTTGGTACAGTATATATAAAAGTTGAATAATATACAATTATTGTATACAATTTTGAACATGAGATAAATATAGGACAGAAATGTTTATGATTGCAGCAATAAACTGGTAATATATTAACACATTCAGTACCAGGCACTGAGCAGGGCATTTAAACACACAGGCCAGCAATTTAAATACCCCAGCTACCCTTTTCGTGGCACTTCAGAAAATGGACCATTATTCACAAACTATTAGTCCTAGAAAATTCAAATTTTGTACATGCCTAAAGGAGATATCCTAGTAGGAATTGATGGTGAAATAACTTGGGTGATTGACATCACATGGTATCGGCATATCAATTTCAGGAAGTGGAAGCTCATTTTCACTTTCACTTTGTGAATCTTCTAATTCAGGAATCAGTTCATCACCTGAATCATCATTATACAAAATATTCACTAATTCTTCTTCAGTGAGATATTTTTCTTTCGCCATGGTTTCACTCACGCAAAAACAACAGCGCGATACTGAGAAACATATACGACGTGATTGGAGCCTGGAGTCAAGTTTGGGTGAACGAATTTCATGTGTTGTTTGTTTTAAAAATAAAAGGGGATTCACCAAGGTTAAACGTGTCAAACGGGAATAGAAAATGTACATTTACATGCCATCTATGATCTCCAAGACATACTAAGCCAACACAATATTTAGGCGCCGAATATAAACGTGGTTTGTTCGCGCCCGCTCTAAAACGAGTTAACTGACCGATGGCCCATACACGATAGTATCTTTAAACGCCTTAACTGGTTTACGGTACTGAATGGTTGGCTGCAGTGATCTTGTGGTTATGTTTTTTGTCTCTAGTCCCTTGGATAGCAGGTTCAAATCTGACTGGAGTCAATGGATTTTTTAGGATAGAAAAATCCAAGGGACAAATCATCTGGGAGGGATTTTAAGCCATGGGTCCCAAGTCTGATGATTTTTGGGCTCATAAAATAATCTCAAGGCTAAATTGGTGCCTCTGAGCAAAATTTAACCGACTTTCACAATTCAAGTAATACCATTGTTGCCTTCTAGATGTCTCGTTGAGGTACGTACTGACCTAATATCCTTCACTGACATCTGTAGGGAAATAAGCATAACAAAATTAAACTAGGTCAAGAATCTTCTGCTAGGGGAGTACCCATATCTCTATGTAGGGACATATGTGGTGAATAGGCCTACATAATGTATATACATTGTATTAATGTTAAAATGTAAAATATTGTCAGCCAAATAGTTTTTTTTAATATCTCATAAAAGTCAATATACAAAATGTATCATGGTTACAATTGTTGCTTTTTAATCATTAAATTTAAGCGTATCTTATCTACTGTCCGCAGATAACTATTGAGAGAAAAATTTCTCTCTATAGCTTTATTTGTTCCTAGAACTGTTATGACAAATCAAGAAATCTAAGAATTTAAAAAGGGAGAAAGCGGACAGAAATCTATTTAAGAAAGAAAAGAATAAGTGGGAAGATTTTGTGGAGTCACTGGGACCAGAATCAAAATAAGGATTTATTTTCATAAAACTTTGAGTATGAGAGAGAAATAAATTAATCTCCACATTTTAAGAATTCATTTCTTGCCTATGTGAATGTTTCAGGAGCATTTCTTTCAATAATCTCAATGCATGCAGTGTGTATGTTCATGTAGTCATAAAGGTACCTGCCTGTTTGTTGGTAGGAGGCGATGTGTCTCTTACTAAGCAAACTTACATCTTTTTGTCTTGTCTTTTAAGCCCATGTTTCCCTTAACAGAGATTTAGGTGCTCTCCCCCTACAGGGAAGAATTTGAACCATACTAATTTAGTTACACTTATTGTTGTATAGATGTCATGGTCAGCGTTCTGCCTCATACTGACATCTAGGATACCAAGGTAGACTAGGACGGGAAAATTTGGTAAATTTTGCTTAGAGGCCTTTTCATTCAGGCTTAAGGATCTTTTACGAGCCTGAAAATCTTCAGACTCGGGACCAACGGCTTAAAGTCCCTCCTGGAGGACTTGCTCCTTGGATTTTTCCATCCTAAAAAAATCTATCGACCCCGGCCGGGTTTGAACCTGCGGCCCTCGGGACCAGGGGCAAGGAGCCTAACCACTAGTCCACCATGGCCGACTAGCAAACTTACATTCTTCCTCAAGTTAATATTGTTAAAACTTGAGTATAGGCCTACATTCCAATGTACACATTTTAGTACTTGCCCTGTGCACAGATGATGCTGTATGTGCTTCCATTTTCTCTTATGCATATTTCATACCTCAAGAAAATTTCATTCGCACATACTCGTCTTCTGCTGTAATGGATCTGTTATAAATTGATATTTTATTTAACTAATTCATATTAAAACAGATTTTTATTTAGTTATTTGTTATAAATAATAGACTAAGAAATAGATATTTTATTTAGTTAATTCATATTAAAACAGATGTTGAAATATGGAGACAGGAAATATGAATAATGACATTTGAGGGTAAGTTATGTAGGATATCTAACAGTATATTTCTAAAAAATAGCTAGATATATATGTAGCTTGTGGCATACAGAGGCAGAACCAGAGAGAAAGCTAAACTATGGAAAGTATAAAAATACCAAAGACTTAGGACACTGGGTCATTTCCACTCTAAAGTTCATCATGAGGTAAGCCTGCGCCATTTTTCTTAATAAGTTTTTATACTTTAATGAGTCAAATAGTTCAATCTTCAAGGATTAATTAAACTTTAAAATTATGGATTAGAACTAAGTTAATTGAGAATAATGATATCCTTAAGGTTAGGTCATAATGGGCTTGGTTCCCATCAAAGTCCTTTTGCTATCTCTCTCTCTCGTTCTGTCTTTATAACACCGCATAGATTAGTTAGAGTAAGTTTTAGGTTAATAGATTTTGTACTAATTTACTAAAAGTTGAAAATATTGTATTTAATTATTTATTTCCATGTGTCACACAACTACCCTTAGTAATTCTCCAACCTTATTCAGCTTGGTGGATCCATAACTATTGCCATGCTACCTTGCCCTATGAAGAATACCTGTGCAAATTCAATTTAAGCCCTTTTGGAAAAGCCTCTATATTTCAATAGATCTGTTTACTCTTTTTATATATATGTTTAGTTCACTTAGTGGGTGGGGATTAGTTTTGTGATCTTTATTTTTTAGCGTCCTCTATAAATTAAAATCAAAACATTAATTTGAACAAATTTGCCATTTATAAATTTATTTCACATTTTATGGGATACACAGTGGTCAAATTTGAGCATCAATGCTTCTGTATCTTACATACACTCTTAAAAATAAGAAGGTTTTCATTATTTTTCTAGACAGTGAAATTAATGTGTAAAGTTTGATTAAACGTTTGTTAAAAAGAGTAAAACATTTGAAGAAATACAAGAATTTATTATTCAATGGAATCTTGATTTTATAAGTACCTATTTCATGAAATTATATTTCTTCTTCTTTTTAATTTATATGATTAAGTTTAATTTTTATTATTTGCAGGATGGAATTGACAACAGAAAAATTAAGACAACAATTTGAAGGGCAATTATGCAAGTACACAAATGTTATGAAAGGTTGGCAGTTTCGCTGGTTTGTGCTAGACCCTGAAACAGGAGTACTTGATTATTATTTAGTAAGTTTTTAGAACTAATGTACACTGCCCAAAAATTTGAGAAACCTGAAGTACCAAAAAATATTGCAACTGTATAATTTTTTTATGGTTAACTTTGATGGGTGGAATTATTGTATAAAATTAGAATAAAGGTTTTTCCTCTGAATAAATTAGTGAAATTTCAGGAACTACTGATACCAAACTGAGATCTCTATGACTTAATTTTTTGTAAACAGGTTTTAGCAGCAATCTGTGACACAAAATTATTTTGGGTTTTCTGAGGTTAATGCATAGCAGTGAGACATTGTGCATAAGCAGTCACACTCTTTAAGGATGGTCATTCTATTCACTTTGTCTCTCCGGATTCTTTTTTATCAGCCTCTTCTTTCTTTCTTCATTCCAAAAGGCTTGTGGAGGGTGATATTATTAGACATGTGTAAATCCCAAACACACGGGTGTAAGCTGACAACAATTTAAGTAGGATAGGTATCCTTGTTTTATTTTTATATGCTTTTTTGGAGATGGAAATCTAGGAGGCAGATATATATAAAAGATGTACAAAAACAACTGGAGTGATCAGACTATAAGACACAAAAATGAAAATTCAGGTTGAGATCTAGAATCCTTTTTAAAAATTTAACCATCTCTCATTTGACATGTCAACATAAAGAAAGCCACCTAGATTTGGTCTGAATCATGTCCAACTGTTTAGCATCCAATCGATGGAGGACAAATCAAGTTTTTTTGTTTAAATGGGCTGCGATGGTCATACACAAGTATGGAGATTTCCTTCCTGGTGAATGTCTTGCTCCCAGCCACCAATATTGAAAGAACAGGACAGATTTTTGGAGGTGGCTTGATTATGGTTTATGCTGGCACTACTTATTATTGACAGAGCTTATTATTGTTTCACAGCATAATGAATGTTAATGTTCAGATAAAAGACATTATTATTGTTGAATATATCGTATTAGGGATGGTCCTTGATTATAGGAGTGGAATAAAAATGGGTCATCTGATTTCAATGCACACACCCTCTTCTGCTTTTTTTTTTTTTTTTTTTTTTTTTTTTTTTTTTTTTTTTTTTTTTTTTTTTTTTTTTTTTTTCCTTTTTAATTCCTTTTTTATTACCCAATTTGATAGTATAATAAAATTTCAATTCATTAAATAAATTAACATTACCGCCATGCCTCAACTGGGGACGTAAATTTATAAATATTAAAAAAAAGTTACTTATAGGAAATTTTATTAAATTTATTTTTCTTTTGGCTTAAACAAGTGAAATAAATCAAATAAATATCTACAAATACAGCTGCTTGATTTGAAATTAGGTTAATATCATAAATGGAATTATTGTTAATATCATAAATAAATACCATTTTTATTTATATTTTCTTTCAAAAGTCTCTTTTTATTTTATAATCTGGGAACTACTTCCAATGAGCTTCCACACATCTGAGACCAGATTCTTTCTGTTCTTCAACAGTTAAGAGTCTATTAAAGTCTTGCTAACTAACTAACTAACTAACTAACTAACTAACTCACTCACTGGCACTATCGAACCCGAAGGTTCATGGCCGCGCGGACATAAGCTCTCCATACATCCCTATCCTGAGCTAATGCTTTCCAATCATTCCCTGTATAATCTACTTCCCTCAAATCATAGTTAATGTTGTTCTCCCACCTCATTCTTGGTCTACCAACTGGGCGTTTTCCCTCTGGCTTTCCTACAAGAAGTTTCCATGCACGTCTTTCATTCCCCATACGCGCAACATGTCCTGCCCATCGCAGTCTACGAGACTTAACTGTTCTTATTATATCTGGCTTCCTATAAAGACCATGTAGTTCATTGTTATGTAGTCTTCTCCATTCACCTGTCTGTTCATCTCTCTTTGATCCAAAAACTTTCCTAAGAACTTTATTCTCAAATACTCGTAATCTCCTTTCCTCCCTTAAAGTAAGAGTCCAGGTTTCGCATCCATATAATATAACTGGTAGAATAATAGTTTTATATATTTTCAGCTTAACGTTTTTTGAAAGGAGTTGGGACATCAAAAGTCTCTGCAATGCATAATAGCATGCATTTCCAGAATTGAGCCTATGTTTAATTTCTTTTTGCATCTCATTCCTATTTGTGATTATTGTTCCTAGGTATTTGAATTCAGCCACTTCCTCAAAATTTCCCTCATTTGTCATTAGCTGTCCACTTCCATTATATACTGAATTTCTACGTGTGACCATATATTTAGTTTTACTGATATTTATTTCCAGTCCTAATTTCTTAGTGTTACTCAATAGTGTGTGCGTGTTGGCCTTTAGTATCTCCTCGCTATCGGCCAGTAGTACTACATCATCAGCATAAACTAACAGCTTATTAATACCATTGAGTTGTAAGCCTTCCTCATTCTCTAAAGATTTAATGGCATGCTCTAGTACAAAATTAAATAGTAAAGGAGATAGTGCATCTCCTTGCTTCAACCCATTCTGGATTTCAAAAGTGTCTGAAAACTGTTTGCCTACACGCACCCTACTCTTTGAGCCATTTAGACACATTCGTATAAGTCTAACTAACTTTTTAGGAATTCCGAACTCCAGCAGGATACTATATAACTTCTCCCTCTTAATTGAATCATATGCTTTTTTGAAGTCTACATATAGTTGATGTACAGTACCATTATATTCCCATTTCTTCTCTAAAATCTGTCTTAAACTGAAAATCTGATCTGTTGTAGACCTGTTTCTTCTAAATGCACATTGATGATCTCCTAGAATGTCATCAATATAGGGAGTAAGTTACTAATATATTTGTTAGAATTTTGTACGAAGTTGAAAGTAATGAGATGCCCCTGTAGTTGTTGCAATCTGTTTTATCTCCTTTCTTATAAATTGGTATGATAATTGATTCCTTCCATTCATCTGGAAGAGCTTCTTTTTCCCAAATGTTACTAAGCAACCAGCGTATCTTGTCCATCAATTTTTCTCCCCCTGATTTTATCAGTTCTGCTGGGATCTCATCTGAACCTGATGCTTTATACATCTTCAATTTTTCAATCGCCATTTCAACCTCTAATGCACTTGGCTCTGCGACTAGCATTTCTGCTGTCTGTAAATTATCCTCCTCAATGTCCTGTTCTGTATGTACATTTAAAAGCTGATTAAAGTAACCTTTCCATCTATTTAATATACTCCTAGAATCTGCAATCATATCCCCATTTTCATTCCGAATTATGTTTGTTCTAGCCTGAAACCCTTTCTTCTCTATACTAATTCCCTGATATAATTCTCTAATGTTCCTATTTTTTGCATTCATTTCAAGATCATTAATCTTCTCTCTCAAATATTCCCTCTTTTTACTCTTTAGTAACTTGGTGGTTTCCCGTCTAACACTACCCAATTGCTCTAAATTTACCTCATTTGGCTCGTGTAACCATTTCATTTTTGCTAGCTTTCTTTTCTTTAAATGTCGACACATTCCTCATCAAATCATTTCTTGTTTTGCCTCTTTTTTAAACAACCAATGCTTTCTGATGCTGACAATTTAATAGTATCTCTTATAGCCTCCCATTCTTTATTTATATCAGTTTCTTCTTCGTTTGCCACATTGTCATCTGAAGATTCCAATACTTCAAATCTATTAGCAATTTTGATTTGGTATTCTTGTCGCATTTCATCATTTTTCAAGTTTTTTAATTCATATTTTACAGAATCATCATTAGCGTTCGTTCCTCTCATAAGCGATAGCCGTTGTCTGATTTTCACTCTGACCAGATGATGATCCGAATTGCAGTCTGTCCCTCTAACTGATCTAACATCAATGATGCTACTGTGCCAGCGTTTATCCACTAATACATGATCTATCTGGTTCCAAGTTTCTCCATCTGGGGACGTCCAGGTGTATTTATGAATATCCTTATGCTGAAATGTTGTGCTCTTAACAATGAGATTCTTCGATGTGGCAAATGTGACTAATCTAACGCCATTGTCGTTACTATCTTCATGAAGACTGAATTTGCCTATTGTTGGTTTGAATATATCTTCCCGCCCCACTTTTGCATTAAAATCTCCTAAGACAATTTTCATATGATATCGTGAAAGGCTATCAAATAAGCATTCTAATTCTTCATAGAACTCATCCTTGATCTTGTCATCTTTATCTTCTGTGGGGGCATGTACATTTACAATTATAAAATTATGTCGTTTACCCTTTAGAATTATGTATGACATCCTATCACTAACAAACTTAATATCTCGGATAGCGGATAGGATCCTCCTTCTGACTAAAAAACCCGTTCCAAATGCAGGTCTTTCTGCACCCCCGTAGTATAACGCAAAGCTTCCTGATTCCTGACTACCTTCTCCTGGCCACCTAACTTCCTGTAAAGCGACTATATCCAAGGGCGATTTATCCAATTCCCGCGTTAATATCTCTAGTGCCCCGCTATTGTATAAAGTCCTAACATTCCATGTTCCTAGGAACATGTCCCTGTGTTTGAGCCTTTGGCATGGGTTCCCTGAAGTAGTCCCCGCCCGGAGAACCGAATGGGGGACTATTTGACCTCCGGAAAATTTTACCCCAGATGAACCCATGTCCGCATTACTTGACTGTTGTATTTTTACGGTGAAAGATCGTCAGTCTTTCGCCCAAGGTACTTTTTTCGTCTGGCTTATCACCTTCGACCAGTCCGGCATGGGTAACCCTATCGGCAGCAATGCTACCGCCGGCATAGCTCTCAGGATCATTTAAGCACGCAAGCCACTCCATGCATTAACTTAATTTCTCTCTCTGCCATATCATTAAGTTAATCCGTTGGTGAGTATAAGGAACTGAGTGATAAACATTCAACACTTATAAATTAATATTGAGTGATAAGATAAACATTGTAGAATAGACTTGTTGGCAGCAAATTATTTGTGTGAAATCAGTGAAATATGTGAAATAATAATTACAGATAATTTGGAAATTTTGTGTAAATATCAGTGAAAAATTAATTTCAAGAAACTTGGCCTATACCTAAACACTGATATACACACTCCATCTGGTGTAAGGAGTGGGATTGGTATAACTCATGTGTTAGCACTGCTCTATCTCTGCTAGTGACAATTACTGAAAACTTGCGACCTGTAAGAACAAAATTTGACATTATGAATTCAAAACATTACATGCAAAAATGGAACACATCCAAGAATTATTAAAAGAAATATTAAAACAGAACCAAGAATTATTAAAACAAAGATACGAATTATTAACAAAAATTAATACAATGAATGATGAAATAAGGTATATTAATACAACAAAACAAGAGATTCAAAGACAAATCCAGAAATTGAAACAATTAATGAAAAATTCTATTGATGACATTAAAGAAGATTTTTAACTGGTACGTTACACAATAATTGAAAAGTGAGTGTTCCAGGATGGAACAGAGATCAAATCAACAAGAGAAAAATCTAGACAATATTGGAGAAGAGATAAAAGAGAAACTAAACCAACAAGAAAAAGAGCTAGATTTTTTTATCACTCGCATCATATTGTTCTCATACCTCATAGTGAGAATTCCTAAAATAAGTAAGAAAAGAGCTTATTAAGTTATGTAGATAGGAAATAACACTATGAGGTTTTTTAATATTGTTTATTTTTTATTATTTCACTCACCTCATACTTCATAGTATTGACAAGTTTCAAAAAATTTTCAACAAATTCAACATTAAATTAGCACCGAAAAATGATTACAGCTTAGGTAATTTAATAAAAACCAACAAAAATGAAAAGATTGAAGACTGCAAAAAATCGGGAATTTATTAAATTAATTGTAAAGATTGTGAAAAGATATACATAGGAAAAACAAAAAGGAATCTAAATACAAGATTAAAAGAACACCTCAGAAATGTTAAAAATGGAGAAACTGAAAAATCTGCAATAGCTGCACATGCCTGGTCAGAAAAACATAGAATAGAAACCAAAACAAAATTACTTAAACAATTAGAAAAACCGAAGGAACTCACAATTTGGGAAAAAATTTACATATGCAAGAATGAAAATACAACTATGAATTTTGAAATACCCGGTTATAAGGAGAGAGGACTGATTTGGAAATTCTTTGGTCGGCCACCAGATGGCGCAGAGGTCAGTCTGCAGGATAGAAAGCCGTTGGACATCAGTTGTGAACGTGACACAACATTGAGAATGTCACAAAAGATGTGAAGAAACCCAGGGTCTGCTATGAATTATGAAGTATGAGGTGAGTGAAATAATAAAAAATAAACAAGAAAAGAGCTGTTACTAGCTTGTAATGACCGAGATTCATCATGCCATTAAGGTGCTACAGGTGATTCATCAATGAGATCTGGGGTTTGACAAACTACCAATATCCAGTGCTGAACTGGAATGAAGATGCCAAAATTTGACAGATTGGCTTTCTGGGACATATTCAAGTGCCAGTTTGAGACTATCTACACCCTTAATGGATAGATGTCAGAAGAAAGAGTGATGCAGCTGATTGCCTCTGTCCAAGATACAGCAGCTGAGATTCTATGCAGTATTCCATCTGAGGAACTGGCAGAGGGACGTCATAGAAGGCCTGGAAAATGGGTACAGGGAAATATGATCTCAGTACTGCTCATCGGTCCCAACTGAATGTTTGTATCAATAGTGTGCGATGGGAGCTCACTTCTTTGAACTAGACCATGGCAATTGTGCAGCTGGTGTTACAGGCCCTTAGTGGGACTCCGAACAACACTTAATCAATGGGAGGTAGGCAATCTAATTTTGTATGTGATCTAAGGGACTGTGAATGAAGTGAAACAACACAACTGCTGTCTGATGGTAACACAAGTAAGTGGAAGCAATATTGTGCTAAGCTTGGGCACCTTGTGGTTGCCATCCACATAATCCCCTAGATGGGGGCCCCTGAGGGAGCCAATTATGGTAGATAAATTACATTAAACTACTCAATGGGTTGGCCAAGAAAGACTTGTTAAGAATTAAATCAGACATATAATTATAATATGTTCTGGGTAATAATGCCAGGGGCAGATATGCATGAAATCTGGCCAGAAATCCTAAAAAGGAATATGTGTTGCCGGCCATCATTATGGATAGTGCAAAATGTGGGAAGACCTCCAGCAACATGTTCTAACATGTCAAGTCGCTAAGGGTGCTACTTCCCGTTCCATAACATTCTTTTCACAGCATTTACTAGTGGCATTTCTTTAAATTTGTTGATATTTGAGGAGTAATAAAGAAATATTTAATCTCTTAAGGACAATGTAAAAGGCTACTAAAAATCACAATTAAAATGTTGTATATTTTTAATCATATTTCATAGGAGTCCAAAATTCTGTTCTTGTTTTTTCCTAATCATTAATGAATCAAAATTATAAGGCATATGTTTTTTGCTGCTACTTTTTGCTAATTTGTTGGAATGAAGATTTACAAATATGACTAACAAAAATAAAAATGTCTTCAATATCTTTGTTTATTACATTAATAGCTCAAATTCAATTTTTGATTTCATTTTAATGTAATGAGAATATCTAAAAGCCAAGATATCAATGAATAATTTAATTTCTTGACTGAAGAACTCAAGGAATGAACCAAATGCAGTACAGAAAATTTTAAGGACAAGAAATACATATTGTCTCGTTTTAAGTTACAATATTTCCCTTGGTGGTCAAAGGCATGCAGAATGTAATTGAGAAATTAAAAAAAAAAAATGGCTTGATGCTCAAATTAAATTCATCCAATGTACAGGAAAAAGTGTGAGTTGGGTTTTGAGAGAACAATATGACAGAAAACAAAAGACTAGAGGAATTCCCCTTCTGTTGTAACTTATGCCACACAAATGAACTTGAGAGCTGAAGTGGAGTTGACAACTTTCCAACTTTTGATGGAAATAACACTGACCCCAAAAAGTACTCAGAAATACAGGAGGGCCTACAATAAATCATTGGAACTAACACAGATTATGTTTGGTGAAGATGCTCTGGGTGTTCTAGTGGAAGCTAAATTATCTAGACATCAATATGACATAAGTGCAGGTCAATCATTCAATCAATTTTGGGCTATTTCAAATCAAAGTCAGTTTTTTGCCTCAGTAGCAAAGGTCCTCCAAAAATATTTGTTGTCCACTTCTTCCAAGTGGCCATCTACTCATGTGACATCTTGTTACACCTGGTCTCTCCAACATAGTTATTGTTTGCCTTAAGAGCAAATGCTCCTGAAAAATTTCCCTTGTACAAAACTAGTTAAAGTTGTAGAAATGTTTTTTTTATATCAAATATGTACAAGTAACTAAAATATATGCTCTTGTTCATTTGCAAGCTTTGCTTGACCATACATTTGAGTGTCAATTTCTTACAATACAACCTGTGATTGAGTCTCTTCAGACTGAAGATATCCATCAGTTATGTTTGATAACAGAATGGGATTTGATAGCTCCTCAAGCCACAGTTCGTAAACCAGGAATTTCATGGTTCTGGAATAGATAATTTGGCTGTTTTATAATAACTGTTGTTCTATTCACCTTGTTTGTGGTGAAAATATGCATCCTGCATAAACAAGATATTGTAGATTTAAAAAAATAGAATTTATAAAATAGTCTTCCTACGTATCAACTGTGGAGGGAATTAAAATAGATGAAGAAATAAAAAGTATTCAAGAAAGTAACATGTCGACAAGCAGAAGTAAGCCACAAATTAATCTTTGACATGATCGTCAACAAAGTGTATAATGCACATACAGAAAACCACTTCGATTCAGAAATGCTACATATGTGGTGCAAATTCAAAACTACTTATTAATGTGGAGGAAATAATTTCTAGGGAGATTAAAATCAGAAAACTGTGAATTCGGGTTGTCCATCTTACATGGGTGCATTCGCATATTCAAATGTCATTTGCACTTGGCCTACAAATTACTAGTTATTAAATGGCAAGCATGAGGATGTGATAAAGAAATCATTGCTGAAAATAAAGTTAGAATTCAGAAAGAATTTTGAAAATGCTATGGTTTGATTGAAGACCAAGCTAAATCAGGATTCAGAAATACAATTACTGGTAACACATTAAGATATTTCTTTGACAGCTCAGAAATTTCTACTGAAATCTTTTTAGATTTAATTAAAATAAATGTTATAATGATATCCTGTGCTGTAGCCAAGTGATTTCAAGGCATGATGCCTTGGTTCATAGCTATTGGTACCTGTGCTGGTTCAGGTCCCCATGGGGAAGAAATTATCTCATGCAGTTTCGTCCAGTATAATAATAATAATAATAATAGCTTTATTTTACCTGGCAGAGTTAAGGCCTTAAGGCCTTGTCTACCACTCAACCAGGTATGGGACTGGTGTCCACCCAGCATTGTGAGGAATTTGGGTTGCTACGTAAGTAGCAACTCCAGGTTGAGAAAACTAGCTACTACATATTGACCACATGATATCCCTATAATGGCTGGATGATCATCCATCTATGCAATTAACATATGGATGTGAGGAGAGGCCAGCAGATATGCCATGGGCTATCTAGGCCTAACATATCATGGAGATTTTTTATTATAATGATGGTGGTATCTAGTGGACATGAAATTGATGTGGATAAATTTAGGATTTACACCCACAATGCAGTCAGATACTTCATTAAAATTTACTCTTTTGTACAATATTCTGCAGACAATTCTTAAATATTTTATAAGTGGACCTGAAATGTTCTCATCAGCAATGCTCCCAATTGGGCAATTAATAATAATAATAATAATAATAATAATAATATTAATTATAGCTATATGTTCCATGGCAGAGTTAAGGCCTTAAGGTCTTGAAACATTATTGAGAATACTATGTCCAAAAAAAGCTTTTTCTTAACTTTTTTCTTTTAACTTCCAGTTCTGTGTTTACCAGCAAGCAAAAATACAAAAGAAAAAATGCACCTTCTAAAATAAGCACAAGAACTTTTGATTTTGCCATGCTTTACATTCCTCTAGTTCAGATCGTAGTGACAATGATGATGATGATGATGACACAGGAGATGATCATAATGTGGGCACTGATGATGGCATAGGAGATGATTTTTTAAAAAATTAATGTAATTTTTGTTTAACAGTTTCAAATTTATAAGATATAAATATATTGCCGTGGTGGTCTAGTGATTATGTTCCTTGCATTGAGTCCCAAGGGTCACGAGTTCAAACCCGATTGGGATCAATGGATTTTTAGGATAGGAAAATTGAAATGACAGGTTCTCTGGAAGAGCTGTGGGACCTGAGTCTGAAGATTTTTGGGCTCATAAAAGAACCTCAGGTCTGAATAAAAAGACCTCTGAGCAAAATTTGACCAAATTCCCATCTGAAAATAATACCTTAATTTTCTACTAACTGTCTCCTCAAGCCAATGTACTAACCACATGTTCCTTGAAGACATCTGTAGAGAAACAAGCATAATTAAATTTGCCTGCTTAAGAAACCTCCTTCTAGGAAAGCACCTTGTCTTGCTATAGGACAATTGAGGTCAATCAATCAGTCAATAAATACGTAGTGTGGATACCTACGAGAACAAACATTACAATGTGAGATACAATTTACTATTTACTTTCAATGAGTCAATAAATAATAATTTTGAACAATCCTTGCATTCATTAATATACCTGTCAATCATTTGAGAAATTTTTATGTGCATTTTAAATTTGTCAGCCTTGTACTCTAAGATGGTCAACTTTATATATGTACAGTATAAATAAATGACCTAAAGACTCATTATGTTTAAGAAAACCAGGTATAGCAGCTGGGGGACCCAACATGGTGCCAATATGTCACCCCTATACTGGTTAGATGATTGTCCACCATATGGATATGAGGCCAGCAGCTGAATAGTAGGCCAAGAGCCATGGAAAAGAATAAAGGAAGCTAAACCATGCAGTTTTTAAATATCCTAATTGATTATAAATGAAAATCAAACAAAAGAATTTGCTCAGTTATAGTAGAATTAGAGAGCTCTATATCCTGAAAAATGCCCACTGCTGTGGTCTCGAGGTAGCGTGCTGCCTTGTCACGCAGCGGGCCCGGGTTTGATCCCCGGTCGGGGCAGTTTTTCTGGGTGAGGTTTTTATTGGGGTTTTTCCTCACCTGTAAGACGAATGTCAGGAAAACTTTAAGGCCCAAACGGTCCCCAAAATCATATGGCCATCATCATCATCATCCTTCACCGGTGTGGAAAGCAATGGGAAGCTACCACACGTACAATTCCCTAGTAAAGCTGCAAGCATAGCATGAATATGCTATGATTGCAGTGAAAGATCTGCCCTCGGGCAGAATTACTATGGATGGATAACCTGAATCCCACAAGAGAGCTATTAAACATGTAATTCTGCTCCAGATCAAGAGATATCAAAATGGGAATTCCACCTTTTTTCAGCATAAATTTACCTTTAAATCGACATAAAATGCAAGTCAGATTACATCCACTCCTTGAAATAATGCCATAAAAGGATGTGATTTGGCTAGTGCAATGGTTTACACATGCATAGTTTTATATGCTATAGCATTGTTAATGCATGTTATAGAATTTTCATGTGAATTTACTCTCAGAAAAGTGATTTAAGTCTATGCTTCAGTTATTATATTAGCCCATAGAGTTTTGCCCCCAAAAAGCAAACATTAAAAACAATATAATAATTATTTCTGACCAGCCTCATGTGAGGCCTCTTAGTAAATTTATTGGTTCTATCATGTCCAGCTTTTTGTTGCAACACTAATGACCTGAATTGTTAAGAGTGTCATTAAATGAAGTGCTATTCCTAATCTGTTTGCTGGAATTAAGGGATTGTGTACATTCAAATTTGTTTGCCAGCAGCTTGCTTCCAGGCTGTTGCACATTAATAAAAAATGACACTGATTTTAGTTAAAGTGTTTTGCATTTAAGGTAATAAATATATGTTATGTTTTGGTGCAGAATGAATCGGAAAGAAAGCAGCGTCCACGTGGTTCAGTACATCTAGCAGCTGCTGTAATATCACCAAGCGATGAAGATTCTAACACTTTCACTGTTAATTCAGCAACAGGTGACATGTTTAAGTTACGTGCTGCTGATGCACGTGCACGTCATGAGTGGGTCAGCCGCATTCGATCAGTTGCAGAAATGCACACCATGGCCATCGCACAGGTATATATTATATAAGAATTAAATGAATCGTGATTTCTTCTTACCTCATATTTCTATGTTTTTTTTAAACACAGCACTGCAGTATCGGCGACCCATTCTCACCATCGTCTGCTGTTTTCACGACTGTCAATTTTTTCTTTTGCCGGTAATTGTCCAAACTGCCATCTGGTGTTCTTTTGAAGGAATTATTTTCTAAACAGCCATCTGGTGTTCTTTTGAATGAATCATTTTCTAAACTGCCATCTGTTATATTTTTGAAGAAGAACTTTGTAATCAAGAATCTCGAAGTTCATGGTTCTAGTATGGTTTTTTTGAATATATATTTTTTTCCCGAACTGTTAAATCCAAAGGTTTAGAATATATATAAATATATATATTATGTATTAACTCAGACCATTCAAATATTTTTTTGACTAAAACATGGATTTGTTCATGTATGTTTGACATTTAACTCCAAAAACTCCTTGGGGCAAGAGGCCTTGAAGGCCTGACTGCTGGCCTCGCATCCACATGTGTTAATCATGATTATCCAGCCAGTGTAGGGGTGACATATGGTCAGGATGTCGGGTCTCCCAGCCATTATAGCTGGTTTTCTCAACCTGGAGCCGCTACTTATTGTAGCTACCCAATTGCCTCACAATACTGGTGGGCACCAGTTCCATATTGGCCATATTGAGAATATTTCTTCTCCCATAGAGACCCGAACCAGTGCAAGACCCGTAGCTCTGCACCAAGGCATCTTGCCTTAACCACACGGCTATGACGTGTTACGATATTTAACTATAAGCATAATTTATACAGTATTTTTATTTTGCCAACGATAATTTTAAAAAAATGCCAAACTGTATTTAGAACAATAGGATAATATCAAGAACACAGTGAAAACGTGTTTACTATACTTGCCTCTGGGTCCAAGGTTTGCATATCAAATCTGGCCAGAGTTAATAGACTTTAGGGCAAAAATCCTGAGTGTAGTTTCTTTTGGGAGTGAAGTAAAACTGTAGGTACAATGTTATAGATATCTGGCATATTAAATATCCTGAAGTCTGGAATAAGAGGCCTTTGAGCAAAATATCTTGGACGTTTTATGCCCAGATTTAAAATGTAAGTTACCGAAGAGCAACATAATAAAATATCTTCGTACTAAGAACCTAAGAACTTCAATATTAAAAACTAACAAGGGAACTATTGTTATTATGATGTCAAAACATATCTACAAATTTTGTTGACAAAAGGTCAATAACTAAAGATTCTATGTGCCAAAAGTGTGAGTTACAACTGCAAGGTCCTGAGATCAAGATCAGAACATTTTGTAGTATGCAACTCGGCAGTAACATTTGTACAAATGCATATGCTGTGTGTTATCTCCTACAGTCACTGTTACCTGAAGCAAGGGCTGTCCAAGTGTAATGTTTACATTAATTTTTTTTTTTTAATTGGTTCCTTCATTTTGGTTACTTACAGTTAAAATTTGCAGCTAATGTTTTGTCTCTTGGCTCGAGACAGTATGGAGATACTGTCAAAAATTTCTGGGTGGATTTTGACATGAAACCATTGATAGTTCCCTTTTATGTGCAGTTTAAAAATTCTAGTGTCCTACAGGTTAGTTGGAGGGTATTGGTTAAAATAAGCAGCTGGTGTATTCAACAATTTAAATAAAACGTAAAAGGTAAAACCACAAATTTGCGAGGTTCATTGATTTTTAGAAAGTAACACTATGAAATTTTTTAAAATTGTTAAAATGAGTCAGAATTCACACCTCATCTCATATTTTGTTGATTCTTGACTGGTTTCAGAATTTGAACTGCTTCCATTCTAAACTAGCATCCGACTGTTGAATAGACGGTTGACACTCCTGTAAGTTTATTCTTCTTCCCTCTTTTGGTTGGCCGATGAACTTCCAAACCAAATCTTTATCCCTGGAAACTTTAAAATTTCTAATTTTATCCTTGTATTTTTGGATATAGATCTTCTCCCAGATTGTGTGTTCTTTGGATTTATCTCATTGTTTCATTAATTCTGTCTTTCTGACCAAGCATGAGTAGGTACGGCTCTAACTTCCCATTTTTTTACATTTGTGAGGTGTTCTTTCATTCTAATGTTGAGGTTTCTTTTTGTTTTACCTATATAGATCTTTTTGCAATCTCCACATTTTATCTGGTAAATTCCCGATTTTTTGTCTTTGCTAATTTCTTAATTTTTGTTGATTTTAATTAGTTTATTAAAGCTATAATCATGGATTTCTTGATACCTATCTCTTGAGAACATTGCCTCAATGAGTTCTTTGGGGATCGTTCAAAAAATGCATGCTGGCATCAGTACTCTTGTTATCAGTGGAAATTCTCTTTCTTCCGTGGTGACCTCTTAACACATCCGACACTGTTCATTCGACTTCAAACTTATCTCAGATTCTTTTTATTTTTACCCTTATTGGTGGTGTACCATATTCAACCATCCAATGTCGAACTTAAATATTCTCCACTTCAGTAACCGCTAACATTCATCTATTGATAATTTCACTGCCTTGTTTGTTTATAACACATGAAAAATTATGAATGTTTCTATGCTTTTCCAGTGCCTTCTGAATCATGCATAACAAAAATTGTATTTCTGTCTCATTTAGTTGCTGAAAAAATGAAGTTTCAAAGAGTGTATACATCATTTTGAGACACTCTGTATTAATTATCATAAATAATGCCACGGGTGATTTCCAAATTATCGATAAATTCACAACTCACAATGTGAGGAGTGAATTTATCTAGATAATTTGGAAATCAAGAGTGGCATTTGTTAGGACTACTTAACAAATAAAATTAAGCTGTTTACTCACAAATCATTATTTAAATATAGTTATTTTAAAATATTTATATATTTAATGTAAATGGCGATGTTTGAAAACAAATGAGAAATGTTATGAATTAAATTAATGTTTTTATTACCTCACCTCATATCCTTTTTCTTCTATACTGCAGTTTCGGAGCTTATCTCCATCGTCAGTAGCCTCTGGTCGACCGGTGTTATGACCGGTCGACCAGTGGCTACTGACGATGGAGATAAGCTCCGAAACTGCAGTATAGAAGAAAAAGGATATGAGGTGAGGTAATAAAAACATTAATTTAATTCTTAAATTAAACCTCATAGCGTTTTTTCCCTGTGAAAGTTAAATAGAAAAATGTTATGTTTCACTTGTTTATCACTGCAACCAGATCATATTATTTATTGGCAAAGGATTGCAATATTGTAAGAATGCACCCTAGTGAAGAAAAAAAGTGAAACACATCAAACTATATTAATTATTTTCTGATGTCCTATAATGTAAATATGTCAATTACATTTTTCTGGAACGTTATTACCTGGGAAAAAATATGTTTAAGAAAGAGCAAACAGTGGTTTCTTTTTTTGTGGTATAATCAATTGCTACAAATGTTTTTATATTATCTCCCGCAACCGCGATAAGGTTACATTCGTTCACTATATATACAATCTGGTAGCCACATGCAGTCACTGCAAAATAATGCTATGACCTATTCAGAATGTTAAAAAGGAGGAGCTTGATTATACAGTGATAAAATTAAACTGATAAAATTGAGGTGAAAAATGACTGTGATTGGTTGTAAATAAAAAAATCATTGAAATGTGATTGGTCATTGACTTCCATTTGGAGCATGAGTTAAATAGTCGCTCTTTAAATCATTACCAACAAAAAATCAGTACATGTACTCTGTTAAAATAGGATGTTAAAACTACCATTAAACAAAGATAATTAAAATAGAGAAATAAACTACATTAAATGCACTGGAAACTATAACAGTTTTAATGAACAAATTATAAATAATCTCATTTATAAAACTTGATATAACTAACTCAAGAACAAATCCAAACCATCACAGAAGTATTATGAATTCAATGCAAGAAAATTTAGATTTGATGTCATAAAAGTTGTTTCAGATTTTGTATACCATAACAGATCTTGGATGTAAACAATGTTTTCTCTCAATTTATTTCCCATATTAACCATATGAATGTTTTCTTTCCCAAGACATTGCAAAAGCTTTGACAATGCATTGCACACAGGACCTCCGAATATGGAATGTAAAGTGCCCTATGAATATTTATAAAATTATTAGGGACTTCCTAAGTAATTGCTCTGCCAATATCACAATGGACAGTGGAACTTAATTATCCACATACTTAATCAAGGAACTATCATCTGTACCCAGCCTGGAAACAGCAGTATATGCAGACTGTATATTAATTATGATATATGGTTCCTACCACATGTTTTCTTAATATTCCCTTCAAATTATAGATTTATTACATATTAATTGCCAAGGCCAAATCAGCCTTGATGTCAATGCATGCATGTATGTATGTATGAAAAAAAAATTACAAGAACCATCCAACAATTTTTTTTGGATGGTGATAGTCGTCACCAAACTAAAATATTTAGGTGTAATTGAAGAGCTTATTTCCAAAGTGCCTTAAATCCATGAAATACCAAACTCCAGAAATCGCTATTTTTATTTTAAGGTATTTAATTTTTAAATGGAGCTTTCATTGTAAGTTATGTTTATTTGTAACTACATTGGCAATATTGTCACATACTCTCAAAAATCCTCCACCATTACAAGTGGTAGTAACAGTGTCACATGACTTGGAGTTAAGATGTTTTGGAAGTAAACATAGTTTAAGGAAAGTTTTAGTAGGAGAAAGTAATATCTAATACTCAATAAAGTATGCAATTTATTAAGTTTCGAAATAGTCTGTCACCATAGCGTAGTCAGCAGAGTCCCTACCTTCCACTCCAGCAACCCGGGTTTGATTCCCGGCAAGGTAGGGGATTTTAAATCTCCACCTTGGGTCTGGGTGTGTGTCCTGTCCATGTGTCTATATGTGAGAATAAAATAAAGCTAACAAAAAATGTAAAACAAGAAGGAAAAACAGTGTAAATGAAAAAAAAATGTTGCTTACACGAAGGTATCACAATCTCTCGGAGCTCATTATCAGAAGAGTCATTTACTGCATCCGCTGCACTATTTGAAAATACTTTTTGCCAGAATGGCATTGCATGATGGTGCTGGATAATACCTAACTTACTTAAAAAATAAATCTTGTTCTACCTTCGTTTTGTTGTTATAAAATAATGAATGGAAACAGTCTGCAGTAGAAAGCTCAGAAGTTTTACAAAATCCATCATTGCGATTACATACCACTTTCGGTATACTACCATCGCTAGCATATTTATGGTGTTTCTCTTTGTTTTTAGCCCACTCTGGAGGTACTAGTGCTCTTTTTCTCGCCGTCCATCCTAAATGACTTACTATGTCTTCTTTACAACTAGCCATTTGTTTTTCACTGACAAATAAAAAAAGACACCACAGAAAATCACAGCTGACTGTCGTTCATCAACATGTAACAAGGAGTGCCATAGCAGCCCCCATGATGAGTCATGTGCTTTGTACCGAATCAACAGATTGGTCAAATGGATATAAGACATATTGGAAATAAAAACAGCTGGGATATAAGACACTTTGGAAATAAACACGATTTTCAAACCGTTTTAACTGGGGATATAAGACACTTAGGAACATAACAATGTGTTAATATGATACTTGACGGAATAAAGACTTTTGTCACATAAAAATATCGAAAATCACAAATTTTGGATTTAAGACACTTTGGAACTAAGTTCTTCAATTTTAGACAGCAAGATTGACTGCATCAATACCTAGAAGACGAAGTGATGTGTTTACAAAATAATCTAATTCGCTGTTCTAAAGGCAGATAATGAATGTTCTTTCACTACTTGTTGACATTATATAACCATGTTCTATTCCTAGTCATAACATATGAGTCTAGTGTACAACAATATCCAATAGAGCAAAACAAAAATTGTAACAAATCGATGAGGAATTCTTATATTTATAACAAAAGCCTACAAAACAGTATCAAAATTGCTCTGCAGCCATTTCAGGAACGAAATATCAGTTGAAATTACCATGCTCCTACAAAACAATATCAAAGCCATCTCTAGAGAATACACAACAAATGAAATTATAATGCAGATGTGACAAATTGAAATTTACACATAAAAATATAATAGTATCCAAAATACAGCTACCTGATTGTGGATCTCTCAGGAATGGAAGGCAAAGTATAGTTGATTCTAAAAAGAAAATCAGTCGGACCTGGAATGGTCGGTCACATTGAAAGACTCTAACAAGCTCCACATCCAAGTAGAAAGACTAAAGCAGAGTTGCATACTTTTCAAGTAGAACTTTGGAATAGATATAGCACTGGATAAGATTAAAAATCTTAGTACACCATTTGCATAATTTCCAATTCACGTGGACTCCAAAGTAGCACTATTTGGCACCAATGACAAATAAGTGTTGCACCCACTAGCCATTTCTATTAGATTGAAAGTTATGGATGTAAAGAAATTAATTAAAATCTCACTTCACTGGGTTAAAGGGTATACAGGACTATCAGCCAATTAATGAGATGACACTTTAGTTAAAAACTGTAGCAAACCAGTTATGGTCCAAACATAACATACAACATCACATCAAAGCCCAGAGGCAAGCATGCTAGGTGACCATTATATTAAAATTTGAATAACATAGCCTATAGATTAAATCTGAAAACACTGCAAACACCAAACTATTTAATAAAAAGTGTTGCCTGTATTATTCTTACTCATATCATTGTTTCTGTTAGACATATGTTTCAAGGCTTGTTAGCCTCATTCTCAGTAGACTATGAGGTAAGAATAATACAGACAACACTTTTTATTAAGTAAAACCTCATAATATTACTTCCTATTGTATTTTCAACCAAACTATTCCACAGAATCTTAATTTATCTATCTCCAAATTACATCCATACACGGTTCCTAACCAATCATAGACCTATTCTTTTCTATCTGTACATAATCAAGAAAACACTATTGCAAAATTGCAACTGTTCAAAGAGCCCACCACAAACACATGCTGACCAACACTATGTTCTCTAAAAACTAATCAAGTGCACTACTTTCTCTGTCTGTACCAGAAGTGATGAAACATTATATCAACATCAGAGTGATGAGCTTCCCCCTATTGTGATTAAATGCTAATAATTACAGTAAATAAACACTGTAAATATCCTGTGATATTTTAGTAGGTAAAATATGGGTTGTAAAATAATAATAATAATAAGCATATGATAGTATTCCTCAAAAATATTATGGGAAACTTTAGACAATTCTAACATTACCAAAAAATTAATAGAAGCTATAAAACCATTATACAAATGATATATTTCAAAAATAAAAATTGGAAATCATATAACAGAGGGATTTACTATTACAAAAGTTTTAAGGCAAGGTTACAGTTTATCTCCAACTTTATTCAAAATTTATCTCGAAAGAGTACTAAGAGACTGGAGGAAAAAATGTCAAAAAATGGGCATACCAATCCAAAATACACATGTATGTTCACTAAATTTTGCAGATGACCAGGTATCAATAGCACAAGACCACAATGACATAGTATATATGGCTAAAAAACTAAAAGAAGAATATGAAAAATGGGGACTTTATATAAACATTGAGAAAACTAAATATCTGTGTATAGGAGAGGAAATGGAAAATATAAATTTCAACATTGGAGAAGAACTAAAACCTAGTATTGAATGCACTTATCTAGGAACAAAATTAGATAATTCAGGCGATAACACAGTGGAAATTAAAATTAGAATCGCACAAACAAAACAAGCAATAAATGCTTTAAACTCTGTTTCGTGGAGCCCATTACGACAAATAGAAAATTACAAATAAATCAAACCATAATTCAGAGCATTTTAACACATGGTGCTGAAGTCTGGCAAATTCCTACCAGGGAAATGAAAAGAATTTTAAGTACAGAAATGGATGTTTTAAGAAGATCAGCTGGAATATCTAGAATGGATAGAATATGAAATAAAGAAACAAGGGAAATTATGGGTGTACAAGAGGAGCCGGACGTCATAGACATTATAGAAAAGAAAAGATTACAGTGGTATGGCCATGTTAAAAGAATGCCAGAGCAAAGATTACCTAAAATTGTTATGGAATGGATTCCAATAGAAAGGAGGTAGACCAAAGAAGACTTGGATAGAAGGGGTACAAGCAGCTATGAATATCAGAGGATTGGAGGAAGATAAATGGATGGACAGAGAGGAATGGCATTTGATTTCTGGAAGACGGCGGCAGCTGTCATGATACCAGATGATGATGATGATGATGATGAATAATAATAATAAAAGAAGGGGAGTCAAGCTTCCCCAAATTGAGATTGAAAACTATTAATGAACTGTAAATACTCTGTGATATGTCAGTAAGTAAAACGTGGGTTGTAAAAATAGATATAACTAAAAAAATAGATTAATAGCAAAATATATAGATGTAATGTTTTAAATTAACATTTTCCTGAATTGAACATAGTTCTAATTCAGAAAGAAAAAAATAACTATTAGATTAATATTGAGAAGCTAAAGCTATTACTATGACAGAAATAAGTAAATTAATGAACACAACTAAATTATTGTAATCAATGGTAAAGAGAAAAATGTTTGCTTTGAACAGGGAATCGAACCTTCAGCTTTCCGTGCTGATGCTCTGACCACTGAGCTAATTCAGGCTTCATTCCCATCCAAGCATAAATCCTCCCTATACCTTACTCTCTTGGTCCTACATTCAATGCAATGAATCATCATTCACAAATACACAATGAATGGCTTCTACTTTAAGAAGACAGTGTCCACAGTTCTGGTCTTGAGGTAGCATGCTGCCTTGTCATGCAGTGGGCCCGGGTTCGATCCCCGTTTGGGACAGTTTTCTGTGTGTTTTTCCTTACCTGTAAGACAAATGTCAGGAAAACTTTAAGGCCCAAACGGTCTCCAAAATCATATGACCATCGCAATCATCATCATTCATATTCATCTTAGATTAAGCTTAGAATTAATTTCCTGGTGCACCACTATCATCGTCATCATGCATCATATCATCGGGGCAACGTAACCCTGCCTTCCAGGTACCCCAAACTTAGAAGTGGGTTACAAGTACGCCATGACAGGAGAGAACACCAGGAATATTAAAAGATAACCTGGGGCATTTGCCAAAAAAAAAGGCATGAAGGGACTTCAGACAGCTATAGCATTATTAAATTAATATTGAGAAGCTATAGCTATTACTATGATAGAAATAAGTAAATTAATGAACACAACTAAATTATTGTAATCAATGGTAAAGAGAAAAATTTTTACCTGAACAGGGAATTGAACCCTGGACCTTCAGCTTTCTGTGCTGATGCTCTGACCACTGAGCTGATTCAGGCTACATTTCCATCCAAGCATAAATCCTCCCTTTACCTTACTCTCGATTCCCTGTTCAGGTAAAAATTTTTCTCTTTACCATTGATTATGAAAAAATTAACATTCAGACCAGGATTCGAACCCTGTATCTCTGACTCTACATGTCAGTGCAATACCGATTACACCGTTCAAACCCCGATACAAATGTCAACAATTCTTTCCACTTATGTAATTCTCAGGGTTGATGGCTACTGGCCTTCATAAACACCATTTAATGACATCTATTCTAAGTACTTTTTATTGACTATTTAACTCATGCCCCAAATGGGAGTCAATGACCAATCACGTTTCAATGATTTCTGTTTTACAGCCAATCACAGTCGTGTTTCACGAAATATTTATCAATATTAAATTTACCATATTAAAGAAAGCTCCTCCTTTTTAATATTCTGAACAGGTCTGACCATTATTTTGCAGTGACTGACTCTGTAAGAAATCCGTCTACCAGATTGTATATATAGTGCATGGATGTCAACACATAGCACTTTCATCAGAAGGCCAGTAGCAATTTCTACCATCAATGTCATCTAACGACTTCCATTCGAAGTATTTTGTATTCAGAATTTATACATTATTTTTTAAGTGGTAAAGTTTCACCACTTTACTGCTTAAAAAGTAATGTATAAATTTTCATAAGTAATGCCACGAGTGATTTCCAATTTATCTAGAGAATTTGGAAATCAAGAGTGGCATTTGTTAGGACTATTTAACGAATAAAATTAAGCTATTTACTCACAAATCATTATTTAACTATAGTTATTTTAAAATATTTATATATTTAATGTAAATGGCGATGTTTGAAAACAAATGAGAAACGATTGGTATGTTTCATCATCTTCTTTTGTTTATCACTGCAACCAGATGATACTATTTATTGCCAAAGGAACGCAATATTGTAAGAATGCTCTCTAGTGGAGAAAAAATGAAACACATCAAACTGTATATTAATTCATTTCTCATGTCGTATGATGTAAATATGACAATTATATTTTTCTGGATTATTACCTGGGAAAAAATACATTTAAGAAAGTGCAAACAGTGGTTTCTTTTTTTGGTGATATAATCATTGCTACAAATGTTTTTATATTAACTCCTGCAAGCGCCATGTGTTGACATCCATGCACTATATATACAATCTGGTAGATGGATTTCTTACAGAGTCAGTCACTGCAAAATAATGGTCAGACCTGTTCAGAATATTAAAAAGGAGGAGCTTTCTTTACTATGGTAAATTTAACACTGATAAATATTTCGTGAAACACGACTCTGATTGGTTGTAAAACAGAAATCATTGAAACGTGATTGGTCATTGACTCCCATTTGGGGCATGAGTTAAATAGTCAATAAAAAGTACTTAGAATAGATGTCATTAAATGGTGTTGATGGCTACCGGCCTTCTTATGAAAGAGAATTATGTAAGTGGGAAGAATTTTTGACGTTCGTATTGGGGTATATATAACATAATTGGTATGACACTGACACACAGAATCAGAGATAGGAGGTTTGAATCTTGGTCCAAATGTTAATTTTTCTTCCTAAATTAAAACTGTCCAATTCTGGGAAACGTTAATTTAAAATATGAAGCTTTACAGCTTAAAAAGTAATGTATAAATTCTCAATAAAATATACTTTGAATAGAAGTTATTATATGGAATTGATGGTAGCAATGGCTACCGGCCTTCTGATGAAAGAGAATTAAATCAGTGGAAAGAATTTTTAACATTGTTATCGGGGTTCAGATGGTGTAATCGGTATCGCACTGACACACAGAGTCAGAGATCCGGAGTTTGAATCCCGGTCCGAAAGTTAATTTTTCTTTCTAAATTAATAATAGTGAAATAATTTTAGCATTTTTCTTCAGAGAACTAAGCTGGAATTCTTTGATAATTTTATTATTTGAATGATGTTGCAGAGTAATCCACCACTTCCCCCAAGAGAACATCATGTAACTTCTCACAATACAACAAGTGCGGCTGGTCCTGCTTCGCAAGTGGGAACCAGAATCCATTGTTCCCTTGCTGTGTTGGATGCTTTCAGTGCAGCACGAGATCATATTCACAGAGCAGATCAAAGCAGTTATGCCCTTAGTAGAGCAATTGAAGACCTACCCAGTACAGGTAGAATTTTTAGTTTGCTTCCTTTTTTATAGCCATTAGATTAGATTGCTCACCAAATTGCTCATTGTCATAGTTTTATTTTCATGAGTTAATTGTTCTCCAATATATTTAGACACTTTCCAAAACTATCTTTATTCTCACCTTTTTACACCTACAAAAGAAATGCAATGAAAAAATCAACAAAATCTTACAAAAATTCATTTAGATCATGTGTGTCAGTAAATGGCTCAATTGTGCCACAACCCCTCATCACCTATTTCAGTCATATCACTAAATTGATCTTGATGAAGATTTTCGGGCTGTAGGCAGTGGTCGTGAGGCTTGTAGTTCCCCAACGTTTCTCCAGAGACTGTGTCTGGCAACCTCAAGGGTTGTTTTGAGAAACATTGTGGAACTACAAGCTTCACGACCACGGCCTACAGCCCAAAAATCTTCATCAAGATCATCATAGCAACTCTGGCCGTGAAAGTCTACGTGAATACATATCACTAATGTTTATGGATGTCAGTGGAAGGTAGTGGTATTTCACTCAAAACAATGTAATAATCTGTAATAGATGATCACAAGACTTCACTTAGTGTGGAAAGGGGAAAATGTGATTTTCTCCTCCTTTTCTTGTTGACACACCTGATTTAGATGGACAAATGTTACTGTAGCATACTTTGCATAATTGACTGTATGTGTGGTTATTTGGAAAATCTCTGGTAGGATTGTAATGTACACATATACAAAATATAGGTGCTGGATTGATGAATAAGGTAAATACTAATAAAATTCATTGTTAAAACCGTTGAGGTGGAGAGTCATAAAATATAAAATAAGTTAAAATATACCTTCTTAGGTAAAATCCATCGTCCTCAACTTATAAAATATGTAATCTTTATGCCTGTAGGCCTTTCAGAACTCCGTTCCATCTTCAGCAGGTCACTCTTTGCTACAACATCCAGTATGATGGTTGATGCTGCTGGTCCTAATGTGGCTTTGTCACGACAACACCACATTAGGACCAGCAGCATCAACCATCATACTGGATGTTGTAGCAAAGAGTGACCTGCTGAAGATGGAATGGATGTTCTGAAAGGCCTACAGGCATAAAGATTACATATTTTATAAGTTGAGGACGACGGATTTTACCTAAGAAGGTATATTTTAACTTATTTTATTTTATGAATAAGGTAAAACAGAATTCAATAAATAATAATAGGTTAATCATGAATGAGTAAAAACAAAGATTTATTATGTAGATGTGCAATTGGGGGCATGCCGTAGTGTAGTGGTTAAGGCACTGAGCTACACACCGGAGGGTCGAGGGTTCAAGTCCCGTTGGGGTCAGGAAAACCCTCTGGCGGCACTATGGCCCTGGGGTCGACTCAGCCTCTAACAGAAATGAGTACCAGACGCTTGTTCTGGGGGTAAAGGCGGCCGTCACGCAGGGCTGACATAAAGTGCCGATTGTCTAGAAAAAGTGGGAGCCTTAACCTCCTACTACCCCAAGGCTTGTTGTGGGATCACTTTACTTTAGATGTGGAATTACAACATGTGCAATATCTCCAGTTTGCAATAATTGAACTTGTAGCCTTTTCACTTTAATGTACACTTCAAAGCACACTTAAAATTTGATGTACAGATATATTTCCAACTTCACTGGAAATATGCAATGCCTAGTTATATTGAATAATTTAAATGACAAAAAGGATAATTGTATGTGTTCTCCGGACTAACTTCTTCATGCAAGTGAGGACTGCTGCGTGTCTGCTAAGGCAAGAAGGGAGAAATTACTGCATAGCTGCAGTGTTGCCAAGTTCAAATAATGCATGTCACCCTAATGTTGTTGCCAATTGTATGCAAGATTATCAGTCCTTGGTTGACATAATACTGATTCAACTTATGCAATGTTGCACTATAACTAACTAACTAACTAGGTTCATGGCCATGTGGACATAAGCTCTCCATACATCCCTATCCTTAGCTAAAGTTTTCCAATCATTCCCTGTATAATCTACTTCCTTCAAATCATAGGTAATGTTATTCTCCCACCGCATTCTTGGTCTACCAATTGGGTGTTTTCCTACAAGAAGCTTCCAAGCACATATTTCATTCCCCATTTGTGCCACTAGTCCTGCCCATCGCAGCCTACGAGACTCAACTGTTCTTATTATATCTGACTTCTTATAAAGACCATATAGTTCACTGTTATGCAGTCTTCTCCATTCACCTATCTGTTCATCTCTCTTTAGTTCAAACATTTTCCTAAGATATTAAATTTGAGTTGTATTTTGACTCACCTCATATTTCTTGATTTTTATGCAGACTCGAGTTTCTTCACTGAATTTGACATTATCGGTGCAACACTATGATCACAACTGCTGTCCTGCTGTTGTCAAAATACAACTCAAATTTAATTAAAATAAACCTCATAGTGTTATTTCCTACCTACATAATTTTATTTCCCTAAGAACTTTATTCTCAAATACTCATAATCTCCTTTCCTCCCTTAAAGTAAGAGTCCAAATTTTGCATCTATATAATATAACTAGTGCCATGTTGCACTATAAATTTAACAATGAAAAAATATGGAAAAAGTATAAAATACAGAAAAAAGGCGCAATTATTGCGGCAACAGTTTCCAAACCTTATGTATTTACATGTATTTTTGACATTTTCAGGCCAGTGTGTAAACATTGATGAGTCAATGTTACTGTTAAAAGCAACAGCACAGGCAACAGTTTACTGCCTCAGTCAGTGTTTATCAATATTGCAGCAACAGCAGATAGCACCACCATCATTCCGGTCCTCTATTGTTATCCCTGCTATACCTGCTGCTGTTGCTAGAAAGCCTGCTTCCATGAATCCAATTCAACATGATGATTATGATTCCAAAAAGAGGTAAGTAATTATCAATGACTTATGTTATAAATTTAAACAGTAAGATATTTAATCATTACACAGTACATGAAGTACATGCAACCTTATAAATTCCACTGGTCTAGTGGTTCTTTATTCACCTCTGAATCTGAGGTTCACAGGTTTAAACCCAGCTAAGGATGATGGATTTTTCAGATAGTGAATCCCTGAAAATGGCTTCCATCGGAAGAGAAATAAGGCCATAGGTTTCATGTTAAACATTTTTTATAATTAATTTTAACTTGAATTATCATTTACATAAAACATTTTATATTTTTTCTTGAACTAATCCTGAAATAGAAGGTAATGCAGATAATACATTGCCATCTGTAGTGTGATATAAGTGATTTTATCTTTTTAAATGAATAATGTATAACAGAGGTGAAAATCTGTTTAAGTGAAATTTGAAATAGTCAGGAAAACTCTTTTCACAGGCTGTCAAAATATGTTCTTCAAATTTTATTTTTCACATTAGTAGTTGATAATTTGGCCAACCATTAAAACAACAAAAGAGTAAGTATTATATATCTTTTATTTTAAAATGAGGTAAGTGACGTTTATTTGCTTGTGATGTCAGTATTTGTGTGTATTTCCAGAAACTGTTTTTTGTTTATATGTATGTATGTGTGTGTATGTATGTATGTGTGTGTGTGTGTGTATGTATGTATGTATGTATGTATGTATGTATGAATGTACGTGTGTGGGGGGGGTGCATGCGTGAAATTAGAATATTTACAACAATATTGTATTGTGTGTTAAAGACTTTTTAATTCTAATCTGTTTGTAATCTTTTGTTATTATTCTATTATCTGTTGTCAGTAGCTTTATACATATAACTTTTTGAGCAGAAATTTTATAATTAATAATCTTCTACAAAAAAAATCTCTTATTAAGATAAATTTTTTCTTTACTATAACCATGAATTTCCATCTTTCTTTAAAATTTCAGATTAAACATTTCCAAATTATATCTGTTAGAATTATATTATTTTACAGGCGAGCAGAAAACCTGTTTCATTGTTAACTAATAATATAGTTTAGAACTAAAAGAAAATAAATGCAAGAAAATTTGAGTTGACAATATACAAAATACGTAAAAAATCCTTATTGAAAACCAATGTTCATATAAAGAGTACTTAAAGGCTCGAAGCATTGTAAATTCTTATAATAACTGAAACATTGCATAATTATAAACAGAACCCGAAACAACATTTTCCAATGTCTTCTGTTACTACCTTTCTTACAGAATTTAACAGTTATAAATGTTATTTTTCTCTCTTTCTGCTTTGTGCTAGAAGACTATTTGTACCAATTTAAAACTAGTTCCACAACCCACTTCCTGATTATAATTGGAGGGGGAGTAACTAGCCAGTGGCTGGTAGAGAAAAAGTCCTAGTATTTTGGATATTTAGTTTTTTCAATAATAGAACAGCAAGGATTCAGTTTTAATTGGAATCTAGTTCACAATGAATCCATTTAATTCTCAACATAGCTGTTAATCTTGGCACCTGCTACATTTGTCAAATTTTTCATTCTTTTTCTTTATTATTTTACTCTCTCTCCTTTATCATAAAACTGACTTTCACCTGTGGGACTTGAAAGAGAGTTCCCTATGCAGGTGCCTGTACATAGGCAGTGAGAACTTTGAACTGCATACTAGGCAGATACACAATTGTGGGCCTCCCTTAATCTGGCATTATCAAGATGCCAAAATCACTGCTGAAGACATCTCAGGAATCACAAGACAATGGAAACGTGTGCATTTCTAATGTGGAGATTAAAAATCCCTTACCCCACCAAGAATGAAAACCACTGGAGTGAAGGTAGGAAT
The DNA here is from genome assembly GCA_030220185.1 of Diploptera punctata. Lineage (NCBI taxonomy): Eukaryota > Metazoa > Arthropoda > Insecta > Blattodea > Blaberidae > Diploptera > Diploptera punctata. The sequence goes on along the minus strand of JASPKZ010007224.1, from coordinate 134,315 downwards.
TTCACCATCCATCCCAAGGTGGTAGGTCATTTTAATATCATAAATTTATTAATTATTGTGACAGTTGCTAATTTATCACCTACAATGTTACACACTATTGTATCTGAGTAGGGCTCGGAAGAAGAGGAAAAATCCTTTTTTTCATTTTATTGTCTGAAGACGAGGTCCAACTTAATATATGCAGATTTTGAGTCATTGTAAGCCAGAAAATGGTGGGTTTTATTTGTCCTTTTTCAATCTTTATTTTTGGCTTATTGGTCCTTTTTTAGCCTTTTTCTTAGGTCTTAATGGCTTTCTTTGCAACTCTACTCATCTTTGACTACATTTATACCATTTATATAATTTGAGAATCCACATTTAGAGTCCAGTCTCAATTCCAACTTCTTTTAGAAACACTATATACTTTGACTTTCTTTGCAAACACTTTTCTTCCGCGAGTAACTATTGAACCCTCACAAAATATCTTGTTAATTTTATCCAGCCTACTGACCGCTTGATATCCATTGCAGGTTTGGTGAATTCATTCTATGTGGGAAAAATCTTTCATTCTAAATTCAAGAACTTTCTTTTAATGAACACACAATTAATTTTTCAAACTATGTTGAATTTTAAAAAAAAATAAAATATGAAAGAAGAATCATTTTCAGTTATCAATTTTTTTCGCAATGTATGTTGCATTTCATTAGAATTTTGAACTTCTTAATCATTTTTTATTATATTCATTAAAAATGCAGTTGAAATTAAAACTATTTAATTTGAATTGCCTTTTTACGACTTTTTTTTAAGGATATTTTATAGGATATTTTTAGGTATTTTTAAAGGCATTTTATAGGTCCTCAACTTCCGAGATTGTGAGCTATTCAACTCTAATTGTTGATAAAATAAAATAAAATAAAAATATGTACCTTCTTAGGTCAGTGCCATCGTCCTCAACTTATAAAAGTTGTTACAAGATGAGGACGATGACACTGACCTAAGAAGGTACATATTTTAATTTTATTTTATGACTATGCACCTCAACGGTTTTAAACAATGAATTTTATTAGTATTGATTCAAATTGTTGTGTATTGTATTATTATTTTAAAAAAATTATATTATTCTTTGATAATATTGATTTTCCTGTACTTCTAGGACTATGACAAATTTCATAAGTAACTAGTTTCTGGATTTTAAAAATTGTTCCAATCACAGAAGAAATTAAACTAAAATGTGGTTCATGTTGTATCAGAAGACCTCGAGTATCCCCAGTTTATGATATATCTAAAAATGTGAAAATGTGTTTTGCTTTGTTAATGCCACAAGCCCTTTTATTAAAGATAAAATATAAAGGGACCTAAATAAGATTGCATATACAAATAAAGAATGTTAAACTTATTTTATTTAAATTATTATTCCTTAGAAGACTAAAGAATGCAAAATTGCTGACAGCATTAGTGGTTTTATATACTATCTAAAATTTGGTCAAGGACCTCTTCGCAATCCTTGAAATTTGTTATGTACAATTTAATAACATCATGATTCCTAATGCATCAGGAATTTAGAATAATTTTTAGATTAAGAAGTTCTGTGCTGAACTGACTGAATGATAATTTCAACAGGGATTGGATTGGTTCAAGTTGGACAGACTCGGATTAAATCAGTTTACTTTATTAGACGTGCTTCATATTTGCGTATATATATCACATTTATTCTGAGGTATGTTAGTATAGGCTTTGTTAGACATTGCATTCCTTAAAATATGTATAGTCAGACCTCGATACGTCAAATTATTACTGGAATTGGTAAATAAATTCAAATAATAAAGATTTAAGGGAAAATACTAAATTTGAAATACATGTTCTTAATGGCGAAATCTTTAATTGATTGTCTTGTTTATATTTTAATTGTTCATTGAACATTTGCTGTATATTGAACCCTTGAATTATGCAAGAACTGTAACTTGTTATTGCGAAAAATATAACAGATACAAAAAAACACAAAACATAATTAACAGAGAAATTAATTCCAGCTTAGTATTACTTTGATTTCAATGTTAAGTGGTTTGAATCTCTGCCTAGAAAAGTTCAAAACATGTTTTATAAGAAAAATTGTTGTGTACAGTAAGGTTCGAAATGAGTGAACTGGTGAGGAATTCTAAGTTCCAGAAAGAGAACATTTCTCATGCTCGACAAACTCCTAGTTCAAAAATAAAATTGAATGTAGGGAAGTTTCTAGGTATATCAGAGTCTCTGGAAAGAGAATTAGTAATAATGATAATAAAAATAACATTTTTACTTATTGAAACTGCAGATTTTATGCCACATTCAATAAGAGCCTTCATTGGTCCTATCCTGAACCAATTGATTCCTGTCATACAGCATTACTGATATGCAATTCTCTGAGAACCATCTGAATATTTTCCTCCAAACTGTGCCTAATTGGGCCTTCCTACAATAAGGTAAACCATCTACTCACATCCAGCTTAACCCATCAGAATACAATTTTTATTTTGAAATGTTAAGCTAGAAATACATTGAATTTGTATCCATCTTCACTATTCACTGAACAGTTATAGGAATATTTTTTTATATTTGAAGAGAAAAATTTTCGCCTAGACCGAGACTCGAACCCAGGACCTTTGGCTTGCCGGGCCAAATGCTCTACCAACTGAGCTACTGAGGCGAGTTGCGATCTAGATGCAAATTCTTCTCTTAGAGCTTTTAGACTGGCAAGCCAAAGGTACCGGGTTCAAGTCTCGGTCTAGGCAAAATATTTTCTCTTCAAATATAAATTATTCTTCAGTGAGAAGTGTTAAATCAATAATAAAAACAGTTATAGGAATGATTGTATATTTTCTACTTTCTGGTACCTTTTCTCTAATTAAAAAAATCAATAGCTGCCATCTATCAAGGAATAACCCAAACTATTAGAAGCATGGTCGGTAATGAAGCACACAATAAAAATGCGTACAAATACTGTGACGGGAGTACTAATAATTGTATTACAATGGGTTAATGCCGGGTTAAGGAATAAGATGAAGCACCTACTATTGAAGGTCTGTGATGTACAAGTGACCAAGATGTAAACTCAGGAACCCGAGGCAGAGGACAAGTGTCTAACTACTAACAACATGAAGCTGCTCCTACTCTAAATTCTTCACAATATTAGGACAACAATATAATTTATGGGGTTCCTTGTTGCAAAGCTTCCTCCATTCTCATCTCTTATGGGACCTTATGATCCCAATACTTTTACCTTGTCATTTTCCCTTAATGTAAGCGATAGTGTTTCGGACACATAGAGTACTACAGGCAAGATTATTGTTTTGTGTGTTTTAACAATACTATCACTAGTAGTAATTGCAAAGCTAATGGAAGTAAGCAAGAATCAGTCGTGAAAGTTAAATAAAGAATCAGTCATTATTTTTTGAAACTTACTGTACAATAGAAACCATGAGAATTTTAACATCAATCTTGGCTTTTAGAAATGACAAAATTAAGAACTATCCTTTGGTCAGTCACCATTAACAAGTGTCATCTTTGAATTTCAAGAATTGTAAGAAAAGCCATTAAAAAACACTATGCAAATAAGTATTTTAACTTGACAAAATATATAATTGCAAGATACATAATTAAAAATTTGAGTAACAATATTTCGACTTATCGAGATTTGACCGTAATTATTTTTTTAACACTCGAAAGGTTGTGTTATCCATGAATAGTGGTATGACATGGCGGAAAATAGAATTCATAACTTGTTTTGTGATATTTTATTGCATTTAATATTAGTTAGGATTTGTGGTAGCATGTCTCCATAGTTGCACACCACTCTAACATATAAGTACAGTGATTTGTAAATAAGAATATTGAGAAATTTATTAATTCTTTGAATGGGAGATGAATATAGCACTTCTGTAATAGTTTACTGCATGCATCATATTACACTGATTCAGTTATATATATATAGTCATGTATTTTATAGCCCTTGGTTTGCTTTGGCAGCTTTCTCAAATGCACTATTCTTGACTTGACTTTTGCCAATTCCAGATTTCTATTGTAAACAAACTGCTGATATCTTCAACTTTTTTTTTTCTCCTGATATGCATGCTTCACTAAATAAGTCTTTTAGATACACTTCTTTAAAAAAACTTGGATGCTCAAAATTATGGAACCATATGTTAGTATAGAGTTTACTTCAAGTATTTTTATTATATATATATGTTTATTTATTTATTTAGTTTAGAGTAAACAAATCTTCAACATCTTAAAATGATTTTTTTACTGTTATTCTAATTACTTGTTCAAAAGTAATAATCTTGGTACCATGCTCATATCTACTTCCAATGTTTGTGAGTTGAAATCTGGCCGGGGTCAATGGATTTTCAAAGGAACAAAAATCCTGCTCGTGGTTTCTTTAGAAACAAAGTAAAGTTGTGATTACTTGAAGATTTGGGACACACGAAATAATCTTAAAACCTGAACAAAATTTGTCAGTTGCATCATGCCCAGATTTGAATTGTAACATTAATTACCTGAGATGTCAAAGAGTTGTTAAATAAAATACCAATTAACTAGAAAAAATATTCCATTTAAGAATAGGGATAAATCAGCAATTTTCTCATCCAACGGTTCATCGCTACAAAGTATAATAATCACCTCTCTAAATACCAACAAACACATCGAAGTTTACCACTGGGTTCTGTACTCAGTACCATTCTCTTCAATATCTACATTAATGATCTACCTAAGCATATAGAAAAGCTCCAAACAAAAACCCTACTTTTTGCTGATGATGTTGTAATATGGGTCTCCAAACCGAAAAACCAAAGTCAACAATTAATAACCATAGCCCAACAATCACTAATACAGTTAGAGAATTGGACATCCAAGAACTTAATGAAGACTATTTAACTCATGCCCCAAATGGGAGTCAATGACCAATCACGTTTCAAATGATTTCTGTTTTACAACCAATCAGAGTCGTGTTTCACGAAATATTTATCAGTGTTAGGATTATCATATATTAAACAAAGCTCCTCCTTTTTAATATTCTGAACAGGTCTGACCGTTATTTTGCAGTGACTGAGCCTATAACAAATAACGGCTACCAGATTGTATATAATAGTGCTTACATGTCAACATTTGTAGCAATTGATTATACCACCAAAAAAAAGAAACCACTGTTTGCACTTTCTTAAATGTATTTTTTCCCAGGTAATAATCGAGAAAAATATAATTGTCATATTTACATCATACGACATCAAAAATGAATTAATATACAGATTGATGTGTTTCATTTTTTCTCCACTAGAGAGCATTCTTACAATATTGCGTTCCTTTGGCAATAAATAGTATGATCTGGTTGCAGTGATAAACAAAAGAAGCAGTAGAAGCGTACCTATCGTTTCTCATTTGTTTTCAAACATCGCCGTTTACATTAAATATATAAATATTTTAAAATAACTATAGTTAAATAATGATTTGTGAGTAAACAGCTTAATTTTATTCGTTAAATAGTCCTAACAAATGCCACTCTTGATTTCCAAATTCTCTAGATAAATTGGAAATCACTCGTGGCATTACTTATGATAAATATACAGAAAACAAATTATCAACTATTTACATTAAGAAAGAAACCACTTCCCATCACTCTGAAATTGGAGGGTGAATTATTAACTCAAACACATGAAGCAAAATATTTAGGAATAACTCTGGACACAAAATTAACATGGAAGAAACACATAGAGAATATATGTACAAAGATAGAAACAAGGTTACCATTATTAAAACGATTAGCAGGGTAAAAGTGGGGTTGCAACACACAAACCCTAAACACCTTCTACCAAATGTACATAAAACCTGTACTTCAATATTGTGAAGAAATCCTTGTAACTACTAAAGTGGAAAAACTTAATAAATTGCAGAACCAAATCCTCCGTTAAATCAACACCAATCACTGCCATGCAAATCTTAACAAATAACCCAAACATAGCATCTGAAATTGAGAAAACAGCAGTCACACAGTATGAAACATTTTTAAGGCTACCCCATAATAACTGGACCTAAAGAAAACCACAAGTATGTTTAAAATCTCAGCAAAGCTTCTTAAGCATTGTACAAGAAATCAAACAGAAATTGCAACTTCCACATTCAAAAGAAAATATGCAGATGAGAAACAACCCTCTAGAATTTTTGGAAATTGAATATAACCTTAATTTAACAGAAGACATCAAGAAATCTGAAACTCCTCCATATATTTTAAAACAAATGTCACTGGAAATAATAAATCTAAGATATCCAGCTCCAGAATGGATACATATTTTTACAGATGGCTCCAGCCTACCAAATGATGGTGGCACTGGTGCAGTATGTCCACTTTTTTCTTTTATCGTAAACTAAACACAAATTCAACAAACTTTGATGGCGAAATTCCAGCAATTTTCTTAAGTTTACAAAATCTTTTATATCACATCCAAAAATTTAAAAAAGTTGTAATTCTATGTGACTCCAAAGCAGCCATTCTCGCTATAACACGAGACACAACACCCAAAAGCATCAAAATTATCGAATGTCACAAAATGATAAAACAGTTATCCCGTCTACATAAAAAAGTTGTACTTCAATGGATTCCGGCCCATTGTGGAGTGACAGGCAATGAAATAGCCGATTTTCTAGCCAAGAAGGGTAGCAAAATTGTTTCAAACCCAACTTCTACTCCAGTTTCCTTTCACTCTATCAAAAGAATTATCTCAAATAAATACATCAATAAACTTAGAGAAGAATACACCTCCAAAACATCTGGAAAGGAATGACATTACTACTTTACAAAGAAAATCTGCAGTAGCAACATTCAGACTGCTAACGGGACATGACTGCTTGAATAAACACCTACACAGAACTGGCATAACAGATTCACCTAAATGCCCTTTTTGCAATTTAAATGGAGATATGGAAAGAAACCATCTCCTCCGTTGTCCAGCTTTTGTAGAAGAGACCAGCCTTTCTGCTAAATATTGGAGTGCAAGAGAGCAAATGATTTCATTATCAAGTGCTCGACATTAGATACCAACCAACCAACCAGAATAGAGACAAAGCATTTAATTGACATTCTCAAACATATTGTGGAATGCAGGCTTTCACGGCTGGTAATCGTAATGTTAAAAGATTTTGGCTATGTGGCCATGGTCTATAACTGGTGTTTCTCGACATTCACAGTCAAGTCTACAACAAGGTAACACCACCTATTCTGTATTTCAAACAAGTTGATAGAGATCCTCCCTTCACTCACTCCACTAGCAGGTACAGACAGCTAGTAAAGGGGAAGGTACTACTCTCTGTTACAAATACATGAGTCTTCTAAATTATGTTATGAAAATGAAATTATATTGGATTATATACTGAACAATTCAAAAATTTCTATTTGTTTAACATCTCCTTTGTATGCATATTTAAATCCCATCTTCTACTGTGCTAAATTATGTTCAAATGTATACCGATACTAAAATATATGTGTATATATATATATATATATATATATATATATATATATATTCAAGCGTTTAACTGTTTTCCTTATATTTATCACACAATAACTAAGCACTAAGTATTCTTAAAAAAATAATTATCTAAATATTTCTAAAAAATGTATAAAGACAATCTATTAAACGCTAACTAAACACTTAATTCTACTAAATAAATTATGTATTAACTGAATTTTCAAGACAATTCTAAAATCCACCACACTGCTAGAACTAAGAACAGTCTACTGAGAAAGACAAATGTTTTTTGTGCTGTCAGTACTGAACTACACTATTAACAATAGACGGCCCTCCGCCGGTCTGCCACCCCGCAAATTATCATACTAAAACTGTGTGTTTTGTATTATATTAGTTATAGAAATCTTAATATAAATTTAAAGTATAACAAAATAAGTCAGGAATTAAAAACTATATATCATATTTTTTACAAAAATCCTCTGAAAAAAGGATAAATTATAATATTTTATTTTCTGATTTTCACAGCTTTGGGGGAGTTGGTTTATAACTGGTAACAGCCACATTCCTAGCTTTGGCCTAGTTATTGTATGCACCCCTACAGTAGTGAGGGTAATAAAATGACGTCCCTTCTACCAACTCCATTGACATACATAATAGTAGCACTCTCCACTGAAGATAGAAACACCAGTTATAGACTACGGCCACATAGCCCGGAATCTTTTAACATTATTCTCAAACATACTTTTAAGTTCATAATTGTTTTTTATACTGTTGAGGTTATAACAGTGTTAAATTATAAAATTTTTTACCTTGTATACTACCATCGTCCTCAACTATAATTATACATGCATCTCAAACATGCATTTTGTATTCACATGTTATTTTTTTATTTAAAAAATTAAAATCCTTTCATTGTTGCATTATGTTTGCATATTGTGTAGTTTATATTCAATTATTTATTAGCTTGTTAAATTAATTTTGTGTAGTTTATTTATTTATTTACATATTTATTTATTTATTTACATATTTATTTATTTATTTATTTATTTACTTTGACACACATGTTTGAAATTTCAAATTAACCTATCAGCGTGGCATTTAAACATGGCATTCCCTTCCCAGATGCAGAAGGACGTGTTAGAATGCATGGACTTTTAAATATCCAAATGTAGATTGCCGTGTCTGTACGTGTTGTTACATCTATGATTTCCAAGGCCTACAGTGAGTTTGTTAAACATGCTGGAGAACTTATTTTTTGTTGCTGTGGTAAGGAGAATTCCCCTTCATGTTATGACATAATTTATGACAGGCATATGGAGTGAGTTGGCTACTTATAAGTGAAAGGAGATACTTTTTGTATTTTTTTTCTATTCAGCTACACCCTTCGTTCGAACTAGTGAATGCCCTATTTTGCCGAAAAGAAATATCTGTAAAGTGTCTCACTGTGTGGTCTCATAATTAACCTTTCTTTCAAAACCGACAGGCTCGCATGTATACACAAAAATCACGTGTCTCAGAAGAAGAAGAAGAAGAAGAAGACGCTTTATGGATTTCAAGTAAATTAGTTTGACATTTTCCAACTTCTATAAGAATTTTACATGGTGAATTTGATGTGTAGAATTATGAAAAAAGAAATAATTTAAAAAATATAATAGAAGGATAATATTAATAATAATAATGATAATAAAAATACTACTACTACTAATAATAATAATAATAATAATAATAATAATAATAGCAGCAATAATAGCAATGTATGTATGTATTTAATTAATGTTGGGAAGTAAACATTATGAGGTATAATCATTAAAATTCATCGGAGAACATATTGTTTAAACAACTCACCTCATAGGATTCATGCTTCCATGATATCGCGATTTCAAACATAGTCATGTTCATCGTCAGCCATAACTCCGACTGACTGACGATGAACATGACTATGTTTGAAATCGCGATATCATGGAAGCATGAATCCTATGAGGTGAGTTGTTTAAACAATATGTTCTCCGATGAATTTTAATGTATGTATATACTGCATACTTCCAACACAGGTGTTCCCTAGCAGGAGTTAATTAATCAAGGTAATCCATTCAATAAGAATCAATTTTTGTAATTATATAATGAATTTATTTCACAAATAAAATTTAAATTCTCCAACTTTTATAAACATTGTACATAGTGAATCTGATGTGTGGAAATATAAAATCTTTAATTTAAAAATATGAATGAAGGATAAATAGACAAAGTTTAGAATTATAAATTATAACAAAGTAAACCTTTAGCAACAATTTAAAAAATGAATGCATTTTAACTTATATCTTGATGAAAGTATAAGGAAATCTGCATCTACAATTAAATATTACTTGTAATTAACCGATGAAAGACACCATTCCATATCATTCTTTGTTTCGATATTATGTTCTGTAGTGTTCTATTCTAGTGCAGGTCTTTCACTGTAATCATAGAATTATCGTGCTATGGTTGCAGCTTTATTAGGGAATTATAGGTGAGGTAGCTTCCCATATAAGGGGACGATAATGATGAAGGTCAGATGATGTCCGTGGACTGTTTGGGCCTCAAAGCCCACTGCGTGACAAGACAGCATTCTACCTCGAGTCCACAGACATAATAATTAATATTTTCTTAACCCTTTCATTTTATTTGTTTTGTTTATTGACACTTGCATTTATTTACCAACATTTCAACAAGATACATGTGGTTAGCACATCGTCTCAATCAGAGATCTAATAGGATATTAAGGTATAACTTGGAAGAAAGATGAACATAACACTGAGCAACATGATATCTATGAAATCCAGATGTAATAAAACAGTGCAAGTCTTGTAGGCTGCTATGGGTAGGGCATGTGGCACGAATAGGAAATTATAGAGGAACTTCGTGTACGAAAACCAGAAGCAAAGTGCCCAATAGGGAGGGATAACCATGAGGTGCAAGAAATATATTAACCAGGATTTGAGGTAAATTATACAGGACTCTCACTGCTGGGGTCCCGAGATTGAGTCTCGGTCACTCTATGTTGGTTTCGTGGCGGACAAAACGGAGCTTGGGCAGGTTTTTCTTGGAGTTTTCTCCCGTTTTCCCCTGCCACAATTTCATTCCACCATTTCTCCATACTCATCGCATTCATTTTGTTTCATCTGCCCCTGTGAAGGTGCGCTAGGCATGGTCGGCCGCATCCTTGTCATTCATAGACCCCCTCTATATATATATATATATATATATATATATATATATATATAGGGGCCTCATCTCATCCTCGACCCGACCCTGAGTTGGACACGAGTTGAGGATATTATAAATTTATATATTAAATTTGGGAATTTTTAACATTATGAGGTTCGATTAATAATAATTAAATGAATCGTGATTTCTTCTTACCTCATACTTCTATGTTTTTTAAACACAGCACTGCAGTATCGGCGACACGTTGTCGTCATCATCAGCTATTTTCATGACTGTCAATTTTTTCCTTTTTGCCGGTAATTCTCTAGCCTGCCATCTGGTGTTCTTTTGAAGGAATTACTCTTCAAACTGCCATCTGGAGTTATTTTGAATGAATCATTTTCTAAACTGCTATCTGTTGTATTTTTGAAGAACTTTGTAATCAAGCTTGGTTCGTCCGGAATCTCAAAGTTCATAGTTCTAGTATGGTTTTTTTGAATATATATTTTTTCCCAAACTGTTAAATCCAAAGGTTTAGATAGATGTTTTAAAAGTTTTGCTTCTTTTTTAATCCTATGATGCTCTAATAAACTATGTGCTGCTATAGCTGATTTTTCAATTTCTCCATTCTTTATGTTTCTGAAGTGCTCTTTTTTACGAATTTCCATGTTCCTTTTTGTTTTTCCTATATATATATCCTGTTGCAATCTTTGCAATCAATTTGATAAATTCCAGATTTTTTGTTGTCTGGGGTATTACATTTATTATTAGTTAACAGAAGATTACCCAGGCTGAATTTGTTAATTGGGGCTAATGTTATATTAAATTTTCTGAAAATTTTTTGAAACTTATTATGAACTTCAGGATGGTAAGTGAATTTCTTGAATTTTACATCTTTCTTGGGACCATGATGTAAGGTGGTGTATCCTGTAACCTTTTTTGTTGTTTGAATTTCTTAAATTTATTCTTTATAATGTCTTCATCGAAACCATTTATTTTAGCAACATGAACAATATGATTATATTCCTTGTCAAAATCTTCTACATTAAGTGGAATATTTAACAATCTGTGTAATAGACTATTGAAAATTGCATGTTTGTGTGTCAAATGATTAAAACCTGAAGATTTTATGTAGTTGTCAGTAATATAAAATCTTCAGGTTTTAATCATTTGACACACAAACATGCAATTTTCAATAGTCTATTACACAGATTGTTAAATATTCCACTTAATGTAGAAGATTTTGACAAGGAATATAATCATATTGTTCATGTTGCTAAAATAAATAGTTTCGATGAAGACATTATAAAGAATAAATTTAAGAAATTCAAACAACAAAAAAGGTTACAGGAATACACCACCTTACATCATGGTCCCAAGAAAGATGTAAAATTCAAGAAATTCACTTACCATCCTGAAGTTCATAATAAGTTTCAAAAAATTTTCAGAAAATTTAATATAACATTAGCCCCAATTAACAAATTCAGCCTGGGTAATCTTCTGTTAACTAATAATAAATGTAATACCCCAGACAACAAAAAATCTGGAAATTTATCAAATTGATTGCAAAGATTGCAACAGGATATATATATAGGAAAAACAAAAAGGAACTTGGAAATTCGTAAAAAAAGAGCACTTCAGAAACATAAAGAATGGAGAAATTGAAAAATCAGCTATAGCAGCACATAGTTTATTAGAGCATCATAGGATTGAAAAAGAAGCAAAACTTTTAAAACATCTATCTAAATCTTTGGATTTAACAGTTTGGGAAAAAATATATATTAAAAAAAAACCATACTAGAACTATGAACTTTGAGATTCTGGACGAACCAAGCTTGATTACAAAGTTCTTCAAAAATACAACAGATAGCAGTTTAGAAAATGATTCATTCAAAATAACACCAGATGGCAGTTTGAAGAGTAATTCCTTCAAAAGAACACCAGATGGCAGGCTAGAGAATTACCGGCAAAAAGGAAAAAATTTGACAGTCGTGAAAACAGCTGATGATGACGACAACGTGTCGCTGATACTGCAGTGCTGTGTTTAAAAAAACATAGAAGTATGAGGTAAGAAGAAATCACGATTCATTTAATTATTATATTATAAATTGTACAGGAATAATTGGAAAACATTATTTGGGATAGCAATGTATGGAGAGGTTATGTATGCATGACCATGACCTCCATGTTTGATGGTGCCATTCATTTCAAGACAACATAAAACAAGTTGGTTTCCAATGTCCTTCATTTTTTTTAATTTTCCCTTTCATTGAATATTTTAATAATAAATTCCAATCTCTCTACCTTCCAAATCAAAATATTGTAAATGATGAATTAAATTGTTATGGAAGGGTTTTAAACAATTCCCTCCACTTAAAATTGCCAAATTTGATGTTAAAACATATGAATTGTGTGAATCTAGAACTGGGTATGTGGTCTCAAGGTAGCATGCTGTCTCATCATACAGCTGACTGAGGTTCAATTTACGGTTGGGAGAGGCTTCCTGGGTGAGTTTTTTTGGGATTTTTCCTGATCTGTATGACAAATGTCAGGAAGCTTTAGGGCCCCAACGGTACCCGAAAATCATTCGGCCATCATTATCATCACTATCATTCACCGGTGTGGAAGCTACCACACATATAATTCCCTAGTAAAGCTGCAAAGCATAGAATGAAAATGCTATAATTGCAGTGAAAGACTTGCCCTTAGGCAGAACACTATAGAATAGAATCGAATGGTCATTCATTGTTTATATTTTAATAATCGGAATTTGATATGTACCTAAAATAAGTTACTGGGTGAGTAGAATTTAAAAATACTACCGCACAGGGGTACTGCATGGACTTTTAAATGACCGTACAGAATGGAGGAAACCAGTCTCATATAAGTATGGCAAACCACGCTGAGGGGTTAAAAGAATGCCTGTTCACATGTTCTGATAGCATGTTGTTAAATTACATCTTTTGATGTTAGCTGTTTACATATGATTATTGGTGGGAAATATCTTTAATTTGAAGTGGCAATATCTTGCACTACATTATTTCATGTAATTTTTTTTATCTTATTCAGAGTTCTTCATTTTTATTGTGTTAATTGAATGTGTAATTATTCCAGTTAAATAATCCTGTGTATTTAACTTTCACAGGGAAAGAACACTATGAGGTTTAATTTAATAATTAAATTAATGTTTTTTATTACCTCACCTCATATCCTTTTTCTTCTATACTGCAGTTTCGGAGCTTATCTCCATCTTCATGACGATGGAGATAAGCTCCGAAACTGCAGTATAGAAGAAAAAGGATATGAGGTGAGGTAATAAAAACATTAATTTAATTATTATAATCCTGTGTATGCTAATTCTTGTAGCATTGCTGTTTAGAAGTGAGAGCCAGTGGTACTAGTTACTGATTGTCTGTAAATCTACAATGCAGTATGTAAGATAAATATAGTTAGTCTCATAAATTTTTATCAATAAGTACCAAAAAGTTAATTTGATTTCCCATGCCAAATTATAATGCCATTAGTAATAGGATTAGTATTCCCATTTTCTTAAAATTAATGATTAGAAACTATTATCTCCAATGAACATTAGAAAATATTTGTATGATAAATAGAAAAAGTCATTAGTGAATAATAATTCTTTTGTTGATCAGAACTGTACTGTGTAATTTATTAATTAGTAAATAGATGTAGAAATATAAGAAAAATGAAGCATAGCCCAGTTATTGTTATACTCACCACTCGATCTGAAATTTGCAGGTTCACATCCAACCTGGGTCAGTGGATTATTGAGAATATATATATATATATATATATATATATATATCTGTGGTCTCGAGGTAGCATGCTGCCTTGTCATGCAGCAGACCCGGGTTCAATCCCCGGTCGGGGCAGTTTTTCTGGGTGAGGTTTTTATCGGGGTTTTTCCTCACCTGTAAGTCAAATGTCAGGAAAACTTTAAGGCCCAAACTGTCCCCGAAATCATCTGGCCATCATCATCCTTCACCGGTGTGGAAAGCAACGGGAAGCTACCACACCTACAATTCCCTAGTAAAGCTGCAAGCATAGAATGAAAAAACTATGATTGCAGTGAAGGACCTGCCTTTGGGCAGAATTACTATGGATGGATATATATATATATATATATATATATATATATGAATAACCTGAGAATGGTTTTCTTCAGGAAGGAAATAATTCCATGAGACCTGTGTTGTAGATTTATGGGACATTAGATAACCTCATGCAGTGGTGTAACTACACTAGTGTCCAAAATTAAAGCAACAAACTGAAATTTCGCCTTCCTGTGTCCAATATACAATAGAATAGTACCAAGTGGCAGTAGAATATAAGCAAATGTCTGTATAATCATATCCTCTATGTGAGATAGCATTCCTCTTTGTAGAATCAGTGAAGTGATAATGTCAGTGCACCTATCAAAGGGTACTTTATGTTTACCCTCTTTAGTCCCACTTCAGCTTTTACTGTGTAAACATTCAGGTGCAGTATGACAAGAGAAGACGCCAGGCAGACTCCCTGCATTGTAGGATGATAGGGAGAATGTAAGCTGGACAGTCTATAGCTGATGTGGCCACTAGGCTATGTGTATTGTTCTGTTGTTTCCTGGATGTGGCAACAGTTTGTAGAGGTAGAAAATGTAACCCGAAGAGCAGGGCAAGGACGACCAAGAGTCACCACACAAAGAGAGGAACGTTACTTGACAACAAGGGCAAAGATGGAACTGTGTTGTACTGCCCAACTGACATCTGATCTCACAGCTTCCACTGGAACATTTGTATCGCAACAAACAGTGTACAGAAGGCTTCAACAGAGAGATCTTCACTGTCGGAGATCTGCTGTTTGTGTACCCCTGACACGTGATCACAAAAAAAGACGTCGAGAATGGAGCCAACAACATGTCAGTTGGACAGACGAACAGTGGACTAATGCCCCCTTTACAGATAAGTCCAGATTCGGTCTTCAGAGTGATTCTCGATGAATTTGCATTTGGAGAGAATCTGGAACATGATTTCAGTCATCAAACATTCTGGAAAGATACTCATATGGAGGTGGATCAATAATGGTGTGGGCAGGCATTATGATAACTGCTCGAACACCTCTACACGAAGTTGTACGGTAAACCAACACGGTTTAACCGCTGCCAGGTATCGTGATGAGATCTTGTTACCTCATATACGCTTGTTTTGAGATACTTTGGGTCCAGACTTCCTGCTGATGGATGATAATGCTTGTCCACACAGAGCAGCGGTGGTTTATGAATTCCAGTAAATTGAAGACATTGCTCAAATGGATTGGCCTGCTTGGTCTCCCGACTTATATCCGATAGAGCATGTTTGGGATATGCTAAAGAGACGAGTTGCTTCACCTCATCATCCACCAATCACTCTTGAGGACTTGAGAGTTGTTCTGCAGGAAGAATCGACGTTCATACCTCAAAATCAGATTGATGACCTCTTTTTGCAGCATGCACCGTCGTTGTGAGGCCTGTGTTGCTGTCAGAGGTGATACCATGCCATATTGAGCACTTGTAACCACATTTCTCGATACTGAGTATGAACTTAAGATCACTTTAAAAAGAAGAAAATAATTTTTATTTCGGTTATTGCATGAAAAATATTAGAATGTTTACTGAGTTTAGTCGTTTTGTTCTAGTATGAGCCAGTAATATTTTGTGGCACAATTAAGATAGAAAGTAAACATTTCAGTTTGTTGCTTTAATTTTGGACACTTTTGTATATTTTATAGGTTATCCTGCAAGGAAATGCCCCAAGAGCTCCCAAAACATTTTTTTTTTTGTAGGTAACATAATTACTAGGGCAAGGCATTTAATGACCTATAAATTGGTAAAAAAATGCATTTATAACCTAAAAAATACAAAAAATGACCAATAAAATAAAATGACAAATAAGAAGTTAAGTATTACCAAAAAAATACTATTTGTTAGATTAAGTACTCACTTCATTACTGAATTACATAAAATTTAAACTTAACATCAAAATATTAAAAGAAAACTATTAAAAAATACATATTAGAGTACCTTTTATTGCAGAAAATCCATTTCACAATTTTGAATTGCAGTTAACAATCAAAATAGGGGTAGAAGCTAGCATAACCTCTAAGAAATTGAATAAAATTCCTAGAAGTGGGCAAGTTATTAAGCACATCCCTTGAAAAATAGGGGTAGTAGGTAGCAGACAAAACAACTACTTAATTCCAAAAAAAAATTGTATTGACAAAGGGAAAAGAAAAGAAACTACTGAATTATAATACAAAATCCAAATATCAAATACAAATAATGTCACAGCCTTCCGGAAAAAAAAAAGAAAAGTGTAAAAAAAAATGCTCAAAAATTACCTAAAAATTGCCAAAAAATGACCTATCCCTAGAAAAGTTAAGAAAATGCAAAAAAAATGCCCTAACGAATTGCTTTTATTTAATCCGTTTTTTAATGTCATACATTTTCATATATGCAAGCAATGTTTCAACCTTCATAAGAAAAAGATGCAAAATCACTAATTGCCTTGCCCTAATAATTACAAATGGATTTCACTGTAGCATGTCTATTAAAAATGGATCCAAGCACAGGAAAAAAATAGACCAATTTGTTACATAATAATTCACATGAAAAGATCATAAAAAATAATTCTTGGTCTCTTCACTTAACTTCGAGACATGTGTAGTCATTCATATCTCATAAGTCATGTTGCATTATTCTTTATGGAGATTCTTAGAAATTAAATAATGGTTTCTTTCTTGCTTTACCATCAGCGAAGTACTTTACTAACACCTGAACATCTATTTTATTGAGCTTCATCCTTATTTATTGAGAACAATATCAGATCACTTAAT
Source organism: Diploptera punctata (assembly GCA_030220185.1). Taxonomy (NCBI): domain Eukaryota; kingdom Metazoa; phylum Arthropoda; class Insecta; order Blattodea; family Blaberidae; genus Diploptera; species Diploptera punctata. The sequence goes on along the minus strand of JASPKZ010007224.1, from coordinate 116,787 downwards.
TTATTTTGACTTATTTTATTCCTTAAATAGTTCATTATTAATTTCAGTTTTTAAAACACTTGCTCAGGAGAACTGAGTTAGACAAGGAGTATCAAAGCAACAAATATTGCTAAAAGGCAATGAATGATATTTCACAATTAGAAGCCTTGTCCCGTGCCGTAGCTGAGTGGTTAAGGCAGGAAGCCTTGGCACAGAGCTACGGGACTTGCGCTGGTTCAAGTCTCCATGAGGGAAGAAATTTTCTCATGGTATTTCAGCCAGTATAGGACCGGTGCCCACCCAGCATTGTGATGCATTTGGGTAGCTACAGTAAGTAGCGGCTCCAGGTTGAGAAAACCAGCTGTAATGGCTGGGGGACTCGACATGCTGACCACATGTCACCCCTACACTGGCTGATTATCATCTGCCTATGTAATTGACACATGTGGATGTGAAGCCAGCAGTCGACTGGTAGGCCTTGTAGGCTGTAGCAACAGGAGTTTTTAATTAGAAGCCTTCTTATGGCATAAACTGATTTCTGAACACTTATTTCAGATTTCAGTTATATCATGAAGCAGCCATCTTGGTTTACGAATGGTTGCTCCAACTAAGATCCCAGTTCGAATCCTGGTGGTTTCAGAAGGGTATTGATGGTGGGTCAAAACCGGGATTGTTCGGGTTTTTCTTGAGTTCTCCCATTTCCTGAATTTTATCCCACCAACACTCTCCACTCCTCCTTCCCTCCTTTACATGTCATTTCATCTCTCAATCATTCATTTCATATCACCCTTCTCCTCATCTCATGTTAGGGAAATAGTTTTGTTGGTAATCTATGGGTGTTGAAAATATATGGTTGTGGGATCTAGTGGGGTCCACCAGGGCGCTATCTCATGACTTAAAGGTTGAGCAATTAAAAAGGGCTGAAGGGCCAAGAGGAGAGTTATAATCATCCCTTGTAGCCATGGACCCAACACAAAAAGTGGTGATATGGGTCATGGGATTAGAATCTGGTGTGTCGGAACTGGAAGATGACCTTCAACTGACATAACACTATAGAATAGAAGTTCATTCCACACATCTCCACAATAATGGGATATTGCAAGAGATCTTTCGGGTCCCATTGATCAGGGCAGTCTGCTTTCCCAGTCTGAACTAAAGAACTATATCATGAAGCAAATCACTTCCATTAGAAATGAAGAACTATTATCACTCCTGTAAGCTTTTGAAGTATCTCTGCCCTACTCCGAATATCATCTTCTGTGAGGTGAATTATGTTTCCAGGAAATAAAAAAGAGAATTTAGATACTGGATAGTATTTGTGCCCCAAAGAAATGTTACATACTTGATGGTGTGTGGGATATTCCTTTGTTTAAGATTCATCCAAAAAAAAAACATAATAAAGAAAATTTATTGAAAAAAAGTTTAAAGAAAAGAAAAACATAATATAATTAATTAAGTAATTCCTCCCCATCAAAAGTGTAATGCTACACTCACAGACTGTCTTATTCCATGTGTGCATGTCAATTTTGGTAAAATTGCAATTCCATTTTCGTGATTACTTTGTATCCATTTCAGCACTTGAGTCTGCAATTCTGGCCATTTTGCACCTTTTCCACATTGTGCATGAGTTCCTTTGACTAGTGTTCACAAATGGGTATTTATGTTACAAGGAGATGATATTTTTGTGACTGAAGCATAGCTGAGGCCAGAATTTCAGAATAAATCAATATAACAATTTTAATCTTTACAATTTTTTCCCTCTTATTTGTACTCCTCATGATTGGATTGGATATCATTGATCACCTGATCTGTGTGCACATCACTATGGCAGTGAGACTTTCCCCAAGGTAGATGGCCACATAAAAAAAAAGTCCAGAAAAGAACAAAACTGAACAAATTAAATGCAAAAAATAAGGCAGATGTGTAATGAAATGAAGGAACTACCCTGGAAAGAAACTTGTGAAAAATTAAATTCAACAAATTCAAACACAACATTTGGATTGATGGAGAAGTGACACAGATCACGAAAGCAAATACCATCAAATCAAGATGGCCATTATACATAAATGACAAAGAAGTGGCTAATGAAATAGGAGAATATTATCAATTGAAATTGAATTTTATAAAAACAAAAATGTTTGGAAAGACAAGGATGATATTAAATATTTGTAAAAGTAAACAAAGCAAAAACCCGTTATTTGAAGAGGAAATAATCTGGATGAACTAAATTATACATTAAATCATCAGGACCGGATGGCATCCATGGACAAATGCTTCATAATTTATGTACACATGGCAAAAGAAAATTTATTGTTCATATGCAATAAATCCTGGAAAGAAAATAAACTACCTAAAGAGTGGAAACATTATATTATTATATCTATCCATAAGTCAAGAAAGAATGAAAAAGAGTCCAAAAATTATTGCCCAGTAGTACATACATGTATAGCATGTAAAATCTTCGAGAGGATCATACTACAAATACTCATGCACTATGTAAATAATCAGAAACTTAGTCCCAGAGGAATAATATGGATTTAGACTAGGGCACATCCATCCATAATAATTCTGCCTGAAGGCAGGTCCTTCACTGCAATCATAGCATTTTCATGCTATGCTTGCAACTTTACTAAGGAATTGTAGGTGTGGTAGCTTCCCGCTGCTTTCCACACCGGTGAAGGATGATGATGATGATAATGATAATGGCCATATGATTTCGGGGACCGTTGGGCCTTAAAGTTTTCCTGACATTTGTCTGACAAGTGAGGAAAAACCCCGATAAAAACCTCACCCAGAAAAACTGCCCCGACCAGGGATCGAACCCGGGCCTGCTGCGTGACAAGGCAGCATGCTACCTCGAGACCACAGTGGTGGACCTAGGGCACATAATAGATCAAATACTACCGTACTTTAGACAGAAAGTAAAATATGTCCAAAAATTGCAATCCAACAAAACACACTATTGCAGCCAGGCATTTGATAAAGTTTGGAGAACTAAGCTAATTTCAAAAATATACCACACAGGTAAAATAAATAGAAGAGCCCTTGCCTGGACATGTGATTGAAAGGGTTTCTAGGAGATTCATTACTTACAGATACTTACAGAAACACTTGTAACCTAAAAGCAATTTCAAACTTGCTACAGCAGATTTTCTTGGAAATTCTATCACTAATCTTGTATGTCTGATGATTTCTCTCAACTCTTCTCTTTTGCTTATAAGCTTTAACAAATAAAATATTTTATTTGGAATTTATGACTTTTTGTAGAATTTTAAGAAAAAGGTTCTTAAAAATGGGCCCCCTTGTTCTAATTCATAGGCTAGAAATCATTAAGTAAATTATTTACAATTATACTTTGCATAACATAGATTCAGCTCTGGAAATGTATGCTATTATTCATTACAGGGTCTCTTGTTATTCTAAATTGTCTAAAAAACTTTAAACTAAAAGTATATAAAATGATTATTCTTTCAGTTATATTAAGTAGATTTGAAACATGGTGATCTCTTACTTTAATGGAGGAGAAAGGATTACAAGTATTTAAAATAAGGCCCTTAGGAAAATTTTTGGACCAAAGGGAAATGAACAGATGGTTGAATGGAGATGACTACATAATAGTTAGCTACATGATCTATATGGGAAACCAGATATAACTGTTAAGTCTTGCAGATTGTGATGGGTAGGACATGTGACACAAATGGAAGAGGAGCATGGAAACTTCTTTTAGGAACCTTAGAGGAAAACACTCAGTAGGAAAATAATATTAACCATGAATTGAGAGAGGTGTATTATATAGGAGATGATTGAAAACAGCTCAGGATAAGGATGGAGGGATGTCTGCACAGCCATGAACCTCTGGGTTTGATAATGCCTGTGAGTTAGTTATAATAATGGAAAAATGAAAATGGGAAAACAAGGTATAACCATGGTTTATATCAGCTTCCTACATGTCAGATGAAAGAAAATCTGACTCTACTATATTTGAATATACAGAAAATGACCAGTTATAATGTGGGAATTCTAGAAAGTCCTAGAACATGCTTATGCTTGTTAGTATCCTATTTCACTAAGTAAAATCACTTAAATGTGGTGTATTTTGTTTTAGAATCTTAAATAAAATTGAATATAGGACTGATTCTAGGTATATCAGAGCACTTGAAGTGTGAAAAAATGATGATGATGATAATAATAATAATAGTAAAAGTCTTCAGATCAAGGATTTGGCATGGAATCCTGTTCTGAGTTCATAGTATGTTAGATTATTGTATAATAATAATAATCATCTGGTATCATGGCAGCTGCCGCCGTCTTCCAGAAACCAAATGTCATTCCTCTCTGTCCATCCATTGATCTTCCTCCAATCCTCTGATATTCATAGCTGCTTGTACCCCTTCTATCCAAGTTTTCTTTGGTCTTCCTCTCTTCCTCCTTTCCATTGGGATCCATTCCATAACAATTTTAGGCGATCTTTGCTCTGGCATTCTTTTGACGTGGCCATACCACTTAATCTTTTCTTTTCTATATTGTATATGATGTCCGGCTCCTCTTCTACACCCATAATTTTCCTTATTTCTTTATTTCGTATTCTAACTATAATAATAACAGTAATAATAATAATAATAATAATAATATAATTGCTTTTTGGTCAATTACACAAAACCAATTGATTTAATATTATTTGAATTAGTTTTAACAATTTATTGAGTATAGTTCATTAGAGATTGAAATGGCGATAGAAAAATTTAAGATGTATAAAGCATTAGGTTTAGATAGGATTCCAGCAAAACTGATAAATTCAGGGGGAGAAAAATTGATGGACAAAATATGTCGGTTGCTTATTATGATTTGGGTAAAAGGAGCTCTTCCAAATGAATGCAAAGAATCAATTATTGTACCAATCTATAAGAAAGGAGGTAAAACTGATTGCAACTAGTACAGGGCATCTCATTACTTTCAACTTCGTACAAAATTCTTATAAGGATATTAGTAAGCAGACTTACTCCCTGTATTGATGCAATAACAGATCATCAATGAGAATTTAGAAGAAACATGTCCACTTAATGTAGAAGATTTTGATAATGAATATAATCATATTGTACATGTTGCTAAAATAAATGGTTTTGATGTAGACATAAAAAAGAATAAATTAAAGAAATTTAAACAACAGAAAAGGTTACAGGAATACACCACCCTACAACATGATTCCAAGAAAGATGAAAAATTCAAGAAATTTACTTACCATCCTGAAGTTCATAGTAAGTTTCAAAAAATTTTCAGAAAATTTAATATAACATTGGCTCCAATTAACAAATTCAGCCTGGGTAATCTGTTAACTAATAATAAAGTTAACACCCCAGACAACAAAAAATCTGGAATCTATCAAATTGATTGCAAAAATTGCAATAGGATATATATAGGAAAAACAAAAAGGAACTTGGAAACTCGTAAAAAAAGAACACTTCACAAACATAAAGAATGGAGAAATTGAAAAATCAACTACAGCAGCACATATTAGAGAATCATAGAAATGAAAAAGAAGCAAAGCTATTGAAACATCTATCCAAACCTTTGGATTTAACAGTTTGGGAAAAGATATATATTTAAAAAAAAACATACTAGAGCCATGAACTTTGAGATTCCAGACGAACCAAGCTTGATTACAAAGTTCTTCAAAAATACAACAGATGGCAGTTTAGAAAATGATTCCTACAAAAGAACACCAGATGGCAGTTTGGATAATTACCGGCAAAAGAAAAAATTGACAGTCGTGAAAACAGCTGATTATGGTGACGATGGTCGCTGACACTGCAGTGCTGTGTTTAAAAAAACATAGAATATGAGGTAAGAAGAATTCACAATTCATTTTATTCTTATGTCTACAACAAATGAGTTTTTTAGTATAAGACAGATTTTGGAAAAGAAATGGGAATATAATGCCACTGTGCATCATGTATAAGTAAACTTCAAAAAGGTATTCAATTCAATTAAGAGGAAGAATTTGTATATTATACTGCTGGAGTTCAGAATTCCTAAAAAGTTAGACTTAATAGAATGTGTCTAAATGGCACTAAGAGTAGGATGAGTTCAGGCAAACAGTTTTTGGATACTTTCGAAATTAACAATAGGTTAAAGCAAGGAGATGCACTATCTCCTCTGCTATTCAATTTTGTATGAGAGCATACCATCAAATCTTTAGAGGATGAAGAAGACCTACAACTCAATGGTGTTAATAAGCTGTTATTTTATTCTGATTATGTAGTATTATTAGGCAATAGTGAGGAGATACTAAGAGCCAACAAGCACAATCTATTAAATAACACTAAGAAATTTGGACTGGAAGTAAACATCAAAAAAATTAAATATATGGTTGCACATAGGAGTATGTTATATAATGGAAATGAATAGTTAATGAGAAATAAGGGGAATTTTGAAGAATCGACTGAATTGGAATACCTAGGAACAATAATAATTACAAATAGAAATGAGATGCACAAAGAAATTTAACATAAGCTCAATTCTGGAAAAGCATGCTATTATGCATTAAAGTGACTCTTGTCATCTCATCTTCTCTCAAAAAACATTAAACGGAAAATATATAAAACTGTTATTCTCCCAGTTATAATGTATGGACTTGAAAGATGGACTCTTACTTTAAGGGAGGAGTAAAGATTATGAGTATTTGAGAATAAAGTTATCAGGAAAATTTATGGACTAAAGAGAGATGAGCAGACAGGCAAACGAAGAAGACTATATAACAGTGAGCCACGTGATCTTCATAGGAAACCATATATAATAAGAACAGACCGGGATGAGCAGGACATGTGGCATGAATGGGGAATGAAAGAGTGGTATGGAAACTTATTGTAGGAAAACCAGAGAAAAAATGCCCAGTTGGTAGACCAAGAATGTGGTGGAAGAATAACATTAATCATGATTTGAGGGATGTATGGAGAACTTAAGTCCGCATGGCCAAGAACCTATGGGTTTGATAGTGCTAGTGTGTTAGAGTTAGTTATAGAATTTAATGTGGTATTAATTGTAGTTTTTAGTGTTAAAGATAATGTTAGAACTCAAGTAGAAGGACAATAACAGAACAGCATGTGATGTAACAACTATATAACAGTGCATGCTGAATAAAGGGGGAATAATAATAAAATAATAATGCTGGAGGGAAAATTTTTTATAGGATCGTAACAGGGCCTTGGCCTAATACTTGGAAGGAAGAAGAAGAATAAAATAATAGTAATAATAATTGATAAATACAAAATCGGTGAAAATCAATATTTCTTTTTAATGTTATTTTACAAGGACTGGATGAAAATGTCTGAAACATGAGTTATCTTATATAGCAGAATCATATTATCAATGGTACAATGTACATTGAGACAATTAAAAATATATCATTAAGATGAATTTTAATTTTTTGGTATAGAACTTTTAAAATTCTTTAAATGAGTTTGGCAAATAGTTAATGAGATGAAATACAAGTCTATATTATTTTACTATCATTTCATTAAGCTTATCGAAATGCAATGGCATTGAAGTGAAAACGTAGGCAAAAATAATTTTGGTTTAATGAAATAATAACATTAGGACATTATATCTGATTAATTCTGCTTTGACATTTAATTTATTTCTGTAGAATGTAAATATGAATTTTTTATCTTGTTATTGAATGTAGCTTTGTGAATTGTGAATGTCGATAGATTTTCTACTGTAAATAATGTAATTCTGATACAATAGAAAGTAACAACTCTTTAATATAGCAATTAGATAGATCAAGGCTTCAAAAAGATTGTATTGCTTTATATAAAACAAATAATCATACTCTTTATGTAATTAACTTTTCTTATACTTTCCCTCTTTTTGTCTACCTTGCTGAGTATGATATTCTGCCTTGCTGCATTAGTTCAAGTCCCATGCAGGAAGCCATTCTACTACTTGAAGCAATGATTATTTTCAACTAATCATAAGGATATTGGAACCCTATATTTCATCTTCGGGGCCTGCCTTTCTCATGGAATTTCATACAGTTTTTGGGATTGGTGATCTTACAGCATTGTGAGGAATTTGGATAGCAATGATATATAACTGCTCCAGCTATAATGGCTGGATGATCATCCACTTGTGTATTGACACATGTGGATGTTAGGCCAGAAGCCTGTCTTGTGATGGACTCATTTCCCTTTGAGTTATTGCTTCCCTATTCAACATTTATATTTATCCTCCTAATCAATGGTGCACTATCTTGACTTGTAGGCTATTGGTTAATATGTTGCTTTCCTCAATCTTTTGTCTCCTGCTATGGATAGCATCATCAGGAATTGTCAGTGCAACATATAGCAGTGCAATGCACAGATTTAAGTCTCATTATAGTGTCGGCCATGAAAACCTAGTCAACTAAAAAAGAAGTTAGTAGAAACAGTTAATACTTTTGAAAGTCATTAAAAAGCGCCATTGATGTTACTATATCAAAGGTTAAAAAATATTTAAATATGTACCTTAGATCTCAGTCATCCTTATCTAATTACCATTGAGGTTACTATATCAAAGGTTAAAAAATATTAAAATATGTACCTTAGATCTCAGTCATCCTTATCTAATTACCATTGAGATTACTATATCAAAGGTTAAAAAATATTTAAATATGTACCTTAGATCTCAGTCATCCTTATCTAATTACAATTGAGATTACTATATCAAAGGTTAAAAAATATTTAAATATGTACCTTAGATCTCAGTCATCCTTATCTAATTACCATTGAGGTTACTATATCAAAGGTTAAAAAATATTTAAATATGTACCTTAGATCTCAGTCATCCTTATCTAATTACCATTGAGATTGCTATATCAAAGGTTAAAAAATATTTAAATATGTACCTTAGATCTCAGTCATCCTTATCTAATTACCATTGAGATTACTATATCAAAGGTTAAAAAACATTTAAATATGTACCTTAGATCTCAGTCATCCTTATCTAATTACCATTGAGATTACTATATCAAAGGTTAAAACATATTTAAATATGTACCTTAGATCTCAGTCATCCTTATCTAATTACCATTGAGATTACTATATCGAAGGTTAAAAAATATTTAAATATGTACCTTAGATCTCAGTCATCCTTATCTAATTACCATTGAGGTTACTATATCAAAGGTTAAAAAATATTTAAATATGTACCTTAGATCTCAGTCATCCTTATCTAATTACCATTGAGATTACTATATCAAAGGTTAAAAAATATTTAAATATGTACCTTAGATCTCAGTCATCCTTATCTAATTACCATTGAGATTACTATATCAAAGGTTTAAAAAATATTTAAATATGTACCTTAGATCTCAGTCATCCTTATCTAATTACCATTGAGGTTACTATATCAAAGGTTAAAAAATATTTAAATATGTACCTTAGATCTCAGTCATCCTTATCTAATTACCATTGAGATTACTATATCAAAGGTTAAAAAATATTTAAATATGTACCTTAGATCTCAGTCATCCTTATCTAATTACCATTGAGGTTACTATATCAAAGGTTAAAAAATATTTAAATATGTACCTTAGATCTCAGTCATCTTTATCTAATTACCATTGAGGTTACTATATCAAAGGTTAAAAAATATTTAAATATGTACCTTAGATCTCAGTCATCCTTATCTAATTACCATTGAGGTTACTATGTCAAAGGTTAAAAAATATTGAAATATGTACCTTAGATCTCAGTCATCCTTATCTAATTACCATTGAGATTACTATATCAAAGGTTAAAAAACATTTAAATATGTACCTTAGATCTCAGTCATCCTTATCTAATTACCATTGAGATTACTATATCAAAGGTTAAAAAACATTTAAATATGTACCTTAGATCTCAGTCATCCTTATCTAATTACCATTGAGATTACTATATCAAAGGTTCCCAGTCATCCTTATCTAATTACCATTGAGGTTACTATATCAAAGGTTAAAAAATATTTAAATATGTACCTTAGATCTCAGTCATCCTTATCTAATTACCATTGACATTACTATATCAAAGGTTAAAAAATATTTAAATGTGTACCTTAGATCTCAGTTATCCTTATCTAATTACAATTTCAGTTAAAATACTTTGTATGCTTTTCAGAACATAATCAATACTAGTAAAATCCATATCAAATTCCGTTGAGGTGAAGTCATATGATGAAAGTTAAAAATTGAATTGTACCTGTTGGTAGGTGCCGTCGTCCTCAACTTTGTTAAAATATTGTATATAAAATTAACTGGAGCGCTTTCGGGAGTAATCTTCCATCTTCTGCAGGTTGAGTTTCCGTTATTTGTTGTTGTTGTGTACGGTGATGTTTACTTCAACTGACTTGTTTTTGACGATCATCAAAAACAAGTCAATTGCTGCTAAAACAGTTGAAGTAAACATCACAGTACACAACAACAACAAATAACGGAAACTCAACCTGCAGAAGATGGAAGATTACTTCCAAAAGCGCTCCATTTAATTTTATATACAATATTTTAACAAAGTTGAGGACGACGCCATGTACCAACAAGTAAAATTCAATTTTCAGAACATGTTCAGTCATCAGCTTTTCAAAATATACTAACTGATGTCAGTTAAAATTCTGTATAAAGGTTTCAAGTCATAGGGTGTGTTTCTTGTTAAATATATTCTTCTTATTCTTGACTTTTTATAAATTTCAGTTTTAGTATCTTATGAAAAGTTGATGATAGAACATACTCTGAAAGTCTATAAAGTGTTTTAACTGAAATCGTAATTAGTTGTGATCTTAGGTACTGTATATATTTTAATATCTTTTTAACCTTTGGCTTGGTAGAAACAATTATTTAATGGCTTAATCTGTTAGTAAGTGCTGCTATGAAAAATGCACAATCTTAAATTCTTTTTTTGTAAACGCCTGTATACGTATGGAATTTTCTAAAAAAATTCATTTTTAAAATCTCAGACTTTTAGTAATAATAAAAGTTCTGTAACTTTTATTGGCATAGAAAACAGCTGATCATATTTGATTATTTTCTTCTCTAGCTTTTTATACACTTTACTAAACATAAAGTGCATTTCTGTGTTTTTAAATGGTTTTTATGTGAGAGTACAATTAACATGATTATGCCATATGATTTAGTATTGAATTCCATAAGTGGAAAACCTTGAAAGTTTTTTAACTGTGATTTTGTTTAACTATTGCTACTATTGTTGAGAAACAATTTTTTTTTAGATTTATTTATATTTGCTTCCATTTACTTTTATTCATGAAGGTGGAGCTATAACTGTAATTGGATATCCCTTCTAATAATTTTTTCTGGTGCATCACTAGTCCAAGCTAATATGTATATATATATATTTTTTTTTTTGTACTATGTCTTAGTTTTCATCCATTTGAAGCATGTAAAGGTTATGATTCCTCAGTGTTTAAATTTTTCTACCTTGTAGTTGTGCTTTGGTATAGCTGGATACTATTAACTCTTTTAACTTCTATATATCCAATTGAAAGCTTAATCAATATATCTGTACATTTGAGTTTGTGCATTGTTGTTGTTTTTATTTTAGTTTGCAGCACGAGTTTTCAGATGTGTCGTCTGAACCTATGCCTGTATCCCCGCAAATGTCGCTTCCTTCCATCAGCGAATATCAAGGTTGGTTAAGTCTGTATTATGTGAACAGATTAATTTCATTATTCATTATCATTTATGTTTACTATAACACATTATGATTTATTCTTGTAAGTCCTTTGGGATACATTTAATGCTAAACTTTAAAAACAAAGATAAAAATCATTACATTCTTTATTATGTTAGTGAAAAAGGGAAAGAGAACTTTACTTTTTTATATTCTTATTATATGTCATATTTTATGGTCCATAGTTTCTCATTCCAGAATTATTTTTTCAAATGCTAATTTTCTTGCATCATGACTGAACAATCTATGGCATCTTGAATAGATTTTCTTGTGGAATTTCCATCATTGTATGATTCTGGTACTCACCCAGCTTCTAAAGGTATATGGGTAGCTAAGTTGAGTAGTACCTCTGCCTTGAGAAAACCAGCTATAAGGCTTAGGAACCCAACATACTGACCACATGTAACCTTTAAACTGGCTGGGTAATTATCCACATATGCAATTGATAAATAAGTGTCCACAGAAAGAACAAGTTACTTTTTTCAAAATTCTGTTTATGCTACCATCTCGTAGCTTTCACGGTCCTCTATCTTTCTAGTAAAGCACACAGGAAAAAACCATGCTCAGTCACTGAATACAGAGAAGAAAAGAATTGGTGTACAGGGAAAGAAACTTGTAAGTCAAGGTGAATGTGGGAAAAAACATACTAGTTTCATACTCAAGATGTGGTTACACTGCTTATAATATTGTTTCCCTCCAATTTTTACATTGTTGTCATTAGAAGTAGTATTTTTTTTTGTATATGATTAGATGAGAAGTTTAATGTTTTGTAATTAGTGTTTGTAAAAAAATGCCGGGATCTGATAATGAAACGTCCACACTACCAAGCACATAGAAGAGGAAACATTATGGAAGGATGAGTGCAGTTCAATAAAATCAGAAAAACTGTAATGATACTTTTTTTACATTCCAAATAGGGACAATGCCAATATCCTGGCAGGTGTTAAAGCGCTTCTGCAGTCTTCAGGTTCAGGACTACTTCTCTCTATCATACCAATAACATGAAGATGTTTTAAATTGAATATCATAAATTTTTGACAGTATAATATGAATTATCATGTTGTTATTTCGATTCTTCGTTAGAATTTCAGGGAGAAAAATGAGACTTAGCATATTCTTTCCCACTTTAAATTGACATGACTGTTGTTATTGTTAAACAGCCTGGATTAGCTCAGTGGTCAGAGCATTAGCACGGAAAACTAAAGGTTTGGGGTTCGATTCCCGGTTCAGGTAAAAATTGTTCTCTTTACCATTGATTTACAGTAATTTAATTGTGTTTATTAATTTACTTATTTCTATCATAGTAATAGCTTTAGCTTCTCAATATTAATTTAATAAATAATGCTATAGCTGTGTGGAGTCCCTTCATGTCTTCTTCAGGTGGAAGCCATTCATTGTGTATTTGTGAATGATGATTCATTGCAATTGAATGTGGGACCAGTAGAGTAAGGTAAAGGAAGGATTTCTGCTTGGATGGGAATGAAGCCTGGATTAGCTCAGTGGTCTGAGCATTGGCACGGAAAGCTAAAGGTTCAGGGTTTGATTCCCGGTTCAGGCAAAAATTTTTCTCTTTACCATTGATTTACAATGAATGAAAACCGTTGGAAATATTTTTGTTGTAATTACATGCTGTATTTAATATTTATTTCTCAAAAATATAGTGTCATAAAATTACTAGTAAGAAAATTAATAAATTCTTGGGAGCATTTTAAAATTAAAATTTGCTCCACTGAAAAGTTTAAGGAAAGTGACTAAGCATGTCCTTTCTGTGGACCCTTCATTATATAAGTACCATGGAGATACTAATTAAAAATGTATTCTTCAAGCATCAAATATACTTGTTCTTCTAAAATACTGATATTGCAATAGGTAAATTATTGTTTTATAGTTCACCTGTTTAACTAATGAGATCTTTTTTGTAATTTTTATAAGGGATTAGCATTTGTTATATAGGACATACTTTGTGCAATTTAACACCAGTTTCATGAAACATTTAATCTATATTTTGACAATTTTTAGTCATTATGTGTATAGTATGTAAATATTTAACCACTTTTAATGTTCATATTATTCGTTTTTAAACATCTTAATGATGGACAAATTATATTTGAAAAGAGAAATATACACCTAGACTGGGGTTTGAACCCAGGACCTTTGACTCTCTATGTCAATGCTCTATTCAAGTGAGCTACCTAGGCCTCCAGTATAAACACGTATTTTTCTCTTCTACATAGTTAATTCCCTAACCCCAAATGCTACGAGCCGTTGCTATGTTTTTTTGCAATGGTGGCTCCTTTGTTAAGAAGACTTGTTATTGGGAATTTAAACATTACTTATAAATAAAGCTAGTAGTGCTTCTTTTAATGTTCATATTATTCGTTTTTAAAAATCTTAATGTTGGACAAATTATATTTGAAAAGAAAAATATACACCTAGACTGGGTTTTGAACCCAGAACATTTGACTCTCTATGTCAATGCTCTATCCAAGTGAGCTATCTAGGTCTCCAGTATAAACACATATTTTTCTCTTCTACATAGTTAATTCCCTAACCCCAAATGCTACGAGCCGTTGCTATGTTTTTTGCAATGGTGGCTCCTTTGTTAAGAAGACTTGTTATTGGGAATTTAAACATTACTTATAAATAAAGCCAGTAGTGCTTCTTTTAATGTTCATATTATTCGTTTTTAAACATCTTAATGATGGACAAATTATATTTGAAAAGAAAAATATATGCCTAGACTGGGGTTTGAACCCAGGACCTTTGACTCTCTATCCCAAGTGACTACACCTAGGCCTCCAATCTAAATTCATATTTTTCTCTTCTACATAGTTAATTCCCTAACCCCAAATGCTACAAGCCGTTGCTACGATTTTTGCAATGGCGGCTCCTTTGTTAAGAAGACTTTTTGTTGGGAGTTTTAACATTACTTATAAAGCCATTAGTGCTTCTTTTAATGTTCATATTATTCATTTTTAAACATCTTAATGATGGACAAATTATATTTGAAAAGAAAAATACATGCCCAGACTGGAGTTTGAACCCAGGACCTTTGACTCTCTATGTTAATGCTCTATCCAAGTGAGCTACCTAGGTCTCCAATCTAAATGCGTATTTTTCTCTTCTACACAGTTAATTCCTACCATTGCAAAAATCATAGCAACGGCTCGTAGCATTTGTGGTTATATATGTTTTTATACACTGGAAACTGAGTTGCCTTTGTAGGTGACAAATTATTATTGATTTCTCCATCCCTACTCCTACCTTAGATATATCCGATATAAAAATGGAGCAGCAACAGGTGTGTATTAACAGTGTTCCTTCTCTATCAAAAGATCACTTTCTAAATATTTTGAATATTTCATTATGTAGAGAAGCTGCATGGCCCATTCATATTCTAAATACTTCCATATCAATTGATGCTAAAATTTATGCTTAGTTTATTTTTCAATTATTTCTCAAAGGTTGGTATCAAAATCACTCTTAAATGTATGTTGACAATAGAATATATTCTTAAAATTTAATTAGGAATTATCACTATGAGGCAAATTATCAATATACAATATAATTGAATCGGAAATGTTTACACCTCACCTCTTGTGAAATTAGTTAGGTGAAAAATATATATTTTTATGAAGTGAGATGTAAAAATTTCCAATTCAATTATATGATTTTTAATATATTTTTGTAGTTTTCATGTGTTTTATGCATAGTAACTCTGTAGATTAGAATAGCATAAATTTACTGCAAACTTTGAAACACACAACTTTTCAATATTTAAAACAGTAAAAGTTGTACCTGTGATGGCAGTTGTTCTCAACAAATTAAATTTGTTTCAAATAATCAGCCAGGCCTTTTGGAATTAGTTCCATTTTCAAAGCTGTTAATGTGTTAATAATGTTTTTTAAAAGTATTGACACAGCCAGTCAGGTGAAAAATTTAATTTGTTGAGGGCGACTGCCATCACAGGTACAACTTTTATTGTATTATATATTTAATAATAACCTCGAAGCTGTTAATAATGTTTATTTAAGAGTATGTCGCTTTTAAACTAGAAGAAAATAGTAATTGCTTTTAAGTATCCCTTAGTTAGTGGTGTGAACTCAGAGAGTTGAAACTTGCAAGTTCCAATGTATATTATATTAAAGTCTATAGTGATACTTCTAAATATTTATGGGAAACCAGATTTAGTAAAAACAGTAAAGTCTAATAAACAGCAATGGGGAGGACGTATGGCAGTATGGGGCATGGAAACTTCTTGCAAGAGAACCAGAAAGAAAGTGTCCTGTAAGTAAGCCAAGAATGAGATGGGAGAATAACAATAACAGTTTGGATTATGCTAATTGCAAAGACAAAACTACAACGAAAGTCGAAGACAAGTTTCTGCAAAAGCATATTGTAGATGTCATAATTGTTTTTTCTATTAAACTCTATTCTGTCCTAGGGTATCATTGACCATTCTGTCAGTCGCTAACTCCCTAGCTGAAGAAGCGAATTGAAGCCAAAACAGAGCTTAAACAGTAAATAATAGACAAAATCATATGAAAAAGGTTCTTCCTTCGAACTCAGAGAGATTGCACAAACTTGTAAGAATATAATTTTGTCTATTCTTTGTTGTTCAAGCTCTGTTTCGGCTTCAATTCGGCTCTTCATCTAGGGAGTTAGTGACTGACAGCATGGTCAGTTCTACCCTAGGACAGAGTAGAGTTTAATAGAAATAAGCAATAATTGTTTGGTTCGTTTTCAAGGCTAAATGGCCCTGGTCCGGTTTTTTTCAAAACTCAATGTTTTGTCTACTGCTCCAGTAGACCTCATCAGGAGATTCTGCATGCTCTCTGTGAACCGAAAAAACCAGACCATCTCCATTTAGCCTGGAAGAGGAACCAAACAGGGATCAAGGTGTTGGCCGTGAAAGCCTACAGTTATAAATGCCAATAACCTAGATTTGAGAGAGATGAATTGTACAGGGAATGATTGGAAAACATTAACTCAGGAGAGGGATAAATGAATAGCTTATGTCATTGCAGACATGAACCTTCAGGATCTATAGTGCCAATGAATTAGTGATATTCCAAAAAAAATATTTTTGAAGTACATTGTTGCATGACGAGATTTTAATTTTTTTTTCTTCCTTTCCTCACAAACATATGTTAATTTGGGTTTGTTGGAATTTTGAATTTTATGCAATTGGGTTCTTTTTAATAGGTCCTCTCTCTTTAATTGTTCCTTGAATTGTACATCTAATATCCCTTGGATTTTGTTCACTTGTGCATTAATTGAAAATATTTTTTTTTGTAGCTAGGGAAACCACTGAAGATGACATGACGGATGAAGATGATCTTGATGAATCTGATATAGTGCCTGCTGAAGAACACAAATCTATCATTCTTCACTTACTCTCACAATTAAAACTGGGGATGGATTTGACACGTGTTGTGCTTCCCACTTTCATCTTAGAGAAGAGATCATTGCTTGAAATGTTTGCTGACTGCATGGGACATCCACATCTGTTTATTCGGTTAGTATAGTATCTTTTACTTACTATTATTTTATGCAATAGGAGATCATTTCTCCCTGATAGAGATTTATCCTCAACTAAATACAGTAAAACTTGCTCAAAGCGGAATCGCATGGGACTAGTATTTTTTTCCCACGTTAGACAAAATTCCGCATTATAAAAAGAACTAACACTTATTAATAATCTAAGATTACAGAGTATCGTATATGTCTTTTTATGTACCTTGGATTAATTGTAGTTCCGCTGCCTTTGAAAAGTGAATTATAGTATGTATGAACGACTTTGACGGTAACGCGCAAAAAAACAGTCCCGTTTCGTCAGCATTAAAAATATCTCTTAGGTGCGTATCCTGAAATTAAAGTATGATATGCAGTTTCGGTTTCCGCTCCCTAAATATACTTTGTCCACATCCTTTGATTCTCTGCAAATCCATTCCACACTACATTGTGTCATCTTTTAAAACTGTCCAGCCAACCTGAAGATGCCTTGAAATCGTTATTGCCCAGGGATTTGGCAAAAGCTAGAGCTTGATTTTGGTGCATCGGTCCAGGAATTTGGAGATTTATCTTCAATCACTTTCACTTTTCATTTAATGATGATAATACATAGGCCTACGTTTTAGCTATCTTTATTTCGTAAATTCAGAATGCTAAATATGAAACATCGGTCTCAGAACTTAAACTAATTTAAGTTTTTACAGTGCAATAGTTGTTTGTAAGACAGGTGTCTGTATTTCGCATAACGGGATGTGCAGTGAGGCCAAAGCAAATTAATATAGAAAACTGCAAAAATAAGGTTATACAAAACACTCATTAGACCAGTAGTCACATATGCTAGTGAAACTTGGGTCTTAAAAGAAACAATAAAACAGAAATTATTAAGATCTTGATAAAGATTTTCGGGCTGTAGTCCATGGTCGTGAGGCTTGTAGTTCCCCGACGTTTCGCCAGAGACTGCGTCTGGCATCCTCAAGGCTTGTCTTGAGACTGGCAATTCTGTCCGCTGTCTGTCCTCTTTATACGTTCACTGCGATGTGTTCGTAAGTTGTATCTGCCTTCTGATTGTTCAGCATTAGGGACTTCCATTGTTCCACTGAGATTGTTGTTTGATGGTCTAGTCGACTGTACGTTATACCTGCCTTCTGATTGGTCAGTGGCAGGGACTTCTATTGTTCCACTGAGATTGCTGTTTGATAGTCTAGTCGACTGTACTTGTAGAGGTTTACATTTTGCGTTTTTTAGAACCGGTATCCACACTTTGTTGACTTTTAATGATTCTTCTTTTCTATTGAAACTGTTTTTATGTTTGAATATTTCGATGGCCTCTCATTGTAGACGGGTAAAATAGTGTGTGCAGTTAGATAATATGTCTGTATTCTGGTATTGTACTCTGTGGCCATCAAGTAAAGAGTGTTCTGCTACTGCTGACTTATCCATTTGTTTAAGACGACTGTATCTTTCATGCTCCTTAAGTCATTTGACATCAGAAATGAATTAATGTACAGTTTGATGTGTTTCATTTTTTCTCCACTAGAGAGCATTCTTACAATATTGCGTTCCCTTGGCAATAAATAGTATGATCTGCTTGCAGTGATAAACAAGAGAAGCAGATGAAGCGTACCAATCGTTTCTCATTTGTTTTCTAACATCGCCGTTTACATTAAATATATAAATATTTTTAAATAACTATATTTAAATAATGATTTGTGAGTAAACAGCTTAATTTTATTCGTTAAATAGTCCTAACAAATGCCACTCTTGATTTCCAAATTTATCAATAATTTGGAAATCGCTCGTGGCATTACTTATGAAAAATTTTGCAAGCCTCACTGCCATAACACAATACAGGTATTGTTAACATTTTACATATTATAATGCAGGTGTGTTCTTTTATAATTTTAGGTTCAATTTAATTTTATAACTTTTGCATTGAGATATATTTCTTCATATGTGATTTGGTATCGAAGGTAATTACATTGTTGTACTTGTTGCAATACCTTATTATCATAAGTAATGCCATGAGTGATTTCCAATTTATCTAGAGAATTTGGAAATCAAGAGTGGCATTTGTTAGGACTGTTTAACGAATAAAATTAAGCTGTTTACTCACAAATCATTGTTTAACTATAGTTATTTTAAAATATTTATATATATGTAATGTAAACGGCGATGTTTGAAAACAAATCAGAAATGTGAGGTTATGTTCATTCACTGCAGCTTGATCATATTATTTATTGTCAAATAAGATCGCAATATTGTAAGAGTGCACCCAAGTGGAGAAATAATGAAACACATCAAACTATATATCATAATCAACATTACGGGTTATTCATTTATTTTTTAGTAAACAACACAGTAAAATCAAGGAATCTTTTTCATTATTTGCTATATTCAATGTATTTGTTGGAGAAAAATAATGCTTTGACCTGTTCAGAACATTAAAAAGGAGGAGCTTTCTTTATCACAAAAGCAGGAGCTGATTAAGAGAAATTGATAAAGAGCGAGGTGAAACATGACTGTCATTGGTTTTAAAAAAAAATTCATTGAAACGTGATTAGTCATTGACTAGCATTTGTGGCATGAGTTAAATAGTCAATGCAAATTTGGCTTTAATTGCATCTAGTCCTAAAAATGCCATTACTTTTGATTTTTCAATTGATGATTCCATATTGAAAATACACTGCTCAAAACAATTAGAGGAACACTTGTAATAAATTGAATAAGTAAATGTTTTTTAAAGCTGTGATGCTGAAAGTTGGATAATATGTAAATTGAATTATTAATTTTATCATTGGATACAAATTTTAAAGATCCATGGCCTAAAATACAGAGAAATTACCTCAAATAACAAATATAGAGAATTTTTTTTATTTTGGAAGGCACTGGCCACTTCTAATTGGTAAGCTTCCTGATGTTGCTATAGTGACGAATGTTGATTATTGCCTTGTTTATTGAAGTCTCTGACAAAATGAGGCATTTAAATGAGTTTGAAGTGTATCATGCTCTACATCTTTTACGACAAGGTCAATCTCTGCGACAAGTGGCTAGAGAGCTTAGGGTTTCTCCTTCCGTGGTGTCCAGGTTACGCAACAGGCACAGAGAGACAGGTCAGTATTGTAGAAGACGTGCCAGGGGCGTAAAAAAATTAAAAACAAAGCCCCAGGATCATGACCGGTACGTTGTTCTTTCTGTTCTTCGACACGCGTACAAAAACTGCAAAAAAAGACCTGCAGAGATGACCTTCATATGGCTTCCGGAATCCGCGTTTCAGACCAAACCATAAGGAACAGATTAAGGAAAGAGAATATTCGTCCAAAAAGGCCTGTTAAAAAAACACGCTTAACAAATGGGCATAAGGCAGCAAGACGTACGTATGCTGAAAACCATGGTGATTGGAACCTGAACCAGTGGGAGTCTGTGCTCTTCTCGGTCGAATCCAGGTATCGTCTTACACGTTGTGATGGTCGATTGAGGGTGTGGGGATGGCCAGGAGAAAGATTTTCTGCAGAGGCTGTACAGGAAATTCATAGATTCGGAGGAGATTCCATAATTGTGTGGGCCGGAGTTATGTACAACAATCGTACGGACCTTGTACTTGTTCCCCAGTGACTGAATGCTGTCCGGTATATCGAGCACGTTCTGGAAGAGCATGTAGTACCTGCTGCCATTGGAGTAGGCCCTGGATTTCTGTTTATGCAGGATAATGCCAGGGCACATTCTGCGGCTGTCACCAGGGTTTCCTGATGAGGAATGAAATTGAGGTAATGGAGTGGCTAGCGGTCAGCCCAGGCCTCAACCCTATTGAACACTTTGTGGGATCTTCTAGACAGGAAGGTCAGGAATCGACATCAAGCTCCACAAACTCTGCAGCAACTTGGAGATGCTCTGAAGGATGAATGGAAGAATATGCCGCAAGAGGAAATCCAGAATCTTATTGGGAGCATGCCACGAAGGTGCCAAACTGTCATCGAATGTCGTGGAGGCCATACACGATATTAACTCTATATAACGAGTGTTTAACTTTGAAAAATAAGCACAAGATTCAATTGCTTACATAGCGGAATGATTTGAAAAGTTAATTGTCAGCGTTATTCATTTGTTTTTACTGACATGAGCAATAAATAAATAAATAAATAACCACAAATAATCCATTGAAAAAATATTTGCATATTTCATAGTGTTCCTCTAATTGTTTTGAGCAGTATATTTAACATTAACTGTGTTTTGAGAGAAGTAGATTATACAGGGAATGATTGGAAAACATTAACTCAGGATAGGGATGTATGGAGAGCTTATGTCTGCATGGCCATGAACCTATGGGTTCGATGGTGCCACTGAGTTAGTTATATTGAAAATATTTAACTCTCTGATTGAAATTATGTATCATCATCTGAAATTCCTAGAAATACAGTATCATCTACAAATATGAGGGTATCCATATGTGATATTTGATTGAGGATACTGCCGTGTGGCTTAATCTCAATTCCTTAACCCTTAAATTGGCAAAACACAAATTTCTTCTGTTAGTTATTTAAATGTGGCAGACCGCGGTGCAAATGGAATCTTGTATAACTGTTATTGTTATTAAGTATATTGTATTATTAGACACACATTTAAGTGGTTTCTTTTTGTTTATTTTCTTTTGATTTATTTAAAATATTAAATTAACTTAACCAACTGATGAAAAGGATACATTACAAATTTAAGGGTTAATGATATAATTCATATAAATTATAAATAATAAAAGAGATAAGCAACATCTTTGTCTCCTTCCTTGGTTTAATTGATTTCTTTTTTAATATTTTTTTTGAGTAATCGAATGGTAAAGAGAAAAATGTATGCCTGAACCGGGAATCAAACCCCGAACCTTCAGCTTTCCGTGCTGTTGCTCTATCCATTGAGCTAATTCAGGCTTCCTTCCCATCCAAGCATAAATCCTTCCTTTACCTTACTCTCTTGGTCCCATATTCAAATTCAATGAAACATCATTCACAAATTCACAATGAATGGCTTCTACTTTAAGATGACATCTTTGTAATTAGTCCATTTGGCTTTTTTTAAAGTTCCGAGAAATCTTATTATTTCTTCTTAGATATTCTTATTTTTTACTATTACTGAAGTTATAATAGCTCTGTGGCCGAGACCAGGGTCAGATATGATATTTCGTTTACATCTGTCTGTTATATCTGTTGATTCTATAGTTAGGTCTGGATTAGAAGTTGTTCCATTGTAATGTAAATATGTTGGTGTATCGTCAGTATTATATAGTAACTCAACTCCATTTGAAAGTATGTAGCCTTTGATTGTGTGGCCAGCATTATTTATATCAGTATATCCCCAGTCTGGATTATGTGCATTTAAGTCTCCTACAATTAATGTTTTAGATGTAGTGTTTAGGACATCAAGATTTGGGAGATGTAATATTAATAATTTAATATAGTCTACTACCGCTGTGGTCTCGAGGTAGCGTGCTGCCTTGTCATGCAGCGGGCCCGGGTTCGATCCCCGGTCGTGGCAGTTTTTCTGGGTGATGTTTTTATCGGGGTTTTTCCTCACCTGTAAGACAAATGTCAGGAAAACTTTAAGGCCCAAACGGTCCCCGAAATCATATGGCCATCATCATCATCAACATCCTTATCATTATCATCATCATCCTTCACAGGTGTGGAAAGCAACGGGAAGCTACCACACCTACACAATTCCCTAGTAAAGCTGCAAGCATAGCATGAAAATGCTATGATTGCAGTGAAGGACCTGCCTTCGGGCAGAATTACTATGGATGGAACAGTTTTGTAACGTACAACTCCTTAGACCCTACTCTACCATAAGTTGGTACTGTGTAAGCAATTTTAAATGTATGAGCTGAAAAAAGAACTTCTAACGGAATGTTTAGTTAGATAAGAGATACACTGCTAAAATATCATCAGAATAACTATTTACATTTTATTTAACGTGGATACATTTATATTATGAGTGCAGAGGCCTCTTCAGTATACAGTTTACGTTATCTGTCCATAAAATCAGTTCATGGTAGTTAATATTTTTATTAAAAAGAAGGAAACATTCTTATTTCAATAAATTGGGGCTTGAGACACTTTTTTGTGTAAGGTCCAGCTGAAAAAGTTATGCCACTGTCTAATAAAGCTTTACTTTATATAAACCAATTAAGAAGGGTTTTCACTTGAATAAAGAAAAGAGTTTAGATATTTGTTTTTATTGTTTAAATAATCTATGTTTCTTTCTCAATATTTGTTGTATATCATAAACAATTATATACCATCACCTATCTTTAATCTGGAAAACTTGTAAATAATACTTAAACACACAAGAATCTCATATGCTCCTATCGTGTAGTAAAATAGAGTAGTCTCTAAAAAGGTATATCAGATTTGTTTCATTTATGCATCTAAAAACACAGGAACAGGATGTGACAAACCCCATTAAAATTAGTTGTAATAGATAAAAAATCAATGAAATCTTTATAATTTAACTGATTTATATTAACTGGAAAGTGATGTACGAGTATGATAAAAAAAAAGTGTAACACGTCAAACTTGACGACAATTTTTGGAGCTCTGCTTCTTCCACTTTATATCGAAAAAAAATTTTCAAAGAGGACAAAAAAATAATAGTATTACTAATTTAGGCCGGTATTCTTGAAACCAACTCTCCTCTCCCCCACCTCTCTCACTTCCGTAAGTTGAGTCTGAGCACGAGAGTTGGAGATGGTATTCATGAAACCATCTCGTCTCTATCTCAGGCGAGATGGAGACGAGATGGAAAAATGTGCATGTTGGCAATGATTTTAAAAATGCATAGAGAAATAATCCATATGATATTGTGAAATATGGCGTCTTTTGAAAATTGTCTGCAATTTTATAGGTTATGGGAATGTGATTGTTTGCCTAAAATAAATTAAACTTATTACAAAAATGAGGAAATAGAATCTGATTGAGGTTAAACATAAAATATATGTGTGTAACCAAAACGTATTCATGGCAAAATTAGGATTTCCTACATATAGAAATGTCCAACAATGAAAGTAAAAAATATATAATTGTCCAGTTATCCCTTATAAAATTAGTTATCTGAATAGGCTTATATTATTGATAATATTGATAAATATAGTAAGAAGAGTATAAAAGGTCAAATTGTAACATTCCACAGCTTTTATATTTTATACGTGTGTATTGTGACGGAGAAAAGCGTACGTTATGGGATATCAACAAACCAAATTAATATAATATACGTGACCTATTTTATATCAAATTAAAAACAGTATTAGTAATCCATTTGAGATGGCCTATTTTATTTTATTATGTTATCTTTATGGATAATAGGTATACCTTTATGCATAACAGGTAATACTATAGGTCCTAATAATTTTGTAGGCCTAACCTTAAAAGTCGAGATTGTAGCAAAATAATAATTTATTATTATGGTTTATAAAATCATTGATAGGTAACTATGTATTATTTAATTAATTAAGGTAGAATATGTTTATCACTCACCTCATATAAGAACAATATGAGGTGAGTGATAAACATATTCTACCTTAATGAATATACCTCATAGTGAGAATTCCTAAAATAAGTAACTATGTATTAATTTATTGTTGTAATTGTTAACAGAAAACCATTATCAAAATTACACTATGTAGAAAATATTTTAAGAACATGGTAAGAAATTACCATCACCACGTTATGTTAATACATCAAATAAATACAAAGTTATTAATCCATTTTTGATGGTGCATCTTATTTTCCTTCTTTGATAATAAATACACATATGCATAACACGTAATACTATAGGTCTGCCTGGCCTAAAAGTTAAGATTATGGTAAAAAATATACATATGGTATAGGGCTCAACTGCACTTCTACTAGCGCTTGATTTTTCATTTATATTGTTGTAAACTCTTCTTCTGTATTAACTAACATTATTTAATGTTTAAACTTTTTTCAAACAATTTTTATAACATTATTAGACAATTTTGAAATATTTATTTAAATATGCAAATCACAATATTATGACACTGTTAGATAATATTATGATGCTATTTTCTCCAATATGCTACTTTCTCTTAATATTGCAAATATTAGTAATTTAAATTTCATAGCGACGGATAGTAATCGAGGATGATAATCGATATGTGGTTAGATTGTCGGTTAACGCTGGCTCTATAAAACCTGACATATACGCACTGTTGTTCTATTGGACTTTGAAAATATTCCACGCTAGTTTAAGTGCAGTTTTTCCGTTTATAGAAACACTGTTAAGTAACTATGTATTAATTATTGCTGTAATTCACCACAAATCTTTCATCATCATGTTATGTAAATTATTAGTATTGTCTCTTCTCCTTATGGTCATTAATGCTTCTCCTGATACAAGACTATAGCCATAATTTATAAACTTTGATACTCTATCAGTGTTATTCTAAAATTTATATCAAAACCAAAAATGGGACATTATATGTATTATATATATATGCCCACTTACTTTGCCCTACAGTCCTATAAGGGCATTTATATAAACAACCATCTTTAAAATATGTGGTCATTGCATGAAACTTCATTTCAGTTTACTGTTTTACCTCATCCTCACGTCAACATGATTTTTTTTCAAATATGTCCTCTTGAATAGCTGATTGGTTTTACTACTTATATTGCAAGCTCTAGGGCTTTATGAAATACATAAGATAAATGGCACATTCACTAAAGCCCTCCACTGAACCTTTTCCTCAACGAACTTAATCCAGTAAAAATTTCTTCTACTGTCTATTCAACCTACATGATCAACCCATAACAAACTTATAAAACTTATAACGACAAAGTATTTATTTTATTGAGAAAATACCATTAGGAAGGTTTAGATGGGAGGATATTTGGATGAATCTTAGGGAACTGCATATTGGAAATAAACATCTGTTTTTGGTGGACATGAGTTTTGTATGTCATGATAAAAGAAACAGAAGTGAATTCTAGTACTTGGACAATGCAGGGAAATGAAATTAAAGAATAGTCCATACTTATATTTTATTGTGGAATTAATATGTATGACACCTGAAATAAATACAAAATATGTTTAATTTGAAAACATTGCTTTTTATTATTATCAGCATTCATAATTACTCATAACAATTATATACAAGAATCAATATGGATTTACATACATGAACATTACACAGCTATCAATGTACATAAACACACAAATTTGTAACACTAATACCTTATATATTATTGTGAAACATTACTATTTACACATTTTTTAGAATATAATACCTCATCGTGTCCACCACTGTGGTCTCGAGGTAGCGTGCTGCCTTGTCATGCAGTGGGTCCAATTCCTGGTCGGGACAAGCTCCTGGGAGAGGTTTTTTTGGGGTTTTCCTCACCTGTAAGACAAATGTCAGGAAGCTTAGGGACCAATAGTCCCCAAATATCATCTGGTCATCATCATCATCCTTCACCGATGTGGAAAGAAAGCAATGGGAAGCTACCACACCTATAATTACCTAGCAAATCATAGCATGAAAATGCTATGATTGCAGTGAAATACCTACCCTTGGGCAGAATTACTATGGATGGATGGATCATAAGGCTTTTAAGTTTCCATACCCAACTTATGGAAAACAAGATAACAAAACAATAAAGCTTGCCAAGGATCTACCTACTTAATCAAATCTAAATTACTTTAATGAAATTTTATGATGGAAATTTACATTATCAGGCAAATAAATTTAAGTAAGTCAAATTATTACATCTCACGTCATAAAACTGGGTGATTCTCACAGGACCGGTTTCTGAAGTTATTTCCTCTATCGTCAACCAGAACTCAGACTATAGAGTTAATAGAATCTTGGCTGATGATACAAGCAATAGCTTCAGAAACCAGTCCTGTGAAGATCACGGAGTTTTATGAGTAACATGTAATAACTTATTTGACTCACTTAACGGAATATAAAATAATAAAAAAAAAACCCATGGCTTGAAAGGCCTAGAAGGCTCTTGGCCCACTAGCTGGCTGTTGGACTCACTTCCACATGAGTCGATCACAGAGATAGAAGATCATTCACCCAGTGTAGGATTGATATGTGGTCAGCATGTCAGGTCCCCCAGTCATTATAGCTGATTTTCTGAACTTGGAGCCGCTACTTATTGTAGCTACCCAAATGCCTCATGATGCTGAGTGAGCAATGGCCCAATACTGGCCAAAATCACAAGAAAAAATGTTTTCCCCATGGAGACCCGAACCAGCGCAAGTCCGGTAACTCTCTGACAAAGCATCTTGCCTTAACCATTCAGCTATGGTGCAGGACATAAAACAAACAAACTGAATTAAATAAACATGTTCACAATTGGCTATACCAGAAATGTGAATAAATGTGCACGCATTTTAACTTACGTTATCCAATAAATTATAGCGTTAGTGACTTAAAGGACAATTACGAAGTTTATAGCTGATATGTCACATGGAATAGGGCCCTATTTAAATTACATATTAGAACAAATAAAATTTAAGATTATACAAAATGATATAGTGTTACAGATGCACCAACAATTTAGTCGAGGAAATCTGCATTTTTAACACATAATGGTCTATAAATACAACACAAATATGTTCACAGCCTTACAGCAGAGGAAGTATAGAAGACAAAAAAAATACACAATACATGATAGTGTAGTGAAAAGAAAGTGTTCATATAATTTTGTCTAATCACAATCCTAAAATTACAAGTAAAAATACAATGGGAAAAACTCTATTAGGTCCTTCTTAATAACAAATAAGGTAAATCCAGAGTTATTCTACCTCATAACTTGTTGTGTTCTATTTGAACTGGTTTCTGTATATAAAGTATACCATCGTCAGCTTTTCCAGAATGTTGAAATTAACATTGTCGTTCCCTCGATGTCCAGAGCTGACAACTTAAATTTCAACAGTCTGGAAAAGCTGATGATGGTGTACGTGAAATATCAAAACTACTTCAAATAGAACACCAGTTATGAGGAAGGATGACTCGGTATTCACCTTACTTATTATTAAAAGTGGGCATCTATTAGAGCCCTTCTGGCTGTCAATCCATTTGGCAAATCATAAACATCATTCACAACTGGAATAGCATTATTGGTGGCAGATCCTCTATTTCAGCATCGTTTGCCCTCCTCACTATATTGTGTAACACAGTTGTTGCAACTATAACAGTCGTCGTCATTTCAAGTTTGAGTTATAATTGAAATCAGCTCGTGTTTGTGGGTTGAGGAGAGGTGTCATTAAAAAATGATGGCATGCATACCCACTGTCTCCCAGGAGAATGCCAGACACTTCTCCTTCTTCAAATTGGCCACAGACCATGCTACTTTTGAACATACGACTGTCGTGTGCAGATCCAGGCCAGCCTGTAACAATGTTTAAGAATTCCATAGTGAAATTCACAATGGCCTGAAAATTTAAAAAAATCCAAGATATAAAAAGCTACTCTCAATGAAATAAATAAATATATATATATATATTAATTAAATAAAAGTAAAACTTAGTTTTATTCGATTTTCATATTTATTAAGATATAATTCAGTGACAGCTGTTTCGGTACACTGTACCTTCTTCAGACATTAATAAATATGAAAATTGAATAAAACTAAGTTTTATTTTTATTTAATTAATTAATATGGATTTTCATCAAGTAAACACCAACTCAATTGATTATATATATATATATATATATATATATATTCAATTTTTCATATTCAAAATTCTTACTATAAACTATGCTGTTCCTTACGAAAAACTATTCATTTTTTATTCATAGCCATTACAAGCACTTCAGTTTTGTCATTGCGTTAAAACTTTGATGGTTTCGTCAATTGTTTATTGGAAGTAAATTTGGCTCAACTGCACTTTTACTAGCGCTTGATTTTTCAGTTGTATTATTGTAAACTATAGCACTTATTTTGTATTTACTAACATTATTTAATATTTTAAACTTTTCAAACAATTTTTATAACATTATTAGACAGTTTTGAAGTATTTATTTAAATGTGCAAATCACAATTTTATGACACTGTCAGAAATATTGTGATGCTAACTGCTATTTTCTCCACAGAGTATATTACTTAGTCTATGATTTTTCTGTCCACCGATGTGGTCTCGAGGTAGCGTGCTGCCTTGTCACGCAGCGGGCCCGGGTTCGATCCCCGGTCGGGGCAGTTTTTCTGGGTGAGGTTTTTATAGGGGTTTTTCCTCACCTGTAAGACAAATGTCAGGACAACTTTAAGGCCCAAACGGTCCCCGAAATCATATGGCCTTCATCCTTATCATTATCATCCTTACCATTATCATTAACATCATCATCCTTCACCGGTGTGGAAAGCAACGGGAAGCTACCACACCTACACAATTCCCTAGTAAAGCTGCAAGTATAGCATGAAAATGCTATGATTGCAGTGAAGGACCTGCCTTCGGGCAGAATTACTATGGATGGATGATTTTTTCTCTCGCTGTTTTGGGTTATTGCTGGTTGGATCAGCATTAGGGAGCGATAAGTAAGTGTACACCCATTTTTAATAAACGTTTGGTAATTTTAATATTATTAATATATCTTTTTAACATAGATTTGGGGATTTATTGCAAATATTGGTCATTTAAATTTCATAGCGATGGATAGTAATCGAGGATGATAATCAATATGGTTCAATTGTGGATTATTGGTGGCTCTCAAACTCTGGCGCATGCACACTATTATTCTATAGGACTTTGAAAATATTTCATGCTAGTTTAAGTGCAGTTTTTCCATAAATTTACTTGTACCTTAATAAAGAAAGAAAAAATAATGCTTGAATTGTGACTTGAACACTGGATCTCTGATTCTGTACATTAGTACAATACCAATTACACCATCTGAGCACCGATAAGAATGTCAACATTTCTTTCTACTTATACAATTCTCGTTATCCGAAGACCATCAATACCAACATGCCAATTGGAATCTTTTATGCAGAAGTACTTTTATTGAGAATTTATACATTACTTTTGAACGGTAAAGCTTCATACTTTGAAGTTTTTATTAAATTAACACTTTCCAACCTACATTAATTAAGGAAGAAAATGAAGGTTTGGAAAGTGTAAATTTAATAAAAACATGAAAAAAATTAAAATATGGTTATATTTTATTTGTTTATTTATGCAAAAACTATGTTATGTTATGGGATAAATGGTATGAGGTAGTAATCTAGAACAATATTAACACAATACATTTTCAAAATGTTTCTCACTGATATTGGTCTACAAAATCTCCTACTTTGGCACAAATTATTCAGGTAAAAAGCATCATAAATCAAGTATTCACCTAAAATGGTTCACAGATGCTGCTTGGAGGTCTGCTTTTATGTGCTATATATTTAAGACAGTGCACTAATGACTTTATTTCAATTTTCTTACAACACTGATTAAGGCAACTTAAGCCATGGATCACATGTCGTAGATTTACAACACGTAGAAGAACCTGAATTCTAAAAATAAAGCTTCTAAAAAAATTAGTTGGACCTTTCATTATCAGTTTTGAATTACAACTCTAATGATGTCAATTAAAGAGCATAAGGGCCTTCTAGGCCTGTCACGCTTGGAGAGAGGGAGTGAAATAAAATAATAATAATAACTCACAAAATACTTGCTTAACTAGTTTTTGTACATACCTGGCAGTTGAAGGAGAATACGCCCAAGCTATTTCTGAAGATTTCAGGATATTCTCCTCCAGGATTCCTTATTTTTATATGCATGCCATCGATGAATCCAACTACACCACGGAAACAAGCAATTCTATGAAATTCATAATGGAGATGATGAACCTCATCTCCATTAGGGAATGTTATAAATTGTAGTTTCAATTCTGCAATAGAGGTGGATACTTTTCTGATGACAGGTGACACAGTATTTGGCTGATGCCAGAGATGTCTGCCACTACAAGCTGCATACTTCCTGTGAATAGAATTAATAAACAAATTGAATAAATTCACAATTGGTATGACACAATATTTATGCCATAATAAATTTAATATTTGTCTGGCCACACCTTGATTAAGTATTTGTTCCTGAATCGAGTTTAGCATAAAATTAAATGAAGCATTATCAGATAATCTTTCATGTGCATAATTTAAAGAGTGAAGCAAATTATGGGTAAACTTTAGTATTTGACTCTCATCTATTCAATGAATAAGTTCTACAGAATTGCACTGCACATGCACGAATGTTTAATGTAACCTTCACCAGGTGGCAGGATATAAATGTGAAATCGAAATAACCAACCTTCTTAATAAATTCCCAAACAGTTTATGGGAAACTGACATACACCAATTACACTCTTCCTAACCTAACAAAATAAATTGCTTGCATATTATTCAATAAACTATAAACTAATCATACGTATACTAACTTGTCCCAACAAAAACACACGAAATGAAGTTAATTTCTTGAAATTAAATAAGAATAATGTTAAGTATTAAAAAATTAATAGAAATATTGTTTTATTAATTTCTACTACAGTACTTTGAATGAAGATGTTTCATTATTTGCATTTTCCTTATATAATATATATACATACACATATATATCGTACTATTGAATTACTAATTATTATCCAATTTTGTTCGTTATGTGACCGGAGTTAATAAAAATTTCACTTTTTTGCATGTAATATACAAACAAAAAAACAATCATGTTAATGATTATACACGAGTGATATTTTATTTCTCTACATGAATTATTTGTAATCGGTTTATATAGTATTTCCATACACGTTTGTAATAAACAACACTAGATTTTAAGAAAATTCTCACAATGCATATTGAAGAAGTTAGAATATAATGAATCATACAGCATATGTTACATGACTTACCTGTATATCGGGGAATATCCTGAAAGTACAGGCGGCGGCGACGATTCGCTTGATCCCGTAGATTTTGTTCAATTTCCACATCTTCTATTAATTTCTGTGCCTCCAAACCCAAAAGATTATTCACTTTTGGAATTCTGCCATTTTTACTGAGGTGGAGAACAAAGGGAAAGACGGGAATACTGCCGACTTACGATCTGATAGATAGAAGTGAGTAAGGCGTGGCCAAAACTTGAGACGAGAGTTGGTTTCATGCATACTCTCCACGTCATAGAAAGGCGGAGACACTCACTCCGTGAGGAGAGTTGGTTTCAAGAATACCGGCCTTAGTCACTAGAGTCTTCAAGATGCTATTTTTTATAATTTTTTGTGAAGATACAGCCATTTAAATGTTACCTAGTTTTCGAGGGTAACGAAACTGATCCTTTAATTTTGAGCAGCAGTGTATCCATTTTTTTTTTTCAATTTTTTTCTAAAACAGAGATTGAGCGTCAGCAAAATTCGGCTGAATTACAAATTTGTAGGTACTAAGGAAATAAAAACAATTACTTTTAGGTTCTCTAAGAAGAAGATTACTTTTAGGTTTCAAATGTGAGAGAATCTGGCCTGCACATTAACCTTATTTACACTAGTTAATGTAGGCCTATTCGTACTTACCCTTATTATTCGTTCATTTACTGGAGTGACAGTACGAACACTAAACAAGAGAAAAAATTCCACATCATATATCACAAAACAATCATTGCCAGCATCTTTTTTATGCTGATCATATAAACGAACGATGAGGACTGAGAAAAACAGTAGCTGCCATGCACGATACCAAGATAGACTGTTGCCAATTTTTTCGTTCAAAATTAACATATTGTTGACTGGCAATTTTTCCTCAGAATCTGTCTCAAGTCATCACTGACGAGAAAAAAAAAAGCAGCGATCATGAGTTTACTAGTGGCCGGTCAGCAATGCTCTTTGCTAATTAATGCACTGAATTTTGTTTGATTTGTTTAAGTGCACAATAATAGTTCATTAATTATCCTCATAATTTATTATAAAAAATTCTTGGGGGGGCATGGCCCCCTCTCTGGAACTGCCACTGAAATCCGGTAGTCATAATGTCGGTAAAATGAGAGAGATGGTTCTCTTGAAAACTAGTTCCTGTGTTTAAGAAAACATAAAATATGAGGTAAGATGTAAAAAATGACTCATTAATTTATGTATTAAATTTCTAGCTTGTTTTCTTTCCTTAAATGAAGTGACAATTTTTCACATTCAAAGAGTGTGACAAAGACAAGTTCAGTTTTGTGTATGGTAAATGTTATTTGTTTTTACAGTATTCCAGATGAAACAACTCCTCTTGATCGCATGTTAGCACTTGTCAAGTGGTTCCTTACTTCATTCCATGTTGGACGCTCAGACACTATAGCCAAGAAACCTTACAATCCTATTATTGGAGAAACATTCCTTTGTTCTTGGCGGGTAAAGTCAGAATCAAACTCTGTTCCTTGTAAATCAGATGGAAAAAATAATACAAATTTGAATGGAAATCAAGCAGTGTCAGAAGATGTAAAACAGGAAAATGATGTGATGAATGAAACTGTTGAAGTCACATATACTGCAGAACAAGTTTCTCATCATCCTCCAGGTGAGCTTTTTGTCAAATAATTTGTAAATCCATTCCTTTATGAAAATCAGTTTTATTTTGTAGCATTAATCAAATTTTCTCATAATAATTTATGCCATGTTTTGTTGTATTAACCTTATTTTTCTCTTCTGTTTACACAAAATGTGTTCCCTTTCAAACCCAGTGTCTATTATAATGCACCTGATTGTAAATTTGTCTTTTTTTCATTCCTATGGTTTTAAACATGAATTCACTGTGCAATTAGTTTTAAAAAAGTAGCAATATTTGTGAAACCTTTGAATTCAACACATTGAAAGATTTCCCTTTGAGGATCTAAAATGTAAAATATTTTTTTCAAATTATAAAAAAAATAATAAATTGAATCATGTGTTAAGGGAATAATTTTGCAAGAAAAATGGAAATGCTTGTATTTTATAAAGAAAACTAAAAAAAGGATCTTTTAAATGGAAAACTAAAGATTCGATCTGAAATGATTAACTAAACAAATCTTGTTCAATTCATGTTTGAAAATAAAGTTAATGTTTATGTTGTACCGTATTTATGCATGTATAGGTCGCACTTTTTTTTACTTAAAATTAAGTTTCAAAATTAGTCATGAAATGACTCGATAACTGGCACATATCAGGTAGTTTCTGCACTATTGATGTACACCACCAAATTACAGGGTCATGATGTGTCATAAATCACCTTGCCCAGCCATAACTTGCCTTAAATTCATTGCATGGAATTTCCATATTCTTGGCTAACTTAAAGCCTTCGAATCGTATCATTTCTCTACAGATACAGAAAATCTGTCTGCCGTTCTTTTCCATACATAATCCAGGAGAACTCTTTCAAACTGGATATTTCACTTTCTTTCCGTGGAAAGATTGTCGATGTTGTGATGTGTTTTCAAGTGCATGTTTTGTTTGGATCCACCATTGTGTTTTCAAGTGCATGTTTTGTTTGGATCCACTGTTGTACATTTTTTCATCCACATCAAACTTTCTTCTTGCTGTCCTATTTCCGTGTTCTGCTGCATAGTGCACCACTTGTAGCTTGAATTTGGAGCCTTGGAGGTATAACTTGCTCTGCACCATTTCATGTTTACACACAGTGAACAAGAATGACAATAAATGTCGTACCTACCAACTGACCGTCCCTTTTACCCATGTGTTAAAGACTGAGCCGCAGCCCGAATGTACTGTTATGTTACATAGCCGGCAAAAAAGCTTTGGAATTTACAACATTGTCAGATTTAAAAATGGTGTGTGCCTACTTCTGTCTTTTGCACTGCTTCTTAACAAAAATATGACAAATATTTTTTCCCCAATTTATTATCACAAAACTTGGATGTGGCCTATATATACACGCGACCTATACACACATGCGGCCTATACACGCGTAAATATGGTATATGAATATAAGACACATCCCTATTTTGAAGAGTTAATAATAGGAAAAATTATGTGATTTGCATACTGTAATTCAAAACAATGTATAGTCAAATTGTTCTAACTACGTCCCTAAAGAACAAAATTGAGATTTTCTGTCATTACATAATAGTTTTTATATTTAAGAATTTTTTAATCTATCAAATTGTGTTCACTATTGGAGACCATACCACATTTTTTCCCCAACTCTAAACATGATGTAATTGTATGTTTAAGTTAGATTGGTAATGGTCCAGTTTATAAAATCCATTAAACTGACCAAAATTTCTGTTATTTTGGAATCCTTGGGTTTGTTGTGTTCAATGATATAATTAATATTGTTTATTTAGTTTTATTTATATGTTTCTCTTCAAATATAATTTGTCCTTTAGTGAGAAGTGTTAAATTAACAATAAAAAATTGAAATTGTTTATTTACTTTAGTAATCAACATTAGGTCAGTTAGAGCGATCAGTTCCAATTTGTATCATCATCTTGTGTGGGTAAAAATTATATAATGATTATCACTAGAGATCCATGAAATTTGTGAGTCGCAATAATGCAAAATGCTATAATTTTGTCATTTTCTTGTACTATTTCTTAACTCCACTTCCCATAACCTCCAAAAAAGCATTTTTGAATCGTGAAATAACATGAAATCCTACGATAATGCGAAATAACACCAAAATTTAAAATTTTCAATGAATTCCGAAGATTTTTTGTTCTATTTGCGAAATTTTCATAGTGCATTTCTAAACACTATGGATTCCATCTTCTTTTTAACTGTCATATCTGCTTCCTCCATGCAGTCTTGCAAAGAGAAATGGTTGCAACACAGTTT
This sequence comes from Diploptera punctata, assembly GCA_030220185.1. Classification (NCBI taxonomy): domain Eukaryota; kingdom Metazoa; phylum Arthropoda; class Insecta; order Blattodea; family Blaberidae; genus Diploptera; species Diploptera punctata. The sequence goes on along the minus strand of JASPKZ010007224.1, from coordinate 80,817 downwards.
ACAACATGGAGGTAATATCTTCTGTCCTCCTCAGAGATAACCCACTATAGAGATGACCAACGACAATGTTATTCAGTGATGCCTAGACTCCAGAGACCTCAAGCTTTGGCAGAAAATGCTAACCGATTAGAGCTTACTGTTTTATTGGCAAAACAATTTGCGCCATCTATCGATAAAAGTATAACTAATCAGTGTTGAACCCAGTGGCTCAGTCGTCACTTTCGGCATTTGTAATACCACATTTCAAATAATTCCTAGAATAATAATAATTAATTAATCAGATTTTACATCTCACCTCATATTATTGAAAAACTCAGGACTAGTTTCGAAAGGGAACCGTATTTTGAAACCGGTCCTCTGTTTTACAAAAGTGTGAGGCAAGCTGTAAAATTTTATTATTTCAATTATTATTGAATAAAATCTTATGTATTTGTGTTATAAATATATAAATTCAGAACTACTTCTTAATTTCAAAGACCCTCAACTTACTTTATATCCAATACAAGGAATATATTCGTAACATCAGAAAAACAGTTGATTAGTATTAGAAAACTGGAAAAATATTTTATATTTCAATTAATTCTTTTAAAGTATTCATGTAAACTGGTTATTTGTTCAAAATTTTCTTAGAAATAATATTTATTTTGCCTTACATTTTCTTAGAATTAAAGAAAGGATGACCCTGTTTTTCAAGGAAAGGTTCAAATAAAAATAGAGATATCATTTAATAACCATTTATTTATTTTAGACATATGAACAAAAATAATAATAAACAATAGAGAATTTGAGTAATTATGAAGAATTAATGCATTGAGATGACCTGCAAAAAAAACTTATTACTAATTATATTATACAAACAAGCATGTAAAGGAAAAAAAAAGAATGGGGGAATGTACATGTATATCATTGAGCATTCAAGGATTTAGGTTATAAAAAGCTTATTCTGCCCTCAGAATTTATATACCAGACTCAAATTTACTGCATATTTCATTTATTTTTTTTTTAATTTCTTTCCCTACATATTTTGCCAACAAAATTTGGTCCCTATCGAAAAAAGTATGTTCAAAATTACAGGTATTTTACTATCTTACTGATCTTAACATAAGATAATCTCAATCAAACAATGCATTAAATTACAATAAACCATTCATTTCACTGTATTGATGGTGAATTCAGTTATGAATGTCACCTTTCCAGATGGAGGTCAAGAGCAGCATTACTGGACATCTGAATGAAAAAAAAGTTATACAAAGTACGTACTGTAATAATGGACATAGCTTTTTGAATATTTATAAACATACTACAGTTATATGAACATGATAAAATATAAAAATCCTGCATATTATTTCAACAGACTAACCATAAATTAAGCTATAAAAGAAATGGTAGTAAACAAACATTCTCCTATCTAAAATATTAGTTATTTAGCTGAAATAAAAAATTATAAAACAAGTACTTAGAATTAAATATTCCTTCATTGTTTTTTTAAGATTTAATTAATGTATTATATCTTCAGTCTCAAGTACACATTCTGGGGTTCAAGTTACAATATATATATATATTTATATATAAATTCAATATATGGTTATCCTTTGAAAGCAGACAGTTATCTACTATGGCTTGATATGCTTTACTGACTTTATTAACACCGTCTTTTCAGAGGTTGACCAGACAAAGTCTGTAGAACAAGTTAAGGAGAATGTCTAGAAAATGATAATTCAATGGATGGAAATTATGGAAGAGTAGACATGGAATGAATAAGATAGATGGAGGATCTTATCTAAAACTTAACCCCCAGAACAATGATAGGAGGCTAGATGAAGAATAATAATTCAATACAGTTACGTCAAAGATATGGCATCTATGTACCTGTCACTAGAAAAAAAAATAAGTTACATAAAATCGTTTTATTTTTAACACTGTACACTGTACTAAAATTTCTGTACACAATATATAGAATAAAAATTATACATAGGAAGATTTTCCATTATATCATATAAGTAGTGGAACAGTGGCATGAGAATCTTGTATTATGCTCAGGAAAAATATTATGAATTGCAAGCAACGTTTTAACAAGCATTAGAAAATGTTTATAAAGTAGGAAATGTTACTAAAAACAAAACCGTAACCAAATAATTCCGTAAAAGTAATTTTAAAAATTCTGTGATCTAATGGAAACATAAGCCAATTCATATATTTTAATATTGTATTTTGATGCAATAATTATTAATAATACTTACTAGAATATATTCTTTTAACAGACAATTAATTCTAATCACAAAAACAAAAAGGGTTGCATGATTGCTCCAACATTTTAAAATATGCAGCCAACATAATAGAATAAAGTATACAGTTTATTATGATATAAATAAAAAAACTAGGAAAATTATTCAAAACTAATATAGGCTATTATGGAATACTTCAAATGTTTATATCATGATTATTTTTCTACTAAAATTAAGAACAAGTCTGTTGGCTTCACTTCTCACTGCAGACGATATAGCTTTAGGATATAGTGACTGCAGCGCTCTAAGCATTGGCAGAAAAAACTAGGCCTGGCATCACTCTCTTCCATTTGCATCGGCCTGGAGTGGTCCTTCTCATGCTCAAATATGGTTTCTCCATAGATTTTAAGTTCTATGGCCAATATGAATTCCAAGAAATACAAATTATATCAATGTGTAAGATAAGTTTTTCCCCCTAAATTTTTGCTGACAAAATTATCAATTTTATATCAATCATTATTAAGTAATGGTATGTTCAAATCTGAAGAAAACATTTCTTTAAGTATAAGCAGTAACCTGACAATAATGCAAACACTGCCAAATTTGAATAAGCCAACAATGGACCATGAGTAATTATATCATATTGATAATTAACATTATTCCCAATTTAATTAAAACAGAATTTAATTACATAAACACATTTTTTCTATTGGATTACATATCTATGACATGGATTTTTAACAAAATGTAACAAAACAAATACTGACAGTTTAAACAACAATGGTCATGCACAATTTTAATTTCCCCTTTTTCCGCCCTTCAAACTTTGTTTCAATTAACAGATACATTCAGTGAATGTGAAATGTATACCTTGATCTATTTGTGTTTTACTTAAGTCTCAAGTAATTTTCATTAAAATTTGTTTTTTGTTTTTTAATTTTCTACCTATTGTCATGCCAAAACCAAGTGTATCAGCCACTCTTAAGAATGAGAATGCAGAGATACTCACCATGGTTGATTTTTCTTAAAAGGTAAATTTTGCTTACAAATTAGTGTCTAGGATTAAAATTTTATGCACTTTAATGTATTAAAATCAATATCAATTTTACAAGGTAAAAGTTGACGTTAAACTACTGGATATATCATTCTTATTGTGTTTAATATACTAAACTAGGATTAAAAAGACTGCAATTTAATTTTTTTAGAATAATACCGCCAAATTCCCAGTAACATCGAAATCTTGAAATTTTAAAACAAATTTTCCCTAAAAAAACACTTTCACAGATCTTTAATTATCTCTTAAGAGAGGGACATATGCTAAAAATGATTCTGAGAAATTTGAATGAAAAAAATTGAGAAGTGATGATCTCTAACCATAATACCAGGTCAAGATTGCTAATAGATTTGAAATACATGAATGTTCAGATGAAAATGTGACAACCAAGGAAGAAACTGATGTCAACAGATAATGGGAGAAGATAAGAGATACTATTGTCAGAATCAGAAAGGGTAGATTATTTAAAAAAGAGAGAAGGTATATGGTTTTATGAGGAATGTGTTGACATTATAAATAATAGAAAGCTAGCAAAAAAAAAATTGATTACATGAGTCAAATGAGGTAAACTTAGAACAATGGAATAACCACTAAGTTTTTATAGAGTAAAAAGAGGGAATATTTGTGAGAAAACTTAATGATCAGGAAATAAACACAAGAAGTAGAAACATCAGGGAATTAGGATAGAAAGGAAAGGGCATCAGGCTAAAACAAATATAATTAGGAATAAAAATGGGGATATGATTCCAGATTCCAATAATATGTTAAATAGATTGAAGAATTACTTTAATCAGCTATTAAATATACATGCACAACATGATATTGAATAGGTTGATTTACAGACAGCAGAAAATATTAGTCATAGAGCCAAGCATGTTTGAGGTTGAAATGGCAATAGAAAAATGAAAGAAGTATAAAGAATCAGGTTCAGATGGGAACCTTGCAGAACTGATATCATGGTAGAAAAAATTATAAACAAGATTCACCGGTTCCTTAGTATGATTTGTGATAGAAGCTCTTCCCAATGAATGGAAAAATTGAATATGGTACCAATCTATAATAAATGAGATAAAACTGATTGTAACAACTACAGGCATATTTCATTATTTTTAACTTTGTACAAAATTCTAAATAAATGTTAGTATCTGGACTCATCCCCATATTGACAACATAGGTGATCATCATTTTGGGTTTAGAGGAAATATACCTACAGTAGATAAAATTTTTAATATTGTACAGATATGAAAAAAAATGGGAATATTATAGTACTGTAGATCCACTATAATTATGTAGACTTCAAAAAGGTATATGATTCAATCAAGAGAGAAGTTGTATGGTATCTTGCTGGAATTCAGAATTCCTAAACATTGATACTTTTAAATGAGCTAAATGGCACAAAGAGTAAGGGGAGGGTGGGTAATCACTTACCAGACACTTTCAAGTTTGCTATGGGTTAATGCAAGGAGATGCACTAATTCTTCTGCTATTCAGTTTAGTACTAGAGCATGCATTCAAATCTTTAAAGGATAAAGAAGATGTACAACTCATTGGTGTTATTCAGCTGTTGGTATATGCTGATGTATTATTATTAGGCAATAGCAAGGAAAAAGCCAACAAATATATTCTATTAAATAACACTAACTGGATGTAAATATCCATAAAAGTAAATATATTTTGACATATAGAAGTACATTATGTAGTGGAAATGGACAGTTAACAACAAATGAAGGAAATTTTGAAGAAGTGACTGAATTTAAATATCTAGAAACAATGATTGCAAACAGGAATGAGGTGTAGTAAGAAATTAAACATAGTTATTAATTAAATATGGATTTTCATCAAGTAAACACCAACTCAGTTGATTAATTAAACATAGGCTCAACTCTGGAAAAGCATGCTATTATGCATTACAACGACTCTTGTCATCCCAATATCTCTCAAAAAGTTATTGTAAAAATACATAAAACTGTTATTTTTCTCAAGTTATATGTATGTGAAACATAGTCTCTTACTTTACAGGAGAAGAAAATTTTATGAGTACTGAGAATAAAGTTCTTAGCTAAATTATTAAACTTAGCAGGGAAAAAAACAGACAAGTGAATTAATGAAGAAGACTACAAAACAGTGAGCTACATGGCTCAAATGGAGAATGATTGAAGGACATTAAAACTTCTAGTATGAAAATCAGAGGGAAAGCACCCAGTAGGTAGGCCAAGAATGAGTTGGGAGAATAATATTGACAATGATTTGAAGGCAGTGAATTAACAGGGAATGATTGGAAAACTTAAGCTCACTAGGGATGCGGTATGAACCTTCGGGTTATAGTGCTAGTGTGTTAGATAACTTATACTAAATGCAATAGTATGCAAATTTTATCAGTACTTTTCTCCCTGCGGTCAGGTTCTTCACTACAAACTCAACATTAATAATACCTTGTTTCAAGTTTTACTAGGAATCTGTAAAAATATGATGACTTAAGTTATTTTCCACATACTACTATCTCTTTCTCATGATGTCCATGTGATCAGAGAGCAAGTTCATGTGCAGGGGATGAGAGTATATAGCTAGCTGGAGTCATTTGTATTTCACAGAAAACAATTCTAACAGGGTTTTTGACTCTGTCGGAGAGCAAGAAAATCCCATTAGGATTTACCTTTCTATACGAAGTTATATTTTATATCTATATGAGTATATTTGGTGGCATATGTACAGCTGCCAAATGAGAAAGTGTCCACTGTCTGTAAAATTCATATTTGTTAGAATATTTTCACTACTACTCCATAGACTGCGATGGGCAGGACATGTTGCTCATATGGGGAATCAAAGACTTGCATGGAAGCTTCTTGTAGGAAAGCCAGAGGGGAAAACACCCAGTTGGTGGACCAAGAATAAGGTGGGAGAATAACATGAACTATGATTTGAGGGAAGTAGATTATACAGGGAACGATTGGAAAGCATTAGCTCAGGATAGGAATAGGATAGGGATGTATGGAGAACTTATGTCCATGTGGCCATGAACCTATGGGTTCGATAGTGCCAGTGAGTAAGTAAGTAGGTAAATTTTCACTACTACTCAGAGAAGAGAATGCTATAGTTATTGGGCCTCAGTTTGAAGTATCCTGATATCTAGTTCTATTAAAATATTACTGTATGATAGTGTTATATCTTAGTAACATTGTGGACTGGTATTTATAAGGTCGTGCATTCAAACATGACCTAGTGATTTTACTTTTTTTTTTAAGAAAGAGAAATGTAATTCCTCCATCCTCCTTTATGACTTTTAGGGTCGAATTTATAAACACATTAGACCGTAAAAGGTGTTCTCTGCTGAGAAAGTTTTATCCTAATACATTTTGCTTACTCAGAAATCTATTCATGCGATAATACCTGACGAGGTAACTTAAGATCATAGCTCAAGATAGAAACTTATTGTGAGAATCCCGAAGGGAACTGATGGTAACCGATGTAGTTTGAAACCTTGCCGCTTTATCCAAGATGTCGGACCTTGAAGACTTCGATCATGTTTTCGGTATACGCGGAGAAGAGGAATTTGATAGAGTCTACCAAAGAATTCAACTGGAAGAACAGGAGAATCGGCGTAATATTGCACGACGCAGACGTCATTGTATACGGTATTATTTGCGGAATGCAAGCGTAAATGCGTTCTTCTATAGCAGACGAAAATAACGGAAGTGGTTTTATCGCTGAGAATTCTGGGTAATTCGTTGCCAATATTATGAAAACGTCGACTTTCATGCATGACCAATAAGTCGGCCGTTAATTTGATCTCAGCAATTGCTCACAGTGAGTCAGCTCACCAGTGATTGGAAGTAATTTGAGTAGAGACTAATGTATTTGCATGTGGCCCTTAGTAATTAACACCAGTTTCATGAATTTATTATGGTATTATCTTTTCATTATTTATTAAACACGGAAACTAGTTTTCAAGAGAAGGATCTCTCTCATTTTCACCTGACATAATGACAGTCATAATGTCGGTTGAAAATGAGAGAGATCCTTCTCTTGAAAACTAGTTCCTGTGTTGAAAGAAACATAAAATATGAGGTAAGATATAAAAATATGACTCATTAATTTAAGAAATATGTTATTCTCAACAAAAAAATATTTTGTGAGATAAACATAAAAAAAACATACATGCATCTGCTATAGAATATTTAAACACTTAAAAGTAAATAAAACCATGATTCAATATTTACTCCATCTTCCTCCCAACTCGATCATATCTTGCAATCAACTGGGCATGGAATCGACTAGTATTTTTAAATAATGGCTTTTCTCGAGCTACAGCATCCCAACTAATCCTGAGTGTGGCTTTCTTCAGAAGAATAGTAGTGGTGGGTTTGGTGTCATAGAATTACTGAGGTTGGGACAACTTGTTACAGACCACAGAGTCAATTTGTCTTATAATTAAAATTAGTCAAAGAGACTATTTGTTATAAACATAATTCTTGATGTATTTAAAAGTGACTGCATTATAATTAAAATTGGTTGCTCAAGAAGTAATTTCTAATATAATTAAAATTAACCACAGAGAGAATTAGTCATATAATTAAATTTGGTCACAGACAATTCATTGTAATTAAAATTGGTCAAGAAATAATTAGTCATAATTATAATTTGTGGGAGATAATTCATCATATATATATATAATTGGTCATAGATAATTTGATACATTATTAAACTTGGTAAAAAATAATTCATCTTATAAGTAAAATTAGTCATGGAGACAATTTGCTATAATTAAAACTGACCGAGAAGTAATTTATGTAATTAAAATAGGTCAGATATAATTTGTTATAATTAAAATTTGCTAGAGATAATTTGTCATATATTTGAAACTGGTCGGAGATAATTCATCTTATAAATAAAATTGGTCACAGAGACAATTTGCTGCAATTAAAATTGGTCTAGAATCAAAATAAAAATCAAAACTCACAATCTTTGATTCATTAAGCACATTAACCACTGTTCCATGAAAGGTAATTATTGCATTATTTCTTCTTAAACACCTTGATCCAATGTGGAACTTAAAATATATTCTCTGTTCAAAAGTGTGGCCACTTTCATTTTTGACTACTGTATCTATGAAATATACATTTTAAATTAGCAATATAATTTTATTATTGTCTAATGTTGGTACCCCTTGGTCAAATAGCATCATTCTAGGGACCAGAGATAGCTGAGAGAAATATATTAGTGTATTTTATTTTAATAAATGAGTTGGAGAAAATGTTGTTGGAATTTGACTGAAGATGGAAGTAATACTATACTTTTGAAACCGGTATCGTGAAGACATGCAACTTTGTGAGGTGCGATGTTAAAACATTTTCTCCAACTCATTTATTAATGTAAATACCTCAGTGTTTCCTCCCATTGTAATTTTAATTAAATATTAGTGCATTGTTTGTTATAGTTACTGCTTTTTATGTGGAGTGCCCAGAAAAGAAAATGTATTTGAATGCTTCCATATGGACAAAGTCAAATTTTTCTGGCATGTCTATTGGTGTAAGCATGATTGGAGATCTGAGCCTCACTCTGCTAGACCATGGAGAGCAATATGATTTTTCCTTGCCATCTGCATATGCACGCTCTATCATATCAGTGCCATGGGTGGAGCTCGGAGGAAAAGTAACCATTAACTGCCCTACCACTCATTACTCTACAGTTATAATCTTCCATGCCAAGGTAATAACAAACAATCTCTTATACTATTGTTTTGTGTTTTAATATTAATAACAGATTTATTAAATTTGAAGAGAAAAATTTTTCTAGGTCTAGGCGAAAATTTTTCTCTTCAAATTTAATTTATCTTTCATTGAGAAATGTTAAATTAATAATAAAAACATCATTAGAAGCCTTACTAGCTTTATAAAGTAATGTTAAATTCCCAATAAATGTCTTCTTAACTAAGAAGCCGCCATTTGCAAAGATAGAAGCAATGGTTTCAAAAGCATTTGGCGATAGGGAATTACAATGTATATAAGAGAAAAATTTGCATCTAGATCGTAACTCGCCTCGGTAGCTCAGTTGGTAGAGCACTTGGCCCGGAAAGCCAAGGGTCCCGGGTTCGAGTTCCGGTCTAGGCGAAAATTTTTCTCTTCAAATTTAATTTATCTTTCATTGAGAAATGTTAAATTAATAATAAAAACATCAACAGATTTATTACCAGTTTTTTGTTTTAGTTCAGGTGATAACTAATTTCTGACTAGCAAGTCAGAGTTTTAATATCTGGTTGGAATAGAAATGTTAATTTAAAAATGAATCACTATGGTAAGAGGTGTGGGAGTGTAAAATTTCTAACTGCAAGATTGTTCACCACAAGCCTGCATTAAATTCAAAACTCCTTTGCAATACATATTCTGAGAAGGTACATGTATTGTTGATACAAATTTTTCTTGTCAAATGGGAGTCCCCTTGGTCCTTTTTGACAAAAGTATTATACATTCAGGCACTAGGATTTTAAACTTTTCCCTTCTCTTGATCATCATCCTTCATACAGCATACCTTTACTATTCAAATACTAGCCCAACATTCCTCTCTGTGCAGAGTAAAAGTGCACATTACCTACTTAATGTGATTTCTTCAGCAGACAATACATATTAATGAATGAGTTGGAGAAAATGTTTTAACATCTCACCTCACAAAATTGTGTGTCTTCACGATACCAGTTTCAAAAGTATAGTATTACTTCCATCTTCAGTGAAATTCCAACTGTTGAAATTTCGTCGTTAACATCATCATCTGAACTGCCATCTGGTGTAGATTTTACGAACTTGGAGATTAAATTATTCTCGTCAGGGATATCGAAATTCATTGCTTTATATTTATTCTTCTGAATGTATATCTTTTCCCAAATTGTTAATTCTAAAGGTTTCTCCAAATGTTTCAAAAGTTTAATGTATTTTCCGATTTTATGATTTTCTAGCAAACTGTGAGCTGCAATTGCCGATTTTTCAATTTCTGCATTTTTAATATTTCTAAAGTGTTCTTTTGTACGAATTTCTAAATTCCTTTTAGTTTTTCCTAAATATACTTTATTGCAGTCATTAATCGACATTAAACTTTTGAAACATTTGGAGAAACCTTTAGAATTAACAACTTGGGAAAAGATATACATTCAGAAGAATAAATATAAAACAATGAATTTCGATATCCCAACGAGAATAATTTAATCTCCAAGTTCATAAAATCTACACCAGATGGCAGTTCAGAAGGTGATGTTAACGACGAAATTTCAACAGTTGGAATTTCACTGAAGATGGAAGTAATACTATACTTTTGAAACCAGTATCGTGAAGACATGCAACTTTGTGAGGTGAGATGTTAAAACATTTTCTCCAACTCATTTATTAATATAAATACCTCACACTGTTTCTTCCCACTGTAAATTTAATTTTAAAAAATACATAAATTGAAAGTAGACCATATAAACTTTATACATATCTGCCTAGTGCAGACTGCAATGTAAAAAGAGTGCAGGAGGAAATATTGGAACATGCATGTCGATTTATTACCTGTCAAATTTAAGGTCCTATATTTCTGATAGCAGTGTGGCACTTTGGGGGTAAGCATTATGTTAATTTTTAAGTGAAAATATTCATTGATCTAAGTGGCATTATAGTTATTTATCTTACAATGATTGAAAGTGAGAATTTATGAATTAGTTGATATGTTTATGGAATTTAAAAAAAAAAATTCAAGTTCTTGCAACATACGTGAATCATATTGGAACTCCTGAACAACTTATTGTTATGAATCTTAATTTTTCTTTTTTAAACAAACCAAGCACATAATCTTAATCTACAGATTTTCTGTTACGTTTGCACATTGTTTCCATTTGTTTGCACACATTTTTGCCATTGTTCTGCAAGTCTGGTAAATTCCCTTGTGGTAGAAATCTGTTCCAGGCGCCCAAAGATATTGACTCGCTCCTTTCCAGATGTCCTCCAGCATCTCATAATCACCTTCCAACTGTTTCTTTGCAGGACTGATGAGTTTGTAGTCAGATGTGCCAAGTCAGGAATGTAGGGAGGATGCATAAGAGTTTCTCACCTAAATTTCCTTACTTTCACCATGGGTGACACAGGTAGTGAGATATTGCACATTATTGTGCTGCAGGAAAATCATCTCTCTAGTGCATTTATCATATAATGCATGATGGAGTTTCAAAGTATTCTGATGTAGTGAGCAGCATTTATGATCTGTGCAGATCCAAGAAATTCAACCCTTTGCATCCCAGAAGTTGCTGGCCATAGCTTTCACAGCTGATCACATTGTTCTTGCTTTCTCTTTTTGATGACAAATCCCAATGGTGTAATTCTATGCATTCTGTTTCAGGTTGTAATGTTGAAACCAACTTTCTGTGCCTGTCACATTGTTCATTAAAAACCTCTCTCTCCTTCTTTTTGAAATCTCTGAAGAAGACCTTGAGTGACAGTTTTGTTGTGAACTTTGTGGTCTTCAGTCCAATCAACTTGGGTTCCCAGAGTAACAACTTTTTTGATAGCCCAAGCTTTGAATCCTTTTCAGCAATGGCTTAACATTCCTATTTCAAGTTTTGTTTGAATGTTCAGTTCACAGTAAACCTGTCTGTCTGTCTGTCTCTAATCAATTCATTAAGTTTTTCACCTGTTGCACTATATGGAGGCTCATTGCTGGGGTGGGGCGAAACTCATTTTTTGGGATTTTAAAAGACAAATATAAGCCTAGCCTGGGTTTTGAACCCAGGACCTTTGAACTTTCTATGTCAATGCTCTTCTTGTTTCCATCTTAGGCCACCTAGGCCTCCAACTTATACATAGTTAATTCCCTAACCCCAAATGCTACGAGCCATTGCTACGATTTTTGCAAATGGCGGCTTCTTTGTTAAGAAGACTTTTTATTGGGAATTTAAACATTACTTATAAAGCCAATAGTGCTTCTTTCAATGTTAATATTATTCGTTTTTTAAACACCTTAATGATGGACAAATTATATTTGAAAAGAAAAATATACGCCTAGACTGGCAGTTCAGAAGGTCTAGGCGTATATTTTTCTTTTCAAATATAATTTGTCCATCATTAAGGTGTTTAAAAAACGAATAATATTAATCATTTTGGATGCTCATATTCCAATATTTTGAATGTTATCACCCATCTTCTAATACTGTTGGTGTCCTTGCATACTTCTCTATATGCACACTGAAATCTAAGATGAATTTCAGTAGCAGATTTTTCCTCTTTAACAAGGAATTCATTGACACTACACTGTCAGAACAAAACATCAGTCTCAGCCATTTTGCAAATATTGTGTGAGATCACCTGATTTAATGATGTGACAATATATCAACACACAGTGTATAGTCTTCAGATTATGAACATGCAGTCGTTTTGTTACATAATTGGAATTGTAACAATAGGTTGCTAATGACTTTTAGTATCATCTATCTACTCAGTGCGGAACTTGAAGCATGTGAAGTGCAGTGGATGACATTAAAATACACACATACTTTTAATATGATTCTTGCACATGATTTTATTACATCTTCTTCTCCACTTCATGGATTAGGCTAACTGCCTGTTCCGTCATCGCAGTGTCTCCTTCCATCTCCTTCTCGGCCTCCCTACGTCTCTCTTTCCTTTAGGTCCATATTGGTAAGCTAATTTTGGCAGTCTGGCATCTTCCATCCTTCCAATATGTTCAAACCATCTTGTTCTATATGTATCCATTCTTGAGTTGAGAACTTCCACTTCTAATTCTTTTCATATTTCTTCATTTCTGATTCTGTCTTCTCTTATACATCCTATTTGTTTTCCTCAAAAATCTCAAATCACAACTTTGTATTCTACTAATTGCCCTTTGTGTAGGTACCCAACTTTCACATCCATAAAGTAACATAGGAATTAATTGTTTATTTTAGGAAATAGCATTTTGAGGTTCTTTTAATCAAGTTTTTGTGAGAATCATCTTACCTCAAATTATAATTTGAGGTAAGATGTTCCCATTCTCACAAAAGCTTAACATAGGAATTGCCAGACCATTTAGGGTCAGATAAATTGAATTATTTATAACTGATTTAAGCTCAATCCTTCAATATTTAATTTTAGGAAGTTACATTTTGAGGTTATTTTAATTGGGAAAGCTGACGATAAAACAGAATTGTTTTGAAACATGTCCAAGAACAAATCAACATTAATATTGAGGTAAGATGTCCAGACCAAAAATAATATAATCAATCCTTCAAACTTGTTTTATTTTGTGTGGTATGTTGTTTCAGCCATTCTATGGAGGAAAAGTTCATGAAGTCACTGCAGAATTGAAAAATGAAACTGGTTCTATTATATACAGAGTCCAAGGAGAATGGAACAGTCATTATGACTTTATTTCTTCAGATGTATGTTATATATATTTTTATTCTTTTAAACTTTAACATTAAATGTTGATAAAATCAGAAGTCCCATGTTCTGTATCCTTTCTCTAGAATGGTTAACAAATTTATCTATTTATTTATTCAAACTCAGAATTTGACTTTATGTATATAAAATAATGTCACAAACATACATTTCTTTAATAAATTAATGAGTCATTTTAACATCTTACCTCATATTTCATGTTTTATCAAACACGGTAACTATAGTTTTCAAATGATCTTGTCATTCATTTTCAACCGCCATTATGACTACCGGTTACCGTGTTTGATAAAACATGAAATATGAGGTAAGATGTTAAAATGACTCATTAATTTATTATAAGAACCTCATAATGTGTTTCCCAATTTTAACTTTGAATACATTTCTTTATCTCTGAAATACAAACTTTTCTCGACTTTCTGAATCTATGACAGAAATACAGGCACAATAATTTAATACAACTTTTAATATTTTCACAAACAGTATATGTTCCCCATATGAGAAGTCACTATTGTTTACAGTATTATTTATTCGTATAAGAGAGGAAAAACTTAAATAGTGATTATATTAATAATTAAATTAATGTTTTTATTACCTCACCTCATATCCTTTTTCTTCTATACTGCAGTTTCGGAGCTTATCTCCATCGTCAGTAGCCTCTGGTCGACCGGTGTTATGTCGTTTCTTGGCGGTTTCCTTCTTACTTCTATCGGTGGACCGATGAACCTCTGGATCAGGTCAAAATTTGCAGGAGTTTCAAAATTCATGAGTTTGTCTTTTTTGTTTTTTTGGATATGGATTTTTTCCCAGACTGTGAGTTCCTTTAGTTTATCTGTTTGTTTGATTAGGCTAGCTTCTGTATCAATTAAATGTTTTTCAGACCAAGCATGGGCTGCTACTGCTGACTTGTCCACTTCACCCTTTTTTACATTTCTAAGGTGTTCCTTCAATCTAGTTTTTAAATTTCTTTTTGTTTTTCCTATATAGATTTTGTCGCAATCTTGACATTTGATCTGATATATTCCTGATTTATATTCTTCTCCAATTTTTTCATTTTTGTTGGTTTTAATTATCTTGTTTAGGCTGTATTCATTCTTTGGGGCCAATCGAATGTTAAACTTATTGAAAATTTTCTGGAACTTGTGGTGTTTTACAGGATGGTAAGTGAATTTTTTGAATCTTATGTTCTCTTCTGTTTGTTTTTTAAGTGTGCTTTCATTAATTAGTTTTTGCCTTTTAAACTTATTTATTTTCTTGTGTACCATGTTCTCTTCATAACCATTTTCTATTGCTACTTTAATTATGTATTCTTTTTCTTTTTCATATTTTTCTCGGTTCAGGGGTACATTCACCAATCTGTGTGTTAGGCTATTGAATACAGCTTCTTTGTGAGCGAAATGGTTGAATCCTGATGCCTTAATGTAGTTATCTTTATGTGTGTTCTTTCTGTATATTCCAAATTCTATTTTGTTTTTTTCGTTTCTAGTTAGGGTTAGATCCAAAAATGAGATTTGTCTGTCAGTTTCAGTTTCCATTGTGAATTTTACAGTTTTGCTCTGAAGGTTCAGGAGTTTTAAGGCATCTTCTATTTGTTTATGGTTTATAATGGCTATTATATCGTCAACGTATCTGCGCCAAAATTTGAAAGTTAATGGGTGTCCCCTTGTGATTTTCTGTTCAAAACTACCCATGAATAAATTGGCCAGAAAGGGAGATAGGGGGTTCCCCATGGAAAGTCCAAAATTTTGTTTGTAGTATTTCCCATTGTATGTAAAGAACATTTGTTTGATGCATAATTTTGTCAAAATGATGTATTCTTCTATCTTTTCCTTTTCCAAATTATTATTCATTAACCATTTTTCCAGAATTTCAATGGTGGTTTCTCTTGGGACACTGGGAAATAATGAAACTACATCAAAAGAAACTAACCTGTCAGTTGGTTCTAATTCTGTGTTCTTGAAATTCTCTATCAATTCTAATGAATTGTCGATTGAGAGGTTCTCAAACCCTCCCATATTCTTATATTCGCTACATAACCATCTAGCTATTTGGTATGTAGGGGACCCTATACAGTTGATAATGGGTCTCATTTTGTTTCCTGCCTTATGTGTTTTTGGGAGGCCATGCATATTGGGGTTTTTAGGGTTGGGAACCTTTAGGTAAAACTTTTTTTGTTTGGTTAGGATATTGTTTACATTCTTTAGGGTGTTGTCCACCTCTTTGATGCATTTCGGAAGTGGGTCAGATTTAATTTCAGTGTATTCAGTTGATTCCAAAAGATTGTACATTCTATTTTTATAATCAACAATGTCCATGATTACTACTTGATTTGCTTTGTCAGCTTTTGTGACTATTACATTTTTCTTGTTTATTTCTTTGAAAATCATCAAAGAAGAATATGATCATCATGAAGAATATATATATCTGTGTGTCTGCACATGCACTATTTGGCCCCTAAAGTTACCTGACGTTAGTCTAACTGGTTAGGTAAAAGCAGAGATAACCCACTATAGAGATGACGAACGACAATGTTATTCAGTGATGCCTAGACTCCAGAGACCTCAAGCATTAGCAGAAAACACTAACCGATAACAGCTTACTGTATTATTGGCAAAACAATTTGCGCCATCTATCAATAAAAGTATAACTAATCAGTGTTGAACCCGGTGGCACAGTTGTCACTTTCGTTGTTTGTAATACCACATTGCAAATGATTCCTAGAATAATAATAATTAATTAATCAGATTTTACAGCTCACCTCATTTTATTGAAAAACTCAGGACCAGTTTCGAAAGGGAAACGTCTTCCGAAAACGGTCCTCAGTTTCACAAAATTATGAGGCAAGCTGTAAAATTTGATTATTTCAATTATTATTAAATGAAACCTCACAGTGTTATAAATATATCAATTCAGAACTACTTAATTTCCAAGACCCTCAACTTACTTTTTATATAACACAAGGAATATATTCGTAACATCAGAAAAACAGTTTATTAGTATTAGAAAACTGGAAAAATATTTTATAATTCAATTAGTTCTTTTAAAGTATTCATGTAAACTGGTTTTTTGTTCAACATTTTCTTAGAAATAACATTATTTTTTGCATTACATTTTCTTAGAATTAAAGAAAGGATGACCCTGATTTTCAAGGAAAGGTTCAAATAAAAATAGAGATATCATTTAATAACCATTTATTTATTTTAGACATATGGACAAATAATGTCCACTGCTGTGGTCTCGAGGTAGCATGCTGCCTTGTCACACAGCAGGCCCGGGTTCAATCCCCGGTCAGGACAGTTTTTCTGGGTGAGGTTATTATCGGGGTTTTTCCTCACCTGCAAGACAAATGTCAGGAAATCTTTAAGGCCCAAACGGTCCCCGAAATCATATGGCAATCATCATCATCCTTATCATTTTCATCATCATCATCCTTATCATTTTCATCATCATCCTTCACCGGTATGGAAAGCAACGGGAAGCTACCACACCTACAATTCCCTTGTAAAGCTGCAAAGCATAGTATGAAAATGCTATGATTGCAGTAAAGGACCTGTCCTCGGGCAGAATTACTATGGATGGATGGATGGAACAAAAGTAATAATAAACAATAGTGAATTTAAGTAATTATGAAGAATTAATGCATTCAGATGACCTGCAAAAAAACTGATTACTGAGTATATTATACAAACAAGCATGTAAAGGGGGAAAAAATGGGGAAATGTACATGTATATCATTGAGCATTCAAGGATTTAGGTTATCAAAAGCTTGTTCTGCCCTCAGAATTTATATGCCAGACTCAAATTTACTGCATATTTAATTTTAATTTTTTTTTAATTGCTTTCCCTACATATTTTGCCAACAAAATTTGGTCCCTAACAAAAAAGGTACATTCAAAATTACGGGTATTTCACTACCTTACTGATCTTAACATAAGATAATCTCAATCAAACAATGCATTAAATTACAATAAACCATTCATTTCACTGTATTGATGGTGAATTCAGTTATGAATGTCACCTTTCCAGATGGAGGTCAAGAGCAGCATAACTGGACATCTGAATGAAAAAAAATGTTATACAAAGTATGTACTGTAATGGACATAGCTTTTTGAATATTTATAAACATACTACAGTTATATGAACATGATAAAATACAAAAATCCTACATATTTTTTCAACAGAATAACCAAAGTAAGCTATAAAAGATATGGTAAAAAACAAACATTCTCCTATCTAAAATATCAGTTCTTTAGCTGAAAAAAAAAATAAAACAAGTATTTGGAATTAAATATTCCTTCATTGTTTTTTTAAATTTTAATTAATGTAATATGTCTTCAGTCTCAAGTACACATTCTGGGGTTCAAGTTACAATACAGTATATATATACAATATATGGTTATTCTTCGAAAGCAGACAGTTATCTACTATGGCTTACTATGATTGACGTAACTTTACTGGCTTTTATTAACACCATCTTTTCAGAGGTTGACCAAGATATAGACAAAGTCTGTAGAACAATTTAAGGAGAATGTCTAGAAAATGGTAATTCAATGGATGGAAATTATGGAAGAGGAGACATAGAATTACCAAGATAGATGGAGGATCTTATCTAAAACTTGACCCCCAGAACAATGATAAGGAGGCTAGGTGAAGAATAATAATTCAATATAGTTACGTCAAAGATATGACATCTATGTACCTGTCACTAGAAAAAAATAAGTTACATAAAATCATATTTTCTTTACACTGTACTAAAATTTCTGTATGCAATATATAGAATAAAAATTGTACGTAGGAAGATTTTCCATTAGATCACATACTGTGGAACAGTATCATAAGAATCTTGTATTATGCTCAGGAAAAATGTTAAGAATTGGAAACATTTTAACAAGCATTAGAAAATGTTTATAAAGTAGGAAATGTTAGTAAAAAACAAAACCGTAACCAAATAATTCCGTAAAAGTAATTTTAAAAATTCTGTGACCTAATTGGAAACATGAGCCAATTCATATATTTTAATATTGTATTTTGATGCAAAATGTATTAATAATACTTACTAGAAAACAATATTTTAATAGACAATTAATTCTAATTACAGAAACAAAAATGGATGCATGATTGCTCTAACATTAAAATACGCAGCCAACATAATAGAGTAAAATATACAGTTTATTATGATATAAATAAAAAAACTGAAAATTATTCAAAACATTAGGCTATCATGGAATACTTCAAACAAACGTTTATATAATTATTATTTTTCTACTAAAATTAAGACTAAGTCAGCTTATTTCAAATAATAAAAAATATTTAATTCATAAAGTCTGTTGGCTGCACTCTCACTACAGACAATATAGCCTTAAGATATAGCAACTGCAACGCTCCAAGCATTGGCAGAAAAAACTAGGCCTGGCATCACTCTCTTACAATTGCATCAGCCTGGGGTGGGTAAAAGCATAACATAGGAAACTTGTCCCAGCTGAAGATCAAACCCAGGCCCACTGCATCTGAGGCAATAACACCAATAGACTATATTTGTAGATTTGATATATTTTTAAGGGCATAAAAAAATGAGTATGACTTCCTTCAAGAGGGAATAAAGCTGATTGTCCCATGACATAGATTTATGGCACTAAAAATCTTGAGCCTCTATTCTGTGTCTAACACTATTCTTTGTCTTATGCAGCTTCTTTGTCAAGATCTTGGAATTCCCTCCTTCCTGAAATTAGAGGCTTCTTGACAGCAGTGTCCTTCAAAAGTCAATTTAATAATATTCTGTGTAATATTAACCTTTAGAGGACTTGTGGGACATATTTGTCCCATGATAACATTATTTCTTCATAAAATTACAAAAATTCAGAAATTATTAGTGGCTCTAACCCATTGTGTTCTGCTCAAGTATTCACAGAAAATTAAAAAAAAACACATCAGGTGCCTTTTTCACCCCTAATTTTTACATATTTTTCCCATGATAACATTATTTCTTTGTAAAATTATAAGAATTCAGAAAATGTTGCAAGGAAGTTATTTGTGGCTCTAACCTATTGTGTTTTAGATCATGTATTCATAAAAAATAAAAAAGTGTCTTTTTCACCCCTAATTTTGTATTAAATTATAATGAGTTAACATGGTAAATATCTTGTTAGTATTTATTTTTAAAAAATACCTGATATGCTACTCACATTATTTTGATAATCCAGGATGCCATATACGTGAAGCCATTTTTTTATATGTCAAAAAACAAACCACTGTCTACAGTTACTAATTCAAGACTGAATGTTTAGTGTGGTATGTTATAAGATTTGCTAAGGTTTGAGTGCCACAGGAAAAAAAAAAATGCTGATAACTCTGTCGTCAACAAGGCAGGGTACTCATGTTTACGCTTCCAAAGCAGATTTTTCATGGCACATGTGTTCAAACTACATCATCAAATTCCCCTTGCAAGAGTACAGTCACCTTCAAATCATAAACTGAACCCGTTATAAAGTCAAACCAAAAAATACAGACCTTGCAAATAAATTTTAACTTTTAATAATAAAATTCTCTATTGTATGTAAAATTAAACATTTCATTGAATAATACACTCCTTTATCAATTAAAATAAAAGTTATTTTATACTTATATCTCTTATAGTTTATCGTAAAAAAATTTTTTGTTAGTTTTCGCGCTCTACCATCCATTTAATATCACGGACTGGGGATTTAAATTCCGTCCAGCAGTTCATGCGGTATTTTTAAATATCCCAGAATATAAAGGTTAATAATACCTAGCTTATAAAATTATAGTAGGAAGTAACAACAATATGAGGTTCTTCTTAATAAATAAAGTGAATCTGTTGCATCTTACCTCATAAAAGTTGAGTTCTTTTAGGACATGTCTCTAAATACTTCTGTTTTATCTTCAGCATGTCTGGTCTTTTTTTACTATGGTTGTGGGTCCTGAGATTCATCTTATTTATTAATACCTATTTATTTAACTTTTATAGGAATTAATCACTATCAGGTTTAATTTATGGTGAAATTCAATGTTTCTTATCTCTCGTCATATATATTTTCTAAGTTGATCGCGATTTCGAGACTATAACTGTCTCATCATCAGAACTTTGTTGGTGACTGGTGTTATGTCGATCGGAAGAAACTCTTCTTCTTCTTCCCTCTGTTGGTAGACCGATGTACCTCTGGATCAGGTCAAAATTTGCGGGAATTTCAAAGTTCATAAGTTTTCTTTTGTTTTTCTGAATGTGGATCTTTTCCCAAACTGTGAGTTCCTTTTGAAAAGGTTTGGGAAAAGATCCACATTCAGAAAAACAAAAGAAAACATATGAGCTTCGAAATTCCTGCAAATATTGACCTGATCCAGAGGTTCATCGGTCCACCAACAGAGGGAAGAAGAAGAGTTTCTTCCGATCGACATAACACCAGTCGGCAACAAAGTCCTGATGATGAGACAGTTATAGTCTCGAAATCGCGATCAACTTAGAAAATATATATGAGGAGAGGTAAGAAACATTTAATTTCACCATATATTAATACCTAGCTTATCTAATTTCCGTTATTGTTTTATTCAGTTTTGTATAAATTCTCTCTCCGTGTGTATTTGTCTTTTCCTTTAAATTTGTTGTATATCTTGACTAATTATTACCACTAATGTAAATAATGTCAATATAATAATAATAATAATAATAATAATGCTTTATTTTAGCTGGCAGAGTTAAGGCCATAAGGCCTTCTCTTCCACTCAACCAGCGAGTGGACAATTATCATTGTTCATTAAACATAATTTTTAAAGTAACTATTATTAAATAATTTTAAAGATATAATTGTATAAACACATTATGTTCATAGTTATATATGGGAAATAAAATTATGAGGTTCTTATTCATGAAGAATGAGTCATTTCTTATATCTTAACTCATAGTTTGTTTTCTTAAACATGGGAACTGCAGTTTTCAAGAGAAAGCAATTTAAATGGTTTTGAAAAGGAAATAATTATAAATAAATTAAAGAAATTCAGGCAACAAAAAAGATTAAAAGAATACACCACCCTGCAAATCAGAAAGGAAAACAATTTAAAAAAAATTACTTATCATCCTGATATACATAACAAATTTTTTTAAAAATTCAAGAAATTCAATTCTACATTGGCACTGATAAATAAATTTAGCCTTGGTAATCTATTAATAACCAATAAGAAATTGAACACCCTCAGATAGTAAAAAATCTGGAATTTATCAAATTACTTGTAGAGATTGCAATAAAGTACATAGCAAAAACAAAAATGAATATGGACATTCGCACAAAGGAACACTTTAGAAATATTAAAAATGGTGAAATTGAAAAATCAGCTATTGCAGCACATAGTTTGTTGGAGAGTCATAAGATTTGAAAAAGAGGCCAAACTTCTATAACATTTGGAAAAACCGTTAGAATTGACAGTTTGGGAGAAGATATATATTCAGAAGAACAAATTTAAATCCATGAATTTCGAAATTCCTGATGAACGGGACCTGATATCGAAGTTCATCAAATCAACACCAGATGGCAACATTATAGATGGAGATTCCAACGAAAATCAGGTAGCTATAATGTCAGTTGAAAATAGGAGGGATGTTTCCTCTTGAAAACTGCAGTTCTTGTGTTTAAGAAAACGTAAACTATAAGGTAAGATATAAAAAATGACTCATTCTTCATATTAGTATGTATTGTGCACTTTTAGTTGTTACTGGTTGAGTGGAGAAGGCCTCATGGCCTTAACTCTCTATGGAATGACAGGCCTAGAAGGCCCTTGGCCTACCAGCAGCCCTTGGCTTCACATCTATTTGAAGTTACTCACAGAGGTAGACGAACATCCTGCCAGTGCATGTGACACATGTGGTCAGCATGTCAGATCCCCCAGCCATTATAGCTGGTTTTCTCAACCTGGAGCCACTACTTATCATTGCTACCGAAATGCCTCAGAATGCTGGGTGGGCACCAGTCTCATACTGGCCAAAATTCCTTGAGAAAATTTCTTCCCCCATGGGGACTAGAAACCTTAGCTCTACGCTAAGGCTTCTTGCCTTAACCACTTGACTACAGCACTGCCAGTAGCTTTATTGCTGCTGCTTTTATTATTATGATTATTATTATATCATAATCAATAATATTAATAGTTAATAATAATAAAAATACCTCTGAACAAAATTTGTCAGATCTTTCATGCCGAGCTTTGAATTCTGATGCTAATGATTTGAGCTGTTACAGAGCACTTTCTGAGTATTGTGCTGAACAGCAGAGGAGTAGAGCTGTCAAACACTGCATTATAAATGATCCACTCCCTTCTGTGGTCAAGGACTGACTATATTTTCTAGCAATATATTAAACTTCATTGGAAAATTGTGACTTTTTCTGGTGATTTTAAAGTCAATATGCTTCCCCTCATGCTATTTATATTTACACGTGTTTTACACTTTTTTTTTAAGTAACAAAACATTTTTCAGGGAACAATTGAGACAATCAAGGTAAATGAAATACCTACATACAAGAAGAGAGTTAAAAGTCTATCAAAGCAGCAAGAGAATGAGTCACGGAAACTATGGCATGATGTTACAAATGCATTAAAATTAGGAAATATTCATGCAGCTACAGACTACAAGCAGAGAGTGAGTAACATAATATCCTAATAAAATACAATTTTAGTGAAACAGCTGTTATTCATTCTGGTCAACAAAATCACAGATTAATCAGGATTACTCTCTCCATTTAAATATTTGAGCTATAGCATTCCTGGCAGATTTACTGTGGCCAGGAAGCTTAGACTTGTTGGACTGAATTCAACTCTGGGCAACGGGGGGGGGGGGGGAGATTCAAGAAAAAAATTAATTGTAATCAAATGGTAAAGAGAAAAATGTATGCCTGAACCGGGAATTGAACCCTGAACCTTCAGCTTTCCGTGCTGCTGCTCTTGACCATTGAGCTAATTCAGTTCAGTTCCTGGTTCAGGCATAAATTTTTCTCTTTACCATCTGATTACAATAATTCAGTAGTGTACTTTAACACATTCAGTACCAGGCACTGAGCAGGGCATTTAAACCCACAGGCCAGCCATTTAAATACCCCAGCCACCCTTTTCGTGGCACTTCAGAAAATGGACCATTATTCACATACTATTAGTCCTAGAAAATTCAAATTTTGTACATACCTAAAGGAGATATCCTAGTATGATTTGATGGTGAAATAACTTGGGTGATTGACATCACATGGTATCGGCATATCAATTTCAGGAAGTGGAAGTTCATCTTCACTTTCACTTTGTGAATCTCCTAATTCATAAATCAGTTCATCACCTGAATCATCATTATACATAATATTCACTAATTCTTCTTCAGTGAGATATTTTTCTTTCGCCATGGTTTCACTCACGCAAACAACAGCGCGATAACGAGAAACAAATACGACTGCATTGGAGCCTGGAGGCAAGTTTGGGTAAATGAATTCCATGTGTTGTTTGTTTTAAAAATAAAAGGGGATTCACCAAGGTTAAACGTGTCAAACGGGAATAGAAAATGTACATTTACATGCCATCTATGATCTCCAAGACATACTAAGCCAACACAATATTTAGGCGCCGAATATAAACACGGTTTGTTCGCGCTCGCTCTTAAATGAGTTAACTGACCGATGGCCACATACACAATAGTCTCTTTAAACGCCTTAACTGGTTTACGGTACTTAATGTGTTAATATACTTATTTCAATCATAGTAACAGCTTTAGCTTCTTAATATTAATTTAATAAAAAATTAATTACTAAGAAAAATTAGTTGGTTTCAGTGGACCAGTAGTTACCATACTCGTCTATGGTTCCAAAGTTTTAAGTTCCGTGCTGGCCAGTGTCAATAGATTTTTAAGAGTGTAAAATCCTCCATATGGCTTCCTTTGAAAGGAAAGTAAATGTGTGGCTCTTGTATTTAATCGTAGAATTACGGTACTGTCTAAAAGAACTTAGAGTCTTAAATAATATATATCTGAAAAAAAAATTCTCTCATTCAGTCCCAGATTTGAATTCTGATCATAATGACCTAAGCATTGTTAAATCAAATACTAAGAACAATTAAAATAATAATTTGTTTCCAGACTGATGCTGGCACTCAACTCTGTCTCCTTTCAAATGAGTATCGGAAAATTTTCCTATGGCTAAATTCAGTAGGAGCATAGGATTAGCCATCCTACCTTCTTCATGTTTTGTTGGCTACATATCTGGGATCTATTCATTCATCCTATGTACAACTTAAGGTCAAAAAAGGGAAGATTCTTGAATCAAAGTTTTTCCTGAGTAGGTCAAATCTTCCTTCATGCATTTGTTAAGGGATGCCATTTGTGCATGACATTTTCCACAGTTTTCAAAGAGTACAGTAGCATAAAATATTTTAGTGTGAATGCAGCTTTATGCATGTGCTCCCCAAAGTATCCTTAATGACGCTTAGCCATTGGAGTTTTCCCATTTTTTGTCTTGAGTTGCATTTTTCTGCATGAGAATTAAATTTGAACATGATTCCATTCTTCAGTAAACAGCGACCACTTTTAAATAAAAAAACTATTTTCAACTTTGTACTTTCATCATCATCATCATCATCATCATCATCAATAACTTCACAGTTCATACCATCCAGCCTGTTCCAACTGTAAGATCAAGCTGGAATATGTTCTCTCCATCTCCTTTAAGGGCAACCTTGTTCCTTCTCTCCTGTTGGATAGTATTTCAGAATTTAACAGGGGAGTCCATCCGGAGCCATTCTTAATATCTGGTAGTAACAGTTACATCAATATTGTTTGATAATATTGGAACCAAAAATAAGGATGAGAGATAATGATAGCAAATTATTTTGTCTTGTTATGATACCCTTATGTGAATGATGTTATTTATGTAATGGTCAATTTTGTTATGAAAATTTTTTTCGTACTGTTATTCAATTCTAGTACTATTGTCATCATCATCCTTTAATGTATTAGTCCTAGAACAGGGCTGCCCAAAGTTTTTAATGGGCTGGGCCAATGACTGTTTGTGCAATTGATCGCGAGCCAGGACATAAATGTTGTTACTATTCGTTACTATTATTGCTTCTACTGCTGCTATTATTTTTTTTTAATTGCGGATGAGCCCATGTAGGACTATGCAAAGTACTTAGTGGCGTTTCCATTCACGCTTCATAGTACTTAGTTATCACAATGTTTGGACCGAAATCCAGTTTCATAGGACTGGAGTGGTTAGTTCCAGAACCGGTTCATCCACCCTCTCTGCCGTTGGGAAAAAATCCTCTTCTGCCGTCGAAGCCGTTGACCTCCTCAGGATCCGTGGGTGCTTATTTGACAAGGCCTTATTCGCACCTGTCCTGTATATCTACAGGAACTTCCCCTATCAGCCATTGGGATGCGCCGTGTTGGGGTTGAGGACCCCCATGTAAGCTAACCAGGCACGGTATTATTATTATTATTATTATTATTATTATTATTATTATTATTATTATTATTACTAAAATAAAATTACACGATCATACAGACAAATGTTTCAAAACTAAATCTACAGTTCAAGAAAACAAACCTGAGACAAACAAATGAAACAAAATATCTAGGGACAATTTTTGATTCAAAATTATCTTGGAGAAAACATATTGAAAACGTATAGTAAACAAAGCAACGAAAAGATTTTCAATCTTAAAAAGATTAGCTGGAGCAAAATGGGGTAGGAATCACCAGACTCTGAACACCACGTATAAAACATTCATGAAGCCAATACTTCTATACAACAGGGAGGTAATAATCACAGCAAATAACTCGAACCTGAATCACCTAGAAGTATGCCAAAATCAGGCTTTACGGCTTATAACTGACACAGCTAAATCAACTCCAATCACAGCAATGCAAGCACTAACTCAGAACCCTCCAATATGTCTAACTTTAGAGGAAAAGGCAATAACACAACATGAAAAAATGTTACGGTTAACAACATCAAAATGGGAAAAAAAGACAGTTACAACCAACCAAGTTGAAAACACAAACAAATTTCTTGTCCAAAGTAACGGAAATAAAAACAGATTTGAATCTTCCTGAATCTAAAAAAATATTTTGATCAGAGAAAACCCTCTTGCTTTTGAACCAATTAACATTCAGCTAAATCTAGAAGAACCAGTTACAAAATCTGAAACTCCCACACTTGTACTGAAAGCTCTAGCATTAGAAGCTGTGAATAAGAGATATCCACCAGAAGAATGGTTACATGTCTACACAGATGGATCTACTATTGTTAACAACTCAGGATCAGGAATTACATGTGCATTATTTTCATTTTATCAACCAGCAGGATACCACACAACAAATTTTGATGCAGAAGTAACGGCTATTCATATTTCACTCCAACAATTACTATACAGAATAAATAAATTTCAAAATGCTGTCATACTCTCTGATTCTAAGGCAGCAATATATGCAATAAATTCACACAAAATGAAGTCAATACAAAATAAAGAGTGCTACAAAATGATTCAACAACTCCAAAAACTACAGAAAAGAATTAAATTGCAATGGATACCTGCACATTGTGGAATTGCTGGAAATGACACTACTGATTTTCTTGCCAAAAAAGGCTTTAATCTAATTCAGAATACTACTAAAAGCTTACCTTTCACATCCATAAAAGAATAATTAAAAACAAATATAAAATCAAACAAAACCAAGACCTATGTAATAAAGCCAAAGACAAAGAATGGAATATTTAAGTAAAGAAGCCAGATATTATTCCAGAAATTCCATGCAAAACTACAGTAGCAAAATTTAGACTGCTTACAGAACATGACTATTTGGCCAAACATTTATATAAAATAGGAATCTACACGAATCCAAATTGTCCTCTATGCAACAAAGATGAAGAAATGAACGAAAAACATCTACAAACCTGTGAAGTATTACCTGTTGGATTCACCATAGAGAAATATTGGAGAGCAAGAACGCTAATGGCTTCGTTGCCAAGGCCCAGCATTTGAAAACAACATGTTTCAACATTTGTAACACCATGCTGCAATTAAAATTGTAAAAAAAAATGGTACAAAAGTGAATATATTTACCTAATGAGAAGAGTGGAGTTGGCTTTTTTAAAGATAACAAATGATCAAAGTCAGGTGTCTGCTGAGTAGTACTGATAAATAAGACGTCTTGGAGATGTTGGTCAATCGTGATTGTTTAATTTTAATTTTAGAAAATGCTTGTTCACACAATTTATGTCGAGGAAAACATGCAGATTAAATATTGGGCATGTTTCTTCAACCTTAAATATTTTTCAGGTTGAACTTAATGAGATCTATAGGATCAAAAACTTCTTTTGTTGCATCATCACACTGCAAATCTATTAGTTCAAATTGCAACATTGCTGGTGCTTTGTCAACATCGAAGGAAAATGGATATGAAAACAAAGAAATGTCTGGTTTCATTTTAGTGAAATCAACAAATCTATTAGAAAACTCTTTGATTCTTTCAATAACTTCCATAAAAGAATCACTTCTGAAACAGTTCAGGATATTCAATTTGCAGAGCGTTTACATTTGGAAAATGTACCCAGTTTTTCATTGACACGTACCTTTTCAATAGCTTCAGTTTCAATTTGAAAGCTTTTATTGCTCTGTAAACTTGGTTGATTAATTTGTCTTTGCCTTGTAAAATTATGTTCAAGTCATTCAAATGTTTTGTCATGTTGACATGAAATGCTAGACTGGACAGCCAATCGTGATCACTTACCATATCACATTCATACTTTTTTCCTTAAGAAATTGGCGGATTTCATTTCTAAGGCCGGTATTCTTGAAACCAACTCTCCTCTCGAAGTGAGTGACATGTGAGTGGCTCCGCCTTACTATGACGTCGAGAGTATTCTTGAAACCAACTCTCGCTCAAAACTCTCGTTTTGGCCACGCCTTACTCACTTTTAAATGTCAAATTCTTAAGTCGGCAGTATACCTGTCTTTCGCTTTGTTCTGCTCCACAGTAGAAATGGCGGAACTCCAAAAGTGAATAATCTTTTGGGTTTGGAGGCACAGAAGTTAATAGAAGATGTGGAAATTGAACAAAATCTACGGGATCAAGCGAATCGCCGTCGCCGCCTGTACTTTCAGGATATTCCCCGATATACAGGTAAGTCATATAATATATGCTGTATGATTCATTATATTTTAACTTTTTCAATATGCATCGTTGAGACTTCTTAAAATCTAGTGTTGTTTATTACAAACGTGTATGGAAATACTATATAAACCGATTACAAATAATTCATGTAGAGAAATAAAATATCACTCTCGTGTATAATCATTAACATGATCGTTTTTTTGTTTGTATATTACACGCAAAAAAGTGAAATTTTTATTAACTCCGGTCACATAACGAACAAAATTGGATAATAATTAGTAATTCAATAGTACGATATATATGTGTATGTATATATATAAATATAAGGAAAATGCAAATAATGAAACATCTTCATTCAAACTACTGTAGTAGAAATTAATAAAACAATATTTCTATTAATTTTTTAATACTTAACATTATTATTATTTAATTTAAAGAAATTAACTTCATTTCGTGTGTTTTGTTGGGACAAGTTAGTATACGCATGATTAGTTTATTGAATAATATGCAAGCAATTTATTTTGTTAGGTTAGGAAGAGTGTAATGGGGGTGTATGTCAGTTTCTCATAAACTGTTTGGGAATTTATTAAGAAGGTTAGTTATTTCGATTTCACATTTATATCCTGCCACCTGGTGAAGGTTACATTAAACATTCGCGCATGTGCAGTGCGATTCTGTAGAACTTATTCATTGAATAGATGAGAGTCAAATACTAAAGTTTACCCATAATTTGCTTCACTCTTTAAATTATGCACATGAAAGATTATCTGATAATGCTTAATTTAATTTTATGCTAAGTTCCTCGATTCAGGAACAAATACTTAATCAAGGTGTGGCCAGACAAATATTAAATTTATTATGGCATAAATATTGTGTCATACAATTGTGAATTTATTCAATTTGTTTATTAATTCTATTCACAGGAAGTATGCAGCTGTAGTGGCAGACCTCCCTGGCATCAGCCAAAGTACTGTGTCACCTGTCATCAGAAAAGTATCCACCTCTGTTGCAGAATTGAAACTACAATTTATAACATTCCCTAATGGAGATGAGGTTCGTCATCTCCATTATGAATTTCATAGAATTGCTTGTTTCCGTGGTGTAGTTGGATTCATCGATGGCACACATATAAAAATAAGGAACCCTGGAGGAGAATATCCCGAAATCTTCAGAAATAGCTTGGGCGTATTCTCCTTCAACTGTCAGGTATGTACAAAAACTAGTTAAGCAAGTATTTTGTGTGTTATTATTATTATTTTATTTCACTCCCTCTCTCCAAGCGCAACAGGCCTAGAAGGCCCTTATGCTCTTTAATTGACATCATTAGAGTTGTAATTCAAAACTGATAATGAAAGATCCAACTAATTTTTTTTAGAAGCTTTATTTTTAGAGTTCAGGTTCTTCTACGTGTCGTAAATCTACGACATGTGATCCATGGCTTCAGTTGCCTTGATCAGTATTGTAAGAAAATTGAAATAAAGCCATTAGTTGCACTGTCTTAAATATATAGCACATAAAAGCAGAACTCCAAGCAGC
This sequence comes from Diploptera punctata, assembly GCA_030220185.1. Classification (NCBI taxonomy): domain Eukaryota; kingdom Metazoa; phylum Arthropoda; class Insecta; order Blattodea; family Blaberidae; genus Diploptera; species Diploptera punctata. The sequence goes on along the minus strand of JASPKZ010007224.1, from coordinate 50,445 downwards.
ATCTGTGAACCATTTTAGGTGAATACTGATTTATGATGCTTTTTACCTAAATAATTTGTGCCAAGTAGGAGATTTTGTAGACCAATATCAGTGAGAAACATTTTGAAAATGTATTGTGTTAATATTGTTCTAGATTACTACCTCATACCATTTATCCCATAACATAACATAGATTTTTGCATAAATAACAAATAAAATATAACCATATTTTAATTTTTTTCATGTTTTTATTAAATTTACACTTTCCAAACCTTCATTTTTCTTCCTTAATTAATCTAGGTTGGAAAGTGTTAATTTAATAAAAACTTCAAAGTATGAAGCTTTACCGTTCAAAAGTAATGTATAAATTCTCAATAAAAGTACTTCTGAATAAAAGATTCCAATTGGCATGTTGGTATTGATGGTCTTCGGACGAACGAGAATTGTATAAGTAGAAAGAAATGTTGACATTCTTATCGGTGCTCAGATGGTGTAATTGGTATTGTACTAATGTACAGAATCAGAGATCCAGGGTTCAAGTCACAATTCAAGCATTATTTTTTTTTCTTTATTAAGGTACAAGTAAATTTACAGAAAAACTGCACTTAAACTAGCATGAAATATTTTCAAAGTCCTATAGAATAACAGTGTGCATGCGCCAGAGTTTGAGAGCCACCAATAACCACAATCGAACCATATTGATTATCATCCTCGATTACAATCCATCGCTATGAAATTTAAATAACCAATATTTGCAATAAATCCCCAAATCTATGTTAAAAAGATATATTAATAATATTAAAATTACCAAACGTTTATTAAAAATGGGTGTACACTTACTTATCGCTCCCTAATGCTGATCCAACCAGCGATAACCCAAAACAGCAATAGAAAAATTATAGACTAAGTAATATACTCTGTGGAGAAAATAGCAGTTAGCATCACAATATTTCTAACAGTGTCATAAAATTGTGATTTGCACATTTAAATAAATACTTCGAAACTGTCTAATAATGTTATAAAATTGTTTGAAAAAGTTTAAAATATTAGAAAATACAAAATAAGTGCTATAGTTTACAATAATATAACTGAAAAATCAAGCGCTAGTAAAAGTGCAGTTGAGCCAAATTTACTTCCAATAAAACAATTGACGAAACCATCACAATTTTAACGCAATGACAAAACTGAAGTGCTTGTAATGGCTATGAATAAAAAATTAATAGTTTTTCGTTAGGAACGGCATAGTTTATAGTAAGAATTTTGAATATGAAAAATGAATACATATATATATAATCAATTGCGTTGGTGTTTACTTGATGAAAATCCATATTAATTAATTAAATAAAAATAAACTTAGTTTCATTCAATTTTCATATTTATTAAGATATAATTCAGTGACAGCTGTTTCGGTACATGTCTGAAGAAAGTACAGTGTACCGAAACAGCTGTCACTGAATTATATCTTAATAAATATGAAAATCGAATAAAACTAAGTTTTACTTTTATTTAATTAATATATATATATTTATTTATTTATTGCATTGAGAGTTGCTTTTTATATCTTGGATTTTTTTTTAATTTTCAGGCCATTGTGAACTTCACTATGGAATTCATAAACATCGTTACAGGCTGGCCAGGATCTGCACACGACAGTCGTATGTTCAAAAGTAGCATGATCTGTGGCCAATTTGAAGAAGGAGAAGTGTCTGGCATTCTCCTGGAAGACAGTGGGTATGCGTGCCATCATATTTTAATGACACCTCTCCTCAACCCACAAACTTGAAATGACGACGACTGTTATAGTTGCAACAACTGTGTTACACAATATAGCGAGGAGGGCAAACGATGCCGAAGTAGAGGATCTGCAACCAATAATGCTATTCCAGTTGTGAATGATGTTTATGATTTGCCAAATGGATTGACAGCCAGAAGGGCTCTAATAGATGTCCACTTTTAATAATAAGTAAGGTGAATACCGAGTCATCCTTCCTCATAACTGGTGTTCTATTTGAAGTAGTTTTGATATTTCACGTATACCATCGTCAGCTTTTCCAGACTGTTGAAATTTAAGTTGTCAGCTCTGGACATCGAGGGAACGACAATGTTAATTTCAACATTCTGGAAAAGCTGACGATGGTAAACTTTATATACAGACACTAGTTCAAATAGAAACACAACAAGTTATGAGGTAGAATAACTCCGGATTTACCTTATTTGTTATTAAGAAGGACCTAATAGAGTTACTTACTTCCCATTGTATTTTACTTGTAATTTTAGGATTGTGATTGGACAAAATTATATGAACACTTTCTTTCACTACACTATCATGTATTGTGCATTTTTTTTGTCTTCTATACTTCCTCTGCTGTAAGGCTGTGAACATATTTGTGTTGTGTATATAGACCATTATGTGTTAAAAATGCAGATTTCCTCGTCTAAATTGTTGGTGCATCTGTAACACTATATCATTTTGTCTAATCTTAAATTTTATTTGTTCTAATATGTAATTTAAATAGGGCCCTATTCCATGTGACATATCAGCTATAAACTTTGTAATTGTCCTTTAAGTCACTAACACTATCATTTATGGATAACATAAATTAAAATGCGTGCACATTTATTCACATTTCTGGTATAGCCAATTGTGAACATGTTTATTTAATTCAGTTTGTTTGTTTTATGTCCCGCACCATAGCTGAATGGTTAAGGCAAGATGCTTTGTCAGAGAGTTACCGGACTTGCGCTGGTTCGGGTCTCCATGGGGAAGCATTTTTTCTTGTGATTTTGGCCAGTATTGGGCCATTGCTCACTCAGCATCATGAGGCATTTGGGTAGCTACAATAAGTAGCGGCTCCAAGTTCAGAAAATCAGCTATAATGACTGGGGGACCTGACATGCTGACCACATATCAATCCTACACTGGGTGAATGATCTTCTATCTCTGTGATCAACTCATGTGGAAGTGAGTCCAACAGCCAGCTAGTAGGCCAAGAGCCTTCTAGGCCTTTCAAGCCATGGGTTTTTTATTATTTTATATTCCGTTCAGTGAGTCAAATAAGTTATTACATGTTACCTCATAAAACTCCGTGATCTTCACAGGACTGGTTTCTGAAGCTATTGCTTGTATCATCAGCCAAGATTCCATTAACTCTATAGTCTGAGTTCTGGTTGACGATAGAGGAAATAACTTCAGAAACCGGTCCTGTGAGAATCGCCCAGTTTTATGAGGTGAGATGTAATAATTTGACTTACTTAATTTATTTGCCTGATAATGTAAATTCCCATCATAAAATTTCATTAAAGTAATTTAGATTTGATTAAGTAGGTAGATCCTTGGCAAGCTTTATTGTTTTGTTATCTTGTTTTCCGTAAGTTGGGTATGGAAACTTAAAAGCCTTATGATCCATCCATCCATAGTAATTCTGCCCAAGGGTAGGTATTTCACTGCAATCATAGCATTTTCATGCTATGATTTGCTAGGTAATTATAGGTGTGGTAGCTTCCCGTTGCTTCTTTCCACATCGGTGAAGGATGATGATGATGACCGGATGATATTTGGGGACTGTTGGTCCCTAAGCTTCCTGACATTTGTCTTACAGGTGAGGAAAACCCCAAAAAAACCTCTCCCCGGAGCTTGTCCCGACCAGGAATTGGACCCACTGCATGACAAGGCAGCACGCTACCTCGAGACCACAGTGGTGGACACGATGAGGTATTATATTCTAAAAAATGTGTAAATAGTAATGTTTCACAATAATATATAAGGTATTAGTGTTACAAATTTGTGTGTTTATGTACATTGATAGCTGTGTAATGTTCGTGTATGTAAATCCATATTGATTCTTGTATATAAATGTTATGAGTAATTATGAATGCTGATAATAATAAAAAGCAATGTTTTCAAATGAAACATATTTTGTATTTATTTCAGGTGTCATACATATTAATTCCACAATAAAATATAAGTATGGACTGTTCTTTAATTTCATTTTCCTGCATTGTCCAAGTACTAGATTCACTTCTGTTTCTTTTATCATGACATACAAAACTCATGTCCACCAAAAACAGATGTTTATTTCCAATATGCAGTTCCCTAAGATTCATCCAAATATCCTCCCATCTAAACCTTCCTAATGGTATTTTCTCAATAAAATAAATACATTTGTCGCTATAAGTTTTATAAGTTTGTTATGGGTTGATCATGTAGATTGAGTAGACAGTAGAAGAAATTTTTACTGGATTAAGTTCGTTGAGGAAAAGGTTCAGTGGAGGGCTTTAGTGAATGTGCCATTTATCTTATGTATTTCATAAAGCCCTAGAGCTTGCAATATAAGTAGTAAAACCAATTAGCTATTCAAGGGGACATATTTGAAAAAATCATGTTGACGTGAGGATGAGGTAAAACAGTAAACTGAAATGATGTTTCATGCAATGACTACATATTTTAAAGATGGTTGTTTATATAAATGCCCTTATAGGACTGTAGGGCAAAGTAATTGGGCATATATATAATACATATAATGTTTCATTTTTTGTTTTGATATAAATTTTAGAATAACACTGATAGAGTATCAAAGTTTATAAATTATGACTATAGTCTTGTATCAGGAGAAGCATTAATGACCATAAGGAGAAGAGACAATACTAATAATTTACATAACATGGTGATTAAAGATTTGTGGTGAATTACAGCAATAATTAATACATAGTTACTTAACAGTGTTTCTATAAACGGAAAAACTGCACTTAAACTAGCGTGGAATATTTTCAAAGTCCAATAGAACAACAGTGCGCATATGTCAGGTTTTATATAGCCAGCGATAACCCACAATCTAACCACATATCGATTACTATATGTCGCTGTGAAATTTAAATTACTAATATTTGCAATATTAAGAGAAAATAACATCATAATATTGTCTACCAGTGTCATAATATTGTGATTTGCATATTTAAATAAATACTTCAAAATTGCCTAATAATGTTATAAAATTGTTTGAAAAAGTTTAAAGCATTAAATAATGTTAGTTAATACAGAAGAAGAGTTTACGACAATATAAATGAAAAATCAAGCGCTAGTAGAAGTGCAGTTGAGCCCTATACCATATGTATATTTTTTACCATAATCTCAACCTTTAGGTTATGGAAAATAAAATGCACCATCAAAATTGATTAATAACTTTGTATTTATTTGATGTATTTACATAACGTGGTGATGGTAATTTCTTACCATGTTCTTAAAATATTATCTTCATAGTGTAATTTTGATAATGGTTTTCTATTAACAATTACAACAATAAATTAATACATAGTTACCTATCAATGATTTTATAAACCATAATAATAAATTATTATTTTGCTACAATTTCGACTTTTAAGGTTAGGCCTACAAAATTATTAGAACCTATAGTATTACCTGTTATGCATAAAGGTATACCTATTATCCATAAAGATAACATAATAAAATAAAATAGACCATCTCAAATGGATCACTAATACTGTTTTTAATTTTATATAAAATAGATCACGTAATTATATTAATTTGGTTTGTTGATATCCCATAACGTACATATAACGTACGCTTTTCTCCATCACAATACACATGTATAAAATATAAAAGCTGTGGAATGTTACAATTTGACCTTTTATACTTTTCTTACTATATTTATCAATAATATAAGCCTATTCAGATAACTAATTTTATAAGGGATAACTGGGCAATATATATTTTTTACTTTCATTGTTGGACATTTCTATATGTAGGAAATCCTAATTTTGCCATGAATACGTTTTGATTACACACATATATTGTATGTTTAACCTCAATCAGATTCTATTTCCTCATTTTTGTAATAAGTTTAATTTATTTTAGGCAAACAATCACATTCCCATAACCTGTACAATTGCAGACGATTTTTAAAAGACGCCATATTTCACAATATCATATGGATTATTTCTCTATGCACTTTTAAAAACATTGCCAACATACGCATTTTTCCATCTCGCCTGAGATAGAGATAAGATCGGATAAGATGGTTTCAAGAAAACCATCTCTCACTCTCGTGGTCAGACTCAACTTACGAAAGTGAGAGAGGTGGGGGAGAGGAGAGTTGGTTTCAAGAATACCGGCCTAAGAGCAAAAAATCTTGCTAATGTTTGACCATGGCTCAACCACCTTATTTCAGCGTGATAGATTATATCACCATATTCACTGCTCATATAATCTAGGAATGTTTTGAAAGTGCGGTGATTCACAGCTCTGCTATGAATGAAATTAATTATCTTAGTAACAGGCTATACAATTGTGAGATTTGTTGCTTTAGCACAAAGAACTTCTTGGTGTAAAATGCAGTGCAATTTATGTTCTGTGCCCCTCCAAAACTTCAATTTTTTTCTTTATTAATTCTGCCATTCCAGCCCCCAACATACATAGCAAACCATCAGTTGTTATACTACATAATTTCATCCAGTCTAGTTCAATATCATCGACAGCTTTCACAACTTCCTCGAACAAGTCAGTACCTTTCATTGTACCGTGTATACTTCTTACCCCTATAGGTTCTTCCGTAATTTTGAAATCGGTATCTGTCTCTAACAAATACCAACAACTGAACAGTATCAGTTATGTCAGTACTTCCGTCGCATGCAATGGAGAAATGTTCAAATTGTTTTCCTTTTTCTACAAGCTGATGACGAACACTGGATGCTAGTTCTTCTACACGCCTACTTACAGTGTTTCTTGATAGTGACACTGAGTTGAATAATTAATTTTATCGGGACACAACTTCTTGGCAACAGCAATCAGACACTTTTTCACAAATTCGTCATCAGACAACGGTTATCCATTCTCAGCAATTAGTTTAACTTCCTACTCTCAGAAACAATTTTGCATTTTTTAAAATAATTTTCTCACTTTAACACTATTTTTACAACTATTCCATACACATGCTACTGTTTGATGTTGAAAGTTTGGAAGGAAGGAGAAAACAGTAAATAAGGGATGAATCACCTCTATTTCTTTGTCAAGAGGAGCGGCAACACCTAAATCCCACATTCCAGAGAGCTGAATTTCACACAGGGACGTCCAAAGTAGATGTTACATTTTAAAATCTAAATTTAAAATATAAAATTAATTTGTTCATTTCAGTGCTTACGTGGGCCATACAAAAAGCAATAGCAGGCCGGATGTGGCTCCTGGGCCATAGTTTGAATGGCTCTGTCCTAAAAGAACTCTCATGGCCTGAATAAAATCCTGGTGTTCTCATACTATCTCTTCCTTGGACAGCCCAAGAATCTATTGTTGTCAATAATAAAATATAATTATGAAAATATTTATTCTGTCTTGTTTTTCAAATACGAGTAAAAATTGGGACATTTACTTATCTTGAAGAGGAAATTAAAATTCTGTCTCCAAACCCAAGATTTGTGATCAGCCTCTACTTTAATTCCTTATATTTGAATTTTGTTTGTTTTTAAAAGTGTAATTTACACAGTCTTATATTAAGAAAAAAAATACTTATTCATTTGTATGTTTATTTTACAGTTAGAAGAAAAGCAAAGAGTTTGAAGAAAGACTAAGGAAAGATGCTGGCCGTGAATTTCCAACAAGATATTTTCATAAATTAGGTGACAGTTGGATTTACAACACTCCGTTGCATGAAGAATAAGTTTGGCAGTAAATGTAGCAGACAAGTGTTATAAGAAATCCCCCGAGTTCAGCAACAAATTCTCAGGGATATACAGACATAAATTGAATACTTTTTATCTGTGAAGCCAGCTGGCAGTGTTTTGACATTTATGTCAAATATAATTCTACGAAGAACATATCGTTAACAATTTTTTTTATCAAATATGTTTCATCCTCAAAGTTTTAACCACTGCAAAATGAAGACATGTTTTAAATCACAAATAATTTTGTTTAAATTGTTCACAGCAAATTCTCATTTGATCATGTCTCTTTATAATTAAGCACAACTTTTTTTATACTGACATAATACAATGTAGATATTTGAAATGGAAAAGTATAATGATCACTGGTTGTAACTAATTACTGAATCACTTGTTAAGGTGACATCAATGAAAAATATGAGAGTCGAAGCAATAGTATACATAGCTAAGACAGTTTATGAAAATTTACCATACATCATTACTCTATGATGTGATCATAATTCAGGATTCTTTTGGGTATAAATAGTGTCTATATCCTATCTTCTTCTTGTATGTTCTTATTATTTTCGTCTTATCTCTTCCATTTCTTGAATAGTGTGTTTTGTTTTCTTAATATCTAATAAAGCCAGTTTAAAATTAGGGAACGGCACGTAAAAAATGGACATGTGAATTTCGAGATAATTTTGGTTTTAAAATTAAGCTTAAAAACATCGAAGATGAAAAAAAATTACGGACTATTCAGAAACAAAGCAGGAAAATAACAATTTATAAAGCACTACAGTATTTCCTATGTTACCTGAAGAATGTAGTAGCCATTGTGGTCGTGACATCAGTTTCAATATTCAGATGCTAGTCCAGAATGGAAACATGGTTAGATGATTTCTTTACAAGAGAGGCAAAATAAAATAAATATTTTATTGTAATAAATTTTCAGTGCTATTTTTCCAAAATTGCATAGCAAGGATATTGAAATTTAAGAAATTTTACATCCACACACTGAGAAATTAAAAAAAAAATGTTTAACTGAATTGATTGTCTACAATAATCAGTATGTCATTGTATGTATTTTTTTTAATGAACAGCAGAAAACAATTGATAAATAATTGCCACTTACTTGTAATATAATCATGTGTGTTTTGACTTACCCTCATCTAACCTAACAAAATCAGTTACATAATACATAGTACTCCACCATAAACTAATCTGATGTAATGTTAAAATTGGGAAACACATTATGAGGTTCTTAATTAATAAATTAATGTTTGAAAAACATGAAATATGAGGTAAGATGTTAAAATGACTCATTAATTTATTAATCTGATGTACACTAACTTGTCCTCTTCTAGCCTAACAAAATTGGTTACATATTACATTATACTCTACCATAAATTAATCTGGTGTACAATAACTTGTCTCATCTAACCTTATAAAATCAGTTACATACTACATTGCACTCTACCTTAAACTAATCTCACCACATTGAGTTTTAAATTGAATTTCCTGTACCTCTAATTTATCTACATCCACCAAGTTATGTTGTATTGGACCTTGTGTGTTCATCCACAAAGAAAAACGACATCGCTTGGCGTTATATTGTAACAAGGAATCTAATGATATGGATTGTGTAGTGCTTCATAAAGAGTCATTTTGCTGGTTTGTTGTGGATGATCTGCAATTTTTTTCTTTTTTTCGTGTTTTCATCTTTGGTGTACCTAAGCTTGATTTTTAAAACCAAAATTCTATTGAAATTCGGATGTCCCCTTTTTTTTCACTGTAACCTTAAAATGATTTATTAAATTTAAATGCATGTTCTTCTAAAACTGATGGACCCCTTTCTAGATGCCTTTGCTCAAAGAATTTTATTTATGTATAGCTAGTAATAATACCTAGGTCACTTGAGATAAAAATCAGAAACACAGATATTATCAAAGGATGTGCCAAGAATTGCTTAATTTGGCTACAAAATTATACATTGAGAAAATTTGTTCACACAAAATGATTTGTGTATTAAATATTTTAGGGACCTTATTTATTATTCTTATGTACAATACTAATATTATATGAACAAAACAAAATTGAGAATGGCTGAATAATTATATCATAGATTGCATACTCTATGTATGCAATTAACATAATAATTAAAATATAAAAGGATGATTCAGTGTTGCATGGTAAAAGGAGCTTAATTAAAAAAAAAGTATTTTTTCCAGACATTATAAAATATGAATCAGAGAATGTGTTTATATAATAAATTTGGGAATTTTTAACATTATGAGGTTTAATTCATAACAATTAAATGAATTGTGATTTCTTCTTACCTCATACTTCTATGTTTTTTAAACACAGCACTGCAGTATCAGCGACCATTGTCACCATCCTCAGCTGTTTTCAGTCGTGAAAACAGCTGAGGATGGTGACAATGGTCGCTGATACTGCAGTGCTGTGTTTATAAAAACATAGTATGAGGTAAGAAGAAATCGCGATTCAATTAATTTTTCAGAAAATGTGTTCTTAGAATGCTTTAATGATTATTAATATTGTCTCTAATTTAAGACCACTCTATATATTTTTACCATCCTAAAGAGCATTTTTTTTTTCTGATTATTATGATATAATGATCAGGAAATTCCATTTTGGACTTACTCCTTTAAATTGTGCATCATAGAATTTTCCATCAACTAAAGCCTAAAAGGGGTTATCATTTCTTTGAGTAATTTATGATCATTAAAAATTAATTTGGTTGGAAAAATGAACATCATTTATCCTGATCAGGGACTGTTGTCCTCTTATTCATGTAAAATATTAAAACATTTTTAATCCTTAGTAGATAAAGCTAAATATCGGAAATTACTTGGGCTAGATGTTATTAAAAAAAATTTGTGCTAACAATGGAAAAGTGAGGCTGTGAACAAAAATAGAAAAACTGCATTATATGAAAAATAATGAGAAGATTAAATGAGATGCTGGAATGTTATAATTAACTTATTAATAAGGAGAAACATAAAATGAACTGTTAAACAAAAATCTGTAAATAATAACTTACACATATAGTTAATTGATTTGCATGAATATCATGATAGTAAATACTTGCAGTGAATGTAAATAGACAATTTCTTTAATTGTAAAGAATAATTAATTACTGATCTTATTTGCCACTGTGTGGAAACAATGAACAATGTAATGTGAAGTACGCTTATAACTCTAAATGAAGCCTATGTTACTTGCCTTTAATATTTTGTGCAAATAACAGTAATATTATTCTCAAAATTGATAGGAAGAAACACAATGTAAGGTAATTTATCAAAATAGTTGAATTGGTAATATACATATTAAATTTGGGAATTTTTAACATTATGAGGTTCAATTAATAAGAATTAAATTAATCGTGATTTCTTCTTACCTCATACTTCTATGTTTTTTTAAACACAGCACTGCAGTATCAGCGACCCATTGTCACCATCGTCAGCTGTTTTCACGACTGTCAATTTTTTCTTTTGCCAGTATTTATCCGAACTGCCATCTGGTGTTCTTTTGAAGGAATTACTCTCCAAACTGCCATCTGGTGTTCTTTTGAATGAGTCATTTTCTAAACTGCCATCTGTTGTATTTTTGAAGAACTTTGTAATCAAGCTCGGTTCGTCCGGAATCTCGAAGTTCATGGTTCTAGTATGGTTTTTTTGAATATATATTTTTTCCCAAACTGTTAAATCCAAAGAATTTCGTCAGTCGGAGTTATGGCTGAAGATGAACACGACTGTGTGTAAAATCGCGATATCATGGAAGCATGAATCCTATGAGGTGAGTTGTTTAAACAAAATGTTCTCCAATGAATTTGAGATGTTTAACAGTTTGGGCAAAAATATATATTAAAAAAAACCATACTAGAACCATGAACTTCGAGATTCCGGACGAACCGAGCTTGATTACAAAGTTCTTCAAAAATACAACAGATGGCAGTTTAGAAAATGATTCATTCAAAAGAACACCAGATGGCAGTTTGGAGAGTAATTCCTTCAAAAGAACACCAGATGGCAGTTTGGATAATTACCGGCAAAAGAAAAAATTGACAGTCGTGATAACAGCTGACGATGGTGACAATGGGTCACCGATACTGCAGTGCTGTGTTTAAAAAACATAGAAGTATGAGGTAAGAAGAAATCACGATTCATTTAATTCTTGGTAATATACACCTCACCTGATTTTTTGCTCTCTCACTTGGAATATGTTTCAAAGGTATTCTCCCCCATTTTTAGCCAGGAATCAACTGCTGAGTTGACTGTTGGAAGTCATATATATTCTCTCCCTCTGGTGTAAATGGGCTGAAAATGGGGGTGATGTCCTCTCAAAATTATTACAGGTGAGAGAGCAAAATAAGATGTGAAGTGTGTACATTAGCAATTCAGTCTCTTGAATGGTGATACAGTTGAATCTGCTTTATACGTAACTCGGTTCTGCATAATTCAATTTTTATATATAAGTGCCAGCTAAGTATAATGGAAAATTTAATGATATTAAACTTTATTTATATACGTAATGAATTTGTACTTAGCGCATTTATATGTAATTTGCAGTTATATGTATCAAAGTTCATAAAATATACCTGAGTTGTACATAAACAACCAGGTTGAAAAAAAGTTATAATGGCTGGGGGCCTGGAATGCTGATCACGTGTCGCCCCTACACTATCTGGATGATTGTCTACCTCTGTGATTAACACATGGGTGTGAGGTCAGCAGCTGGCTGGTAGGCCAAGGGCCTTCTAGGCTTGTCATGCCATGGAGTACTTTTTTTACATAAACAATAAATATAAACTTTGTATTTCAAAATGGATGTCAATACCAGCATGTTGCAAGTTCGATAAATATGAGATAACATAGGCAGCAATGCAACAAGGACTGGCAGCAGTACTCCATTTATAAAAATAGGAATGGCAAAAATATGTCATGGGTACATTAGGAGAGTTTGTGGTTTAATTTAAAAGATAAAGACAGATACATTTGTTTCAAATATGATATCAACTTTTGTGACTAATCAGGTAAATAAGAATACACAATAAAATTGTCCCAATAAGAGCAGATGATAGAGCATTGGCCTAGAAAGCCAAAGGTCCCAGGTTTGAGTCTCGGTCTGGCCGAAAATTTTTCTCTTCAAATATAATTTATCGTTCAGTGAGAACTGTTAAATCAATTAAAAAAAACACCAATAGAAGCCCTACTGGCTTTATAAAGTAGTGTTTAAATTCCTGATAAATGTCTTCTTAACTAAGAAGCCACCATTTGCAAAGATAGAAGCAATGGTTTCATAGCATTTGGTATTGAGAATTACAACGTATATAAGAGAAAAATTTGTGTCTAGATTGCAATTCACCCCGGTATCTCAGATGGTAGAGCATTGGCCTAGAAAACCAAAGGTCCCAGATTCGAGTCTCGGTCAGGGCAAAAAATGTTCTCTTCTAATATAAGAGCAAATATTTTGAACACAAGACATACTTTCGTGGGAACAATCAGGGAATTATATGTACATACTCAAAATATGCCTACAGCTATGTTATGTAACGAGAATAAAACAGTGGTTCCTTCAGTTTGGTTTGGTCTGTCATGGAGAATAGAAAGAGGAAAATTTACTCAGTTGATCAGAAAGTAAAATTTATAAGGGTGATAATGATCCAGCAGACAGCCTGACTCCTTAAATACCTAAACTAAGTGAAATGTTAAGTGCAGTCAATATGTGTAGGAGTTAAATTAACACAAAAAGTAGTTAAAAAGCTGTGAATACATTAATAAATTTATGCGATCAGGAGTGTGCATTTAACACAAGAAAAATACAAACCAAAATGTCTTGATTTCTTTAAACCAATGCCATATATTTATGTGAAATTCTGAGAATATAGGCCTACTGTATTAATGCTTTTTTTTCAATTACTTTTCATTATAAAGCAATTTATTCTATATTACAACGTGTTGCGTTATGTATATTTCTTGGTGGAATTTTAATTCAATTTTAAAAACTTCAGTTTGTGCAAAACTATAAGTATAGGTAATGTGCCTGCTATTCTACATATTTCAGTACTGTCCCTAATTAAAAGTATTTTTGCCCTTAAAAAAAATTTGTGTAATGATTGGAAAATAATAATTCAAGATAGGAATGTATGAAGAGCTTATGTTCATGTGGTCATGAATCTGAGTTTGATAGTACCATTGAGTTAAATCTAATGAACTTATATACCATTAAGTTATGTAGATAGGAAATAACACAATGAGGTTTATTTTAATATTGTTTAATTGTTTCTTGACTCACCTCATACTTCTTAACTCCCATGCAGACTCGAGTTTCGTTACTTCATTTGTGACATTCTCAATGCTGTATTACGTTCACAACTGTTGTCCAACGGCCTTCTATCCTGCAGACTGACATCTGCGCCATCTGATGGCTGACCGACGAACTTCCAAATCAATCCCCTCTCCTTATAACCGGGTATTTCAAAATTCATAGTTGTGTGTTTATTCTTGCATATGTAAATTTTTTCCCAAATTGTGAGTTCCTTCGGTTTTTCCAATTGTTTAAGTAATTTTGTTTTGGTTTCTATTCTGTTTTTCTGACCAGGCATGTGCAGCTATTGCAGACTTTTCTGTTTCTCCATTTTTAACATTTCTGAGGTGTTCCTTTAATCTTGTATTTAGATTCCTTTTTGTTTTCCCATGTATATCTTTTCACAATCTTTACAATTAATTTGATAAATTCCCGATTTTTTGCAGTCTTCAGTCTTTTCATTTTTGTTGGTTTTTGTTAAATTACCTAAGCTGTAATCATTTTTCTGTGTTTGTCAAATACTAAAGTTCGTCGGTCAGCCATCAGATGGCATGGAGTTCAGTCTGCAGGATAGAAGGCCATTGGACATCAGTTGCGAACGTAATACAGCATTGAGAATGTCACAAACGAAGTGACGAAACTCAAGTCTGTGTGGGAGTTAAGTAGTATGAGGTGAGTGAAGAAACAATTAAACAATATTATATACCATTAGTTATATTAAGACTTGTCCACCGCTGTGGTCTCGAGTTAGCATGCTGCCTTGTCATGCAGCAGGCCAGGGTTCGATTCCCAGTCGGGACAGGCTCCTGGGTGAGGTTTTTTCCTGGGTTTTTCCTCACCTGTAAGACAAATGTCAGGAAGCTTATGGCCCAATGGTCCCTGAAAATCATCCAGCCATCATCATCATCGTCCTTCACCGGTATGGAAAGCAATGGGAAGCTACCATACTTATAATTCCCTAGTAAAGCTGCAAAGCATAGCATGAAAATGCTATGATTACAGTGAGAGACCTGCCCTCGGGCAGAACTACTATGGATGGATGGATATTAAGACTTTCACCTGTATTCTATCAGAAGAGCTGAAAATAGTACTTATTATCTAAATCTGATTTGTGGGTAATTCTAAGTTACAAGTATTATTTCCTTTTCACCTTGACATATGTATGCCTCAGGTTCAACTGTGTTGTTATTATTAAATGATGTGATACACTATCAAATGTAACTAATAATGTTTATAATATAAGTTTTCCATTAAATTCACTTAATTAAATTAATTAACATTTTTATAGACATGTATGCAGACTAGTAATCTTCACCTTCAATTAGATACAAGTTTAATATAATAAATTTGGGAATTTTAACATTATGAGTTTTCATTAATAAGAATCAAATGAATTGTGAATTCATCTTACCTCATACATCTATGTTTTTTTAAACCCAGCACTGCAGTATCGGAGAAACATCTTCTCCATCATCAGCTGTTTTCACGACTGTCATTCTTTTCTTTTGCCGGTAATTATCAAAATTGCCATCTGGTGTTTTTCAAAGTTCTTCAAAAATACACCAGATGGCAGTTTAGAAAATTATTCCTTCAAAAGTACACCAGATGGCAGTTTGGATAATTACTGGCAAAAGAAAAAAATTGACAGTCGTGAAAACAGCTGATGATGGAGAAGATGTTTCTCCGATACTGCGGTGTTGGGTTTAAAAAATATAGATGTATGAGGTAAGAAGAATTCACGATTCATTTGATTCTTATAGATATAAGTTGCATCTGACTTGTTCAATTCAAAATTAAAGGGTTAAAAGTCAGTCAGTCTTTAATTTTCATGGCATAAATATTTTAATAATTAAATGAATCGTCATTTCTTCTTACCTCACACGTCTATGTTTTTTTAAACACAGCACTGCAGTATCGGCGACACATTGTCAACATCATCAGCTGTTTTCACGACTGTCAATTTTTTTCTTTTGCCGGTAATTATCTAGACTGCCATCTGGTGTTCTTTTGAAGGAATTACTCTCCAAAGTGCCATCTGGTGTTATTTTGAATGAATCATTTTCTAAACTGCTATCTGTTGTATTTTTGAAGAAAATGATTCATTCAAAATAACACCAGATGGCAGTTTGGAGAGTAATTCCTTCAAAAGAACACCAGATGGCAGTCTAGATAATTACCGGCAAAAGAAAAAATTGACAGTCGTGAATAGAGCTGATGACGACAATGTGTCGCCGATACTGCAGTGCTGTGTTTAAAAAACATATAAGTACGAGGTAAGAAGAAATCACGATTCATTTAATTATTATTAATTGAACCTCATAATGTTAAAAATTCCCAAATTTAATTTATAAATAAATATCTTAGTATAGCTTCCTTCCAATTGGAAGTAAATATATTGCACTTAATAGAACCTGTAGTATAAAAGAAATTATCTCTGAGCAAAATGTGTCATCCCTTTCATGTCAACAATAAACAATGTTGTTAATGACATGAGTGTAGCATCGTTCTTAAAATAGTGCCTACCAAATATGACTGCCTATTTCCTAGAGTGATTCTGGAGGATGTACATGTCTGGAATGAAATTTTTCGTGGAACTTAATATTTCAATGAAAATGTAGTTTTTTTAAGTAATCATAAAATTTATTAATATCTGTCTTTAAATTCCTAATAGCTATGTAATAAGATATTTTATTCTCATGGAAAACTTATTATTATTTTCATTACTATTATTATTTTTATTATTATTTTTTTATTATTATTGTTATTATTATTATTATTATTATTATGATCATTTTTACAATTTTTTCAATCATTATTATGTTACAGTAACACATATATATTCAGTAAATAGCACATATGAAATTTTTCATTTTGTGAAAGTGTCAACTTCTTGAAAGTATTGCACAGTACCGTCCAATTGATTTGTTAGATCCTTTCAACATTTATAATTGACCTAATATAGAAGAAGTCCTAGTCAAGTATAGCCCAGATCAATTATACCAGCATCATCTCTTGCCAATAAACAGACTCCTGGAATTCTCATTCTGTTATCTCTTTTATATACAATGGTCATACAGCCTGAAAAGCATGTTTTATCTTTTAATGATTATGTAATATTATATACAACAATGTCCACTGCTGTGGTCTTGAGGTAGCATGCTGCCTTGTCACGCAATGGGCACGGGTTCGATTCCCAGTCGAGACAGCTTCCTGGGTGAGGTTTTTTTCGGGGTTTTCCCTCACCTGTAAGACAAATGTCAGGAAACTTTGAGGCCCAAACGGTCCTCGAACATCATGTGGCCATTGCCATCATCTTCATTAGCATCCCATGGTGTAGAAAGAAATGGAAAACTACCGCACCTATAATTTGCTAGTAAAGTTTGCAAAGCATAGCATGAAAATGCTATGATTGCAGTGAAAGACCTGCCCTAGGGCAGAACACTATAGAATAGAATATATATAACAATAATAATATTTTCCTGTAATTTATGAGCCTGTTTAAAGTGGTCTCCATCATCATTCAATCATTCCTGGACATCTGTTATAACCAGAAATTCTGCTTCTGTAATTCTTTGAATTAACTTTCAATACACCTATGATAAAGGTAAAGTGATCACACTATAGGCTGTAGAAGGCCCTTGTGATAGTAGTAGATGAAGGCTCTCATCTTTCTAGTCAATCAATATGAGATTATAACTATAGTGTGAGGATTATGTCTATTGATACTTTGCTGTAATGAATGTCCATTTACAGTTTGCTCAGGGTATCTTCGGCCCCTATTTTTTAAATAAAATATGGCAGAAATCTGTTTTTACCAACTACATTGTTTTAATATTAAGCACTTCAAGTAAACACATAACATAGTTTGTTTAATATTTAAAGGAAGTGACACTATGAGGTTTATTTTAAATAAAAGGAGTTAAATATGAACAACTCACCTCATTCTGTAGATATAAATATATCAAAATAACTTAATTATTCCCTTTCTATAATATGAGGCAAGTTGTGCATATCTAACTCCTATAACATAATATTTATATATCCAATGACACAGGCTGATGAAAGTTCATCTTCCCAATAGAGACTTATGTTCATAAGAACATTATGCATTGTTAGTTTAGAGCTAAATCAAAACACAAAGAAAAAATAATGAATAAATGGATACAAGGAAATGGGCAAATGAAGAGGGGGAAATAATCAAGAAATCAAACAGGTGTGGGAGTGTTTTACAAGTCCACAATCAAAAAATCTCCAAAAAGTGTTTGAAGGTAAAGAAAAACGAACTCTCAGTACGCGAAATAATGACTATATTTAAATGTGGAAAAACCCAAGTTTATGAAATTTTAAAACACGAAAAAAAAAAAATGAATAAATGGTTGCAAGGAAATGGTCAAATGAAGAGGGGGGGGGGAATCAAGAAATCAAACAGGTGTGGGAGTGTTTTAAAAGTCCACGATCAAAAAGTCTCAAAATTTCCGGACCGATGCTCCAAAGTCAAGCTGTTATACGTATCCCTGGGGAATAACGATTTCAAGGCATCTTCAGATTGGTCGTGGATAGTTTTAAAAGATGGCACAGTGTAGTGTGGAATGAAATTTGTATAGTAAATGAGTGGAAACCGAAACTGCATACTTTCATTTCAGGGTATGCGCCTAAGAGACAAAACGGGACTGTTTTTCATGTGTTACCATCGAAGGCTCATACATACTATACTTTAATATTTAATTTTAGGAAGTTATATTTTGAGGTTATTTTAATTATATTATTTTTGGTCTGGACATCTTACCTCAATATTAATGTTGATTTGTTCTTGGACATGTTTCAAAACAATTCTGTTGGAGTCTGGGAAAGCTGACGATAAAACAGAATTGTTTTGAAACATGTCCAAGAACAAATCAACATTAATATTGAGGTAAGATGTCCAGACCAAAAATAATATAATTAATACTATACTTTACTTTCCAATGGCAGCAATCTACAATTAATCCAAGGTACATAAAATACATATATGGTGCTGTATAATTTAAGATTGGATAACATTTTTTCTTTTTTTATAATGCAGAACGTGGGGGAAAAAAAAAAATTGGTCCCATGCGATTCTGCTTTGAACATGTTTTACTGTATTATTTTCATAAGAGGCTGTGACAATCCAGGACCTTGGTGCTGCCAGAAGGTTAGGCCATTTTTAAAATCCTGATCTAATAAGAAATCTAGACCTTCCTGCTTGTACCATATTGCCCTATTAAACTATGCTTCAGGATGCACCAATAATATAGTGATGATAATAATACTCTGTGGGGTTTAATTGCAGTTGTAAAATTTTCAATCTTAGGGCCAGAAAATTACTAAAAATTTCAATGTAATCAGATAATGGACAAATTTCATTGTTGATCTTTACAGACCATTGTTAGTTTGCAGGGATTATACATATGGGTGAGAATGCTGGGATTCAGTTTGTCAACAGATTTTGCTGCTAAGATGTAATACTTTCATCGTTACTCTCTGTGTTATGTTTTCTCTTAAACATTTGCTGCTGCAGATGAGCAATTTATTATAATTGTATAAATTTATAAAAAAATAGAATTATCATTTTTTTATAGATTTCAGACTTTCACTAAAGTACTTCAGGAAACTTTCATATTGTTGATATTTTAACAGTGAGAAAAATATTTCTCTCCCCTCTAAATAATATCAGTTTAATATAATATAGTAAATATTTGATTTGTAATAATACTAAATTTATTACAAGTAAATAAGAAGTAGAATTTGAAAATCAATCTTTCTCTAGTTTGATCATTTTATAGTCTTGGAGTGCTAGCTAGAAGTGAATTACCATGTTATATAGTTGGAAAAATCACTTTGACATTCCTGTAATAAATTCTTATTTGTGTTCATTTGTTTTACTATAGTATACGTAATTAATTCATTAAATATTATACGTAGATTTTTAATTGTTTGTGAGAATTGTAAGTAATAATAATCATGTAAAAAAGAGAAATTTGTAATACTACTCTATTATTTTTATTTTACTTTTGAATGTGTAGTGAATATTGTAATGGGATCATACATATAAATGAAATATCTAGACCAACAGTGTGAATTGTTTAATTTGTTATAGAATATAGGTTGGTAATTACAAACTGTATTGTTCCTTGACATTGTAAAAAAACTATAGCTTAAATTGTAAATGAAATATGCAAGAACTGAAAAAGTATGAAATTAAATCATTTAATTTGGAGTTAAATAAAACTTCATAATTTTCCACAAAATTTTTGTTTCATAGGACCAGGTGCTTGTATCTTCAGTTAAAAATGTGAAACAATTACATAATCTGTGTAGTAGAAACATAAATGAATCCAATTATTAAAGTGAAAGATTAATAAATAGAACTGAATGCATGTAAATTGATAAAATTTGATTTTGGGTTATTGTGTATTGCACCATGTTAAGTTGAGAGGTGTCGATATTTCTGAGCTCTTTCTGGCTACTTGTGAACTGAAGTTATATTATGGTTCACTGTGAAAGTCTTAACCAGAATTTTAATTTTGCTTTGCAAGCTTGTTTTCTTGCTAAAAAATTGATACATGGTAACCACATGTTAAAAATTACTCGTAATGGTCTGTTATGATTTTAATTCATTTTTTTCTAGGTTTTCTCCAATTTCAACCTCTTGAAATGAAGGTTAATATTTTTTTGGCAGCCAGTTAGTGACATCTAGGCAACATGTTCTTTACAGTTCAGTTAGTAATTTACATACTTGGTAAATGGAATTATTTTTAATTCTTTGAGGATGTCATTTTTTATAATCAAGGAGAAAATAACCAACAGTTAACTAACTCACTAGTTCTATCAAACCTGTAGGTTCATGGCCACATGGACATAAACTCTCCATACATCCCTATCCTGAGCTAGTGTTTTTCAATCATCCCCTGTGTAATCTACTTCCCTCAAATCATGGATAATGTTATTATGATTCAACTCAACTCATATTTTTTTATATTCTTGCAGACTACCGTTTTGTCGTTTTTATGCATTCTAACCATTTCCTACAAATATTAAAACAAAATGGATAATGTTATTCTCCCACATAATCTTGATCTACCAACTGGGCATTTTCCCTCTCGTTTTCCTACAAGTAGCTTCCATGCACCTCTTTCATGCCACATGCCCTGCCCATTCTAGTCTACAAGACTTAACTGTTCTTATTATATCTGGCTTCCTATACATACCATGTAGCTCTCTGTTATGTAGTTTTCTCCATTCACCTGTCTGTTCATCTCTTTTTTGGCCCAAAAATTTTCCTGAGAACTTTATTTTCAAATATTCATAATCTTCTTTCCTTCCTTCCTTAAAGTTTTGCATCCATGTAATATAACTGGGAGAATAACAGTTTTATATATTTTCAGTTTAACGTTTTTTTAAAGGGGTTGGGAGTCAAGAATCACTGTAATGCATAATAACATGTATTTCCAGAATTGAGCCTATGTTTAATTTATTTGTGCTCCCATTTCCTATTGTAATTATTGTTCCTAGATATTTGAAATCAGCCACTTCTTCAAAATTTCCCTCATTTGTCATTAGTTGTCCATTTCCATTATAATGCATTTCCATGTTTGAACTTATACTTAGTTTCATTTATGTTTACTTCCAGTCCCAATTTCTAAGTGTTACTCAATAGAGTGTGCGTAATGGCCCTTAGTAATTCATTGTTATTGCTCAATAATACTACATCATCAGCATAAACTAACAGCCTATTAATAATACACAACAGATATTTACATTAATTGTATTTTGATTTCAATCAAATAATTAATTAGATGACGCTATGAGGAAATAAATATACTACAATTGAATTAGACATGTACACCTCACTACATAAAATGAACTTTTTCACTTAGAAATATTTCAGAGATCATTTTCCTCATTCACAACTAGATTCTGACTTTTTTATGTTTTTATTTAAATTAACGTTTCCCAATCCTGGATAGAATCTAGTTTAAGAAAGTAAAATTAATATTTGAACCCTGGACCTCTCATTCTCCGTACGAGTGTGCTGTCCATTACACCATTCAAGGGACGATACAAACATTTACATTTCTTTCCATTCATCTGAAGGCTAATAGCTGTAGCTACCATCACGCCAACTGATGTCTTCTATTCAGAAGTATTTTTATTGAGAATTTTAACATTACTTTTTAGTGGTAAAGCTCATGTTTTTTATGTTTTTATTTAAATAAATATTTTCCAATCCTGGATAGAATCTAATTTAAGAAAGAAAAATTAATGTTTGAACCGGTTATTAACAACTGTACTTATCTGCAGATGGAACCAAATTATAAAACATTTCTTGAAGAATTTCAACCAGTTCATTGAAATTATTACATTACCAGTACTTGAAAAATTATTTATAAATTATCATATATTGATATGAATGAATTATTGTAGTCATATTACTGTTAACAAGCAGGACTAATCTTCAGGCTTTTCTAAACTGTCAGTGTGGAAAGGATTAGGAAGAACTGGTACCTTAGTATACATTATTACATGTTTCAGCTTTAATTTCAAGTAATGTGGTCAAACTGTAAGACTTGAAAAATTGAATTTGAAGAGAAAAATATGTTGTGAGTTTGAATGATGATGGAGCAAAGGCCTTTGAAATTTGTATTGTGAAAACATGGAACATTATGAGGTGAGAGGTACGAATGTCATACTGAAAGTCATGAGCAACATTTTTTTAAACAATCATAATATTTATTTTAGACAAACCAAGTACACCATGTTAATCTACAGACCTTTGTGCTACTTTTCAACATAATCTCCATTTCTTTGCATACATTTTGTCCAGCTGCTCGAAGACACTGATGCACTGCTTTCCGAATATCCTCCAGCGTCTCGTAGCTTTGGCCTCTCATCTGCTCCTTCACAGAACCGAGAAGATGGTAGTCGGAGGGTGCCAAATCAGGACTATAGGGAGGATGTGGAAGAGTTTCCCACCCAAATGTCCTGATATTCTCCACAGTGGCACGAGCAGTGTGAGGACGCGCGTTATCGTGTTGCAGAATGATCTTCCTTCCAGGGCATTTGTCGTGCAATGCACAACGGAGCTTCACAAGTGTCTGGATATAGCAGGCAGCATTTATGGTTTGTCCAAGTTCAAGAAATTCAACCAGAATGCAACCTTGTGCATCCCAGAAGACGCTGCCCATAACTTTCCCAACAGATTGCACTGTCTTCGCTTTTTTCTTTGATGGTGAATTCAAGTGGTGCCATTCCACACTCTGGCATTTTGTTTCAGGCTCTTAGCGATGAAACCAGCTTTCGTCACCTGTCACAATACTCGTCAAAAAATCATCACCTTCATTTCGAAATCTCTGAAGAAGGTTATGGGATGGTTCTTCTCTGAAGTTTGTGGTCTTCACTCAATAAACGTGGAACCCAATGGGCACTAACTTTTTGGTAACCTAAGCTGTGAATCATTTCTTGCACTGCACTGTGTCCTACTGCAAGTTTTGTAGCGATTTCATTCACTGTGATACGCCTGCCGTCTCTAATGAGCACATCAACTCTTTCCTTGTTGCAATCTGTGGAGGCAGAGCGTGGGCGACCGCTACGAGGCTCATCTTTGATACTCGTGTTCCAATCTTTAAAATGTTTCACCCATCTCCTAACACTGCTGACACCCATGCAGGCATCTCCGTAAGCACATTGAAATCTTTGGTGAATATCAACAGCAGATTTTTCCTCTTTAACAAGGAATTCAATGACAGCACGCTGTCAAAACGAAACATTGATGTCTGCCATTTTGGAAACACTGCGTGTGGTCACATGATAGAAGCTATGACGCCACAAAATGGCAATGTTGTGGTATAAAGTCTGTAGATTATGATCCTGCAGTTGTTTTTGTTACATTGTTGAAATTTTAACAATGGGTTGCTCACGACTTTCAGTATGACCCTCGTAAATGCACTTAACCCAGCTCAATTTATAAATTAGAAAAATAAATGCCTAAATTTGGATTTGAACCCAATGGGTGGATTTCTCAACCGAATTCTAAACCACGACCGCGGTTTTCAGATTTTTTGTTTCCATAACAACCATAAAACTGAAAATCTACGGCTGTTAATTCCTAAAACAAATGTCTAAATCATGTCTATGGTGTCATAACAATTTCTGTGAATTTTCAGTCATTTTTATAGGTGCTATGGAAACAATAAATAATCGGAAAACTGCGGTCGTGGTTTAGACTTTGGTTGAGAAATCCACTCAATATCTCTGGTTCTTTGTACCAGTGCTCTTTCATCTGAGCTTTTAGGCTTCCAATTTTTTCTCAGATTTTTCTCCGTATTGATACAATTCCCACACATGAGAAAGCAGTGAACAATCGTATAACGTCATCTAGCGGCTTCTTAAACAGGAAGACTTTAAAATGGGAATCAACCCTAGACTTATAGCCAGTATAGCTTAGATTTGTTGTTTAATATTAAATTATCACCTCTCACTGAATGACAAATTAAATTTGAAGAAAAAAATTTATACCTAAATCAGGATTTGAACCCTGTATCTCTGATTCTGTACTCCAGTGCTGTTCCATCTGAGCTATTAGGCTTCTTATTTATTTGCAAATATATCTTTATACTAACATGATTCCCACATGGGAAAAAGCAGATGGTGTTAGTGGTACAAATTTTCACTTTCTCGTGCGCAGGAATTGTATTAGTAAAGAGAAAAATCTGCAAATAAATTGTAAGTCCAATAGCTCAGATGGAAAAGCACTGGTGTACAGAATCGGAGATTGGAATTAAATTTGTCATTCGATGAGAAGTGATAAATTTAACATTATACATCAAATCTAGGCTTATTGGATACGAACATAGTGTTGATTCCCATTCTAAAGTCTTTTTGTTTAGAAAGCCACTAGATGGCATTAATGTAATGAATGTTCACTGCTTTGTTGCGCGTAGGAATCACATTAGTATGGAGAAAAATCTGTGAAGCTTAGTAGCTCAGAGGGAAAAACACTGGCGTATACAGCCAGAGACATTGGGTTCAAATCCCAATTTAGGCATATATTTTTCTCTTCAAATTTAATTTGTCATTCAGTGAGAAGTGATAAATTTAATATTGATCGTTCAAAAATTTGCATTCCAAATTCTTTATGATAAAGTTGTAGCAATGGTAATATTGCACTTAGATTATTAAATTTGTACCAAAATGTAGCTTATATGCAGGTAGGTTAAATGTCTGTTGTTTATGAAACTGTTCCATGAAGTTACTAAATCTTTATGTATAAAAATTAGTGTGAGTCTGTCTGTCCTTTATGGACTCAAAAACTAATTGACTGATTTCAATGGGGATTTTTCCATAATTTAGAGAATTTTCTGGGACTATTAATGCATATAACATATTATGCTACATACTATAGGACCAGAGCTAAGAAAAAAAGTGAGCATCAGTGCACTAAAATAGTCACTACTTTGATGCTTAAATGACTTATGCTGCCTAAGCCTAAACCATAACAAATTCGCCAAATTAATGTACGCAATTGGATATCTCAAAAAATTCTACAAAAAATCCGCGACAGCATATGTCTATTTTTTTTATGGATAACTCACAATAACCATTTTTGTCATCAGCTCATTGATGCCAAGAAGATTGGGATAAGTAGATTCCCAGGCAATCCCAGATTCTATATCATAAGATGCAGCAGAAAAAATGGTAAATATGGAAAGCAATTTTAGAATGTATGGTGTTGGGAAGTTTTTTAATAATATTAAAAATTTTAATTATTGCACAAAATCAATCACACTAATGTGCAAAGATGCAGAAGGAACAATGCAATCTGAAGCATCAAAAGTTTTAAAGAGATGGAGAGAATATTTTATCAATGTTTTTGAAGCATTTCAATTACAAGAAAATAGCTTGACAACACAATCTTCAAATGAGAGTGCCTTTACAACATCCGAAGAAATAGAACCACCAAATTCTAATGAAATCTGTCGTATATAAAGTAAAAAATAAGAAAGCGCCAGGTCCAGATAATATCCCACCAGAACTAATAAAATTTGGTGGAAGAACATTAAAACAAAGACTATTTAATTTAATTCAAGAAATTTGGAATGAATGTAAGTTGCCTGAAGAACGGAAAGAGGGTTCAATTTACCCTATACACAAGAAAGGTGTTAGGATGACATGTGCTAAATGCAGACCAATTACTCTCCTGAACATGGCTTATAAAATTTTTGCCATGTTCCTCAATAAAAGATTGATTGAAAAAATACATTGCAAACTTGAAGACTATCGAATGGCCTTCAGAGAAAATAGATCAATGAAAGAAAATATATTCATCATACAGTAAATTTTTTAGAAGTGTTATGAACACAATGTACATCTGCATAACATTTTTATAGATTACAGACTCTGGTAATATGCTGAAAGTGATTGATATCCAATCATAACATGTTCAAGAAAAAATCAACATTAATATTGAGGTAAGATAAACAGACTCAAAATAATATAATTAAAAGAACCTTAAAATATTGCTTCCTAAAATAAAACATTAAGTCTTCAAGAACTCATACATATTCCTCTCCCATGATAATATTTATTTAGTGGTTTAATTTTCTTATTTGATGTGCTCAAAAGCACACCGTGTACACAGGACTTACTCGGAGCAACTTAAAATCTGGCTGTTAGCCCTTTCTGGAGTGCTAACAGGGCAGCGACAGAGTAGCATTGGGCAGCCTGGTACTCGGCTTGAAATGCAGCACGACTACCAATCACCTTGAATGCGCCTGCAAAAGTAATTCTCAAGATCTCATTCCATGTAAGCCTTGGGAATCCGACTAACAGTGTGGGGATTTAAAATGTTAAAACACATTGTATGATATTGGAATGCTGCAGTATATATGCAACACATACAATATCTTAATATATGAAAATTTTGTGTCACGTTGTTTGTCCACGATGGAATCCTGAACCGATTTTAATAACACTGTGTGCAGTTTGATCCAACTTGAGACTTAGGGTAGTTTATAACTAAATTTATAATCGCATTATTTTTTTATTGCAAATTATTTGTTTATTATGTAACAAAGAGTTATAATTATCTGTGAGTTCCATACAATTCTAACAGATGGCGGTGTAAGGTAATTGGTTTATTATTTAACAAAGAGAGATCCAGATGGCTGTGCTTTTTGTTGCAACTGCAAATTTCAATTGAATTACAAATATTGATTATTTCATAATTTAAGTATGTTCAGTGTTTATTTTATTTTCAATATTATTAATTTCGTGTGTAAGTATTAGTTTTAAGTAATCTTGCTGAAAGACAGCAACTTAATTTAAATTTTTAACGTATACCTTAGCCACAGCAACGCTTGACCGGAACTTCTAGTAATATTTATATTATTAAGTTACTATTGTTTACAACATTTAGACTACTATCAATGTGTAGTTGCATCTCATTCTGGCATTATGTTTTGTTTTAATTAAATATCAAGGAGTTTAATTCTAACTTTTGAAAGTGTTAGCTGGACTATCATTGTTAACATGGAAGATTGAAGATTGTTGTGATAAATGGTTAAAAAATAGAGATGACAGTCACTGGATTAAAAAAATTATTGAGTTTAATTACAAAGATTTTCTTGTCATTCGTCATACTTCTTGAATGATATGTGACAATATTCTGTTTGTGTTTTCACCTGTCAGTCTGCATGTTTTCAGATTTATAAACATAGAAAGGCAGTGCTTTTTTTGATTCTTTCATTTTTTTAATTTCAAATGACATATTTGAATAATTGTTTGATAAAAGGGCCCAAGTAAAAAATTACAGAAAGAACAAGAAACTGTTTTCTGTTCATTTTATCAACTTCAGCAATATTATATTACAATACAAATGAGGATCACTATTCAACTAAAATTCCTGAAAAGTTTTCTTAAAAGTTCAGTCAATTGTGCCTGTCATAGGGACAGTCAAACCCCCTGGACATAATCGCTTTTAACAAGTAATTTACTTCATCTTGTAAGCCCATGTTTCCCTTAACAGAGATTTAGGCGCTCTCCCCCTACAGGGAAGAATTTGAACCATACTAATTTAATTACACTTGTTTTTGTATAGATGTCATTTGAGTGGTCCATGGTCAGCATTCTGCCTCATACATCTAGGAGACCAAGGTAGTACTAAGATGGGAAAATTCGGTAAATTTTACTTAGAGGCCTTTTCATTCAGGCTTAAGGATCTTTTACGAGCCTGAAAATCTTCAGACTTGGGACCCACGGCTTAAAGTCCCTTGCTCCTAGAATTTTTCCATCCTAAAAAATCGTTCGACCCCGGCCGGTTTTGAACCCGTGACCCTCAGGACCAGAGGCAAGGAGCATAACCACTAGTCCACCGTATTTGAAATCTACTTATAAGAGGAAAATTAATAATTATTAAATTTAAGTAGAAAAACATGTATTAATATACATGTGAACACTATTAATATAAATGTTGTTTAAAGAAATTCAGGAACTTGTTAACATTATC
Organism: Diploptera punctata; assembly: GCA_030220185.1. Classification (NCBI taxonomy): domain Eukaryota; kingdom Metazoa; phylum Arthropoda; class Insecta; order Blattodea; family Blaberidae; genus Diploptera; species Diploptera punctata. Next base: position 21,965 of record JASPKZ010007224.1, on the reverse strand, counting down.
TTCAACTTTTTTTCTCCAATGACAAGTTACTTCGGAACAATCACCATTATAGTTTGTTTTTTCTAAGGAAGAAAGGATCTTGCCAACTCGTTTCAACATGTAGATAGGAGGAAACCAATGATATTTAGGGAGGGTTATGGAATGTAATATCACAAACCCTGCCTTAGAAAGGGAAGATTGTATGATTCGAAAATAGTAGTGGGATCTTTTCTTCCTTAGAGAAAACAGACTTTAAACTTATTCTACCACGTGGTTCCCGATGGTGATCTATTTCACTGGATTTGTAAGCTGTGCAGCTTTTGAGATATCAGTCCATTTCTTCTCCTGAGTTGCATTGTGTATAATATGGATGAAGTCATATTCTTACTGCATGCATGTGATTATTTTCATAAAAAAATTACTACTAATTTTTATATTTGTTTTGTTAACCAGTGGAAATTTAGAATATATTGATTCTTCTTTGTTTCATCCCCATCACTTCTGATGCCACTACTTTAATTGCTCATAGAATTCTTTAAAAGTTTCATCAATATATGGGATAGCTATATTTGTATTGCTTACTTTCTGTTTGTTTTTTTTTTTTAAGATTAATTTTTCATATTGATTCAATAGATGTTCAGAAGGAAGGCGTGATTGGTAACTCCATTGATAAATAACAAAGCAGTAATGACTCCTTGATAAATATGATTCAAATTACTATTAACAAAGAATATCTTATTATCTCTGTCCAGAGACGGTCTCTACAGATACTGGATATTCTTATGTTACTTTTGCCGCCAGGTTTATAAATTGGTTAATTTTCTGGTCCTATTTCAACAACAACAAATGTGTGAGAAGAACTGCTTCTAAATAAATTGAGTTAACTACCATTTGTCATAATTTCAAAAATATTTGTGAAGAGTGTGACAAATTATTGTATTTTCTTGAATTGTTCCCAATCTCTCAGATTCAATATTAATTTTGATATTACATGGTATTAATAAGCTGTTGGTTTATGCTGATGATGTAGTATTATTAGGCAATAATGTGGAGGAGGAGAAAAGATTATGAGTATTTGAGGGTAAAGTTCTTCGAAAATTTTTGGGCATAAGAGAGATGTATAGACAGACAAATGGAGAAGATTGTATAACAGTGAGCTACATGATCTTTATGGAAAACCAGATATAATAACAACAATTGCGCCTCATACACTATAATGGACAGGACAATGGGACAAATGGGGAATGAAAGAGAGGCATTGAAATTCCTTGTTAGAAAACTAGAGAGAAAGTACCCAGTAGGTAGGCCAAGAATGAGATGAGAAGATAGCATTAACCGTGATTTGAGGAAAGTATAAATGTGGGATGATTGAAAACATTAGCTCAGGATAGGGATGTATGGAAAGCTTATGTTCACATGGCCATGTCTCTATGGGTTCGATAGTGCTAATGAGTTAATTAGTTACGGTTCTTGTTCTGACCACCAAAGTTATCCTAAAATAAGTTTAATTAAGGGGGTGATGGGTGAAATTTTTGACATGTTGAGTCAAATTTAGCATTTTTTGTTTTATATTAAAAAATGCTATGTACCTTAAAGTATAAGTTCGTGAAGTTTCAGTGTCCTATGGCGTTTGTAAGTCTCCCTAATGACTGTAGGAGGGCATGTATGCTACATTCTAATTTAACTGCATGCAAACTTTCAAATTGGCTTTTTCACACTTTTATTTTCAATACATTCAAATCAATATAGCATTGACAAATTTAATGATAGAAGCACGAAATTTTAACTGCATGTCCCACACACTATATCTAATAATTCTAAGCATGGATTTTGAAACAACGTTGATAGTTTTTAAAATAAAAAATAAAATATATGTAGTAATTAAAAAAAAACAAAAACTTTCATATGCAGAGGATGTATATATATTTTTTCTTCCTTTATTATAATCCTATAGTAAAGTAAATGCATAGTGTTGTTCTAAATAAGTCAGTGGTCATGTAGAAAAAAATTCAAACATTTTACTAAAAAATGATGGGACTTATTAAAAATTTTATTATGCAAATTTTTAAATGGATTTTCTTCAATAACTCAAAAACCTTTAAGTCTAGAAGGATGAAACTTTAATATAATATTACTTATGGCATGAATGTGTGTACAAAACATCAAGCATGTAGCTTAAAAACTGTAGATAATAGAAATTTCACCCTTCACCCCCCTTAATTACATTGTGCTGGAACAGTTAAAAAAGTATGCTGCAAAAAAAATACCTTGTCAGAACTTTCCTTGCCTGGCTCTTGTGATAAAAATATAACTCACATTTTTGTTGGTCTTTATATTGTGAATGCAAAAATAATATGTTAATATTAGTCATCTGAGGTAAAAAAAGAGAATGTATAGTACAGATATTTTGTTGTTTGTTAAAATGGCTGATGTTCTGGACTTGACCCTTTTAACATATAATGCAGTATCTATGACTCCATTAATATAAATCAATGTGGCTGTCCTCAAAGAATTTACTTCAGCAAAAAAAAATAGACTGTGATTTTGACTGTTTTAACAAACAGCTATTGATTTATTGAAATTAAATTTGTCAATAATGTATATACCTTTTTTTAAAAAAAAGACAAATACTGTAACAATTTCAACATTTTATTATGAATCCTTATGTAATCTCTAACATTTCCTTGAACTATTTTTTTTATTACGTAATTTGGTCTCAAGTATAATCAGTTATTTACCAAGTTTTAATATACCTAGTGTGTAATGTTTGTGTCTTTTGTTTAATCAAATGGTATTTTATTACATATAAGTAATCATTATTGTAGTGTATTTAATATGCAAATGAGAAAGTGATATTGCATATCTGATAAGTGTTGTTTCAATAGTACATAATTTTTTTTTTATGGTTCCAAATGATGTAGTTATAACTTGCAATTTTATTTTATTTATACTCTTTTCCAATGAAATGAAAATCCTATGTGTAAAAAAAATTTGAATACTTTCTTAGAGATATATTTTGTCCTCTTAAATTGCATAAACTGCAGATGTATTTTTAATGTAGATCACAATTTTATGAAAGTGTGTGTTTTAGAATATAGAGGGTCAGAGTTGTCAGGAACTTGAAGGAGACTAAAGTCAAAAATAAATGAGAGAAATTTTAAGAGAGGAATGTGACAAATATAGCTTGTATTTGGAAGTTCTGAATCGCTGTAAAAGGTTTTTGATCCTACTAGTTTGTTCTTATTAGATCTAACTCTATTTTTATCCACATGCAAATCATTTTAAGCAGATTTAGTAAAAGATAACATATCATTATTAAAAATAATAAGGTTGGATCTAATAAGAATATTAATATTGTATTTTTCATTTTATTGTAATCCTGAAGAGTGAAGGTGGCTGGATTCAAGATGCTCTGTGTGATTCAATATCTCTTGCTTTAAGAGTAAAATACATTGGTAAGACATTTTACATATATTAACTTGGAGTCATTTTAACAAACACAAAGTTATAAATTCCACATAAGATTTATTTTAAAATTCAATAGGAAGTAAAATCAAGAGGTTTATATTTGAAGAGAAAAATGTTTGCCTAGACCGAGACTCGAACCCAGGACCTTTGGCTTTCTGGGCCAAATGCTCTACCAACTGAGCTACCGAGGCGAGTTGTGATCTAGATGCTTCTCTTCATATATAATTTATCCTTTAGTGAGAAGTGTTAAGTTAATAATAAAAACATTAAGAGGTTTGTTTAATACAGACATTTTGTCTGTACATTATTACCTCTTAAGGTTTTTTGTCGAACATATATTTCAAGGCTGCTGAGCCCCATCGTCAGCAATTACAGACTGAATTTTCCACATAAGACTATCATCATAAGTATCATATTATCCACATAAGATTATTTATCAATTGAGGAGCTCAGTGCAGAAGAGGCACATGCCACAAAATGTTTTTCTTAGGAGTTAATTAGTTTTGATAATATATGGCACTGGCTGTCTCCCTGTACCAAATTCACCAATTAGGTGACATGTGTCCTTTTACACTATGCCCCGCAATTGATAAATCTTACATGGAATTTATAACTTTGGGTTGTTAGAAACTATCAAAGAAATTTATTTTCACGTCTTATTAGGTACAAATATCTTGTTTACAAACCTTTCTGTGTCCAAAGGGGCATAGACAAATGAATCCACAATTCTTAGCCAAAACTGCTCCACCTGTCATTACCCCAGGAAAGTTCCCAGTTTTTTTTTTTTTTTTTTTGTATAGGAGACTGAATGGCCTGAGGAGCACAGAAAAAATAAAAATCTCTACCACTCCACTGGCCAGAATCAAATCCAGGTTATAGTTATAAACTGTGCCATCTAAGGTATCTGGCCCACTACATTTGTTTTATCCAATCATAATTTAATTTAAAAAAATAATAAATATAGACATTGTAATCACCAGGTAAATTATATTTGTGGCTAAAATGTTACAGAATTCAAGAGAGGCTGTAATTTATATTCTTAACAAAACTATCTAGTTATTTTATTATAATAATGATATCAAGTTTTTTTGAATCTGTAATCATCTTACCTCAATTTAATGTTGATTTGTTCTCGAACATGTTTCGATATAATCTTCATATCATCTTCAGCTTGGCCAGAATGATGATATAAAAGATTATATCGAAACATGCTCAAAAATAAATCAACATTAAATTGAGGTAAGTTGATTACAGACTCAAAAAATCTTGATTAAAAGAACAGCAAAATATTACTTCCAAAAATAAACCATCATAATAATGATAATTAATAAATTTATTTGCAGTCCAAGTATACACATATTTTATCAATATAAATTGATAAGGTGGTTACATACAGAAATATAGCTCAAACTTCATAGTTAAATATGGGAGGAAATAACATTATGAGGTTCTTGATTCGTAAATTAATGAATCATTTTTTCACATCTTACCTCATATTTTATGACTGAGTCATAATGTCGTTTGAAAATGATGAATCATTTTTTCACATCTTACCTCATATTTTATGACTGAGTCATAATGTCGTTTGAAAATGAGAGAGATCCTTCTCTTGAAAACTAGTTCCCGTGTTTAAAAAAAACATAAAATATGTGGTAAGATGTGAAAATATGACATTCATTTACGAATAGCTCAAACTAATAAAATATGCAAATAATTACTACAAGTGGTATAATTATTAACAAATATATCACATGCAGAGCCATCTCTAATCCAGACATGTATATATTAGTCGCTTCTGAGATGCTCATCTTCCATTTTTCCATTAATTTAATCCAAGTTAAGTTCTTTTCCTTCCCTCATTGCTCTTAAAGATACTGTAGCAAAAATAATGCACAAAAGGACATTTCAATCATATGTATATGTATTCTTTAATGATAGTGACGATTACAATCTTTAAGGCTCTACATTTTTGGTGCCACTTGTACAATAAACATATTTTAAGTGTACAATAAATTTAATTCAGTGTTTGGCATAATTGTAGGCATATGTAGTTTTTATTTTGTTGAGAATGTTTAAAATATTGTTAGTTTGTAAATGAATGATACTGTAACAAACTTCTGTGATTGGTGATAATAGATGGTCTCATCGAGTAGTTTTGCAGAATTATATTTTAATACTCTGACTGTACACTCATTGTAAGTGTATATATGAAATGAAATGTACGCATCATTGTACGTAGAAATAGTGCCTAAATGTGTCTGTAAACTTAGTATTAATTTTCCCTCATACTATTTCCTAATTCATCCACTTTTTGAAAAGAATCAAATTAAAATTCATACTTAGAAATGAATATACTCTTAAAATTAATAAAACATTTCTTTGTAATGCACTGCTTGAAAATTAAAAAAAAAAAAAGTAGAACATTAAAATTCAGTTATTAAGCACTGAGAAGGATATTTGTAGATGGCAATGATCACTTTTGAAGAAATAAAGTTGCCTTCTCTTTTTAGATCTTATAATAAAAGTATGAAACATCTATTTTTAATGTAATTTAATTTAAAATTAAAAGTAAATAACATTTTCAGAATGTGTTTCTTTTTTAATTACTTATATTACCAATATGTATTGTAAAATGATTAGTAAATAATACCATTCTAAGATAGCAATTATAAATATAGTATCATATATTAGTCTCTCGTAATAATATAAAATGGAAAATTAATACCTGTTGACAGAATTTTATGAGCTAGAAACTGTATTTAAACCTTTCATTTATATACATATATACACTTATTCCATCCATTTTTCTTTTATTAATATTTTTTTATGAGAATCTAGTAAAGATTTCACGGTCCATTATGATAGTCCCAAGTTGTTGAAGTCAAAATCAGTGTTATGTTTTTAATAGGCAAGTTATTTTTAGATTGAATCTAATTCAGTATTGATGCACATCAATGTATAAACATTTACAAGTGACATGTTGCCTACGTATACATTATTGTTAATTGTGATTTTATAAAAAGAACAAATTTTTATTATATGAGATTCAAAATGTATTCTTCTGAACTCGTATTTATATTCAAGGCTGTAATTCTGTGATTAATTTTCATAAATGAAGCTCTAAATACAGCAGACAATTTCCTATGTCTTAATTATATATTTTATATTCCCTTTCTCCAAATCTTTCCTGAGTAAAATACCATATACAATTTGTGGTGATAATCCTTTCAATATTTCCCTATAGCAAAAAGAACAAAATCATTCTAAAATTCCTCCAAAAATGGAGATATAAGAGATCTAAAATATATAGAGGCATATCGCCAGAATCTACGACATTCAAATTTCTCATGAGACTACTATCTGATAGTTTACAAAATGATATAAAGCTGTATGCCAGAAGTATACAGTTTGGTTTTTAAAAAAAAGATCAGCAATACAAGCAGTATGATGTGCCCAAAAAGATATAGAAGAGAGAATTACCAGGAGGAAAGTTATATGCAATATTCACTGGCCACTACAACAGAACACAAATAATGGAGAGAAAAAAGTATTAGAAATTGAAAAAAAAAAAAAAGCTATCACAAAATTAATAAGAAACATTAAAAAAAAAAGTTGTAGAAATTTATGACAATGTAACCCAATTAAGTAAAGGGAAATGGGATGCTCCAAGCCCACTACTCTTTGTAATTTACTGCTTTTTGATAATGTAAGGAGTTAAATGTTCTTATACAAAGTGATCCACATAGGTATAAAATAACACATGTTAAACTGGTTTGAAGACTTTCTATCTCAAAGATAGATTGCAGTGAGATACATAGAAACTGTATCAAAATGGAAACGAGTAAGAACTGGAATTCTACCAAATGCTGTAACCAGTGCAACACTTAAGTAAATCTGTATTTATGATTTGACAGAAGCTTTAAGAAAGGTTGGCAATGTAAAAGTGGGTATGATTGCTGTTGTGGTTGTGTGGACATCAGCTAGAAATTGTCAAAATAAAAAAAAAAACAGTATTAGGAGTTTAGAAGCAATAATAAAAAACACGATAACAGCACTAGAGAAATGGTCACTCAGAAATAAATTGAGTATCAACACAATATCAGATATTCATGTCAAGCAAAATCAAAACAAATCAATGACAACTACAGGAAGCAAAAACAACTACATACTGTATTAATGAATAGAAGTACTGTAGATGAAAAGCTCAAATAAAAAATCATGTAAACAATATAATGCATAAGATTAACACTAAGAAGAATATCCTAAAATGACTAGCAGGAATGAAATGGGTGGCATCTGGATCTCCTTAATGACATATATCAAACCTAATCAACTATGTGGAGTAAAATTCTAACAACAGTAATCAACACCCTTAAACCATACAAAACAATTTAACAATAGTCATGGGTACTGTGAAAGCATCACCCATTCATTGCACTGCAGAGTTTCACAAAAAGTATGCCAATAAGAGCATAACATGAAATGAAATCAACTATCCTAGCACAGAAATTACAGAACTACAAAACTAAACATCAGTGGTATCAAAATGCCAGCAGTAACCAAAATTTGAAAACATGTATCCAAATTTTGAGATTTAAAAATATGGTTGTGGATGGAACTATCAGGCCAAAATTAACCAGAACAGCTAAATATACTAACATAGATCATAAAACCAACTTAATATATCCAATAAGCAAGAAGATTAACATCCCAGAGGATGATATGCATTAGCCACAATAAATGTACGGTATTCAGATAGTGAAAACATTTACAGACGGTTCCCTCATGAAAAGTGGACAAAATGCAGGAAAGATGTACATTGGAAACATTTTTAACAATATGTAGGCCTTGATAAATATGCTAACCATTATAATGGTGAATTGGTTGCCATCAAAACAGCATTACAAAATATTTTACGCAGGCCATACATAAAAAAATTGTAATCTTTTCAGACTGTAAATCAGAAATAGAAGTTATCATAAAACAACAATTAATGTACAAGAAAATAAATAAGCCAAATAAAAGCAATAAAATACGTAAGTCACACTGTAATGTATACCTGCCCATGTTGGAATTGTAGGTGATGAATACACTTGAACAGCTAGCCAAAAAGGGTTCCATGTTCAAAAGAAATCAAAGGAGACAACTAGAAAAGCACAACAGATGCTGATATCCTCAACATGCCAAGGAAAACAGCAGTGGCTATGTTTATACTGAAAACTATACATGATTCAAGATAAACTGCGTACCTACACCTATGTGCAGCTTATGTAATGAAGACACTACAATGAACAGAACCAGCAAGAGGAATGCAGGAGCATAACAAGCAGTAGTCTAGTAGCACTATATTGAGAAGCCAGGGGGGAAATGATGCAGATCAAATAATCTCCAGTACCGGTACCATTGATCAACAGCAACAATACCTACTGCAGAAATATTAAAATCAATCACTGCAAAAGATGTTGAAATATATATCCACACTGATGACATGATCCTCATCCTGTAAGAGACTGATAACCTGCAAATAGCTTTTAATAAGTTGATCAAATGGGTAAAAGCAAATGACCTGATATTATTTAAGTGAATCAAGAACAGTACAAGGACAATCAGAAGTGGAGAGAAATGAGCTGTCAGTGATTTCAGACATTACAGAAACAAACCACTGTTGATAGTCCCACATTTTAATACTTTGGAGTAATGCTTTTGATGAATGACACAGAGTACCAGTATACCAAAATAGTAAAAGAAAGAACCGCAGCAACTATCATCACTGCAAACAGCATAAGGATATTGCAATGGTTAGCATTGGTGTTACAACAGGCACAATTTATTTAATCTAACTTAACACCAGTCTACATAAATATTTATTCTTCTTGAGTCTCTCACGATCACAGTTTACCTTGTAGTTTAAATATTCACATTCGCAAAAGCTCTATATTGCAACACTATCTTTGCAAATCACAACGCACTCATCACCTTTCGAATTATGAATGGCTTCTAACACTAACTCTCTCGCGACTGACTGTCACTGTGGTCTCTTATATAACCGGATAAGACGTCTAGCAGTCTTCAGACAAACCGACTAATATGCCCCCGGCCGCTATTTGAATACTTTCGAAAGTGTTATTTCAAGAAAGCACATTTAGAGAAATCGCTGCAAGTTCTAAAACGTGACTAATGATGTGAAAATCTGAATCCCCTATGCCTTATATGCGAAATTCAAGTCTTGCCGCCACTCGCGAAAATCTAAAAGCGATAATTTGAGTCACAGATCAACAATGCGTCACATTGTCCGTCCTTAGGGGTGATCGTCCTGATCAGCTCCTCTGGATGCTGCCAATCGATCCAGGTGAACCACCATCATCTTCCCTCTAGGTTGACATTGGATTCGGTGACCACATCATTGATCATCTTCAACACTTGGTGTAGGCCGTCCCAGGTACTTAGCAGCTTCGGCGATTTTCCTCTCGTACGGGTCGAGCGGTACAGCCACACCAAGTAGCTCTCGTAGAATCCAGCGAGTTGGCTAATCGGTCATAGTAATCCTCCATCCTGTCTTTGGGCCTGACCTCTAGCAGGACGTTTCGTCGGGGTCGTCCTTCCACTCGCGGCGTGACCAATATCTCAACCACCTGTAATCGCCGCATTCTTCTTAGTGGCGAGTCTGTGCACGGCTGGTCTTTACCCCGCACTTGAGTAGCACGGCTGGTCTTTACCCCGCACTTGAGTAGCACTTAATCTTACCCGAAACGTGGTACTCGTCGAACAATGCCTACTATAGTGCCATACATCCTTTGGACGTCCAGACCCAAGATGACGTCTTCGGAAATGTTGGCGACAAACACCGTACAGTGTAGACCTACGTCAAACCAGCCTGAGAGGTTAAGGAAAATTGGTGATCTTGCCCGATGATTTATATTAGACTTCTTACAACGTTTCTATCCTGTATGTTGAAATCCTTACTATAATCGACGAATAATGTGTATAATTTTCCTCCTTCTCTTCAGCATTCTTATGATATTATCTATTAGATTTCTGACGGCTTGTAATGTACATCTGTCCTTATGGAAGCCGAATTGTTCTTCGGAGAGTCTACAATTTCTGTTACGTTCTCAGGTTAAAAGAAGGATGTGGATATTTTTATTGTATGTTTCCTGATGCTATATCTCTGTACGAATCCGTATTGCTTGCGTCCCATTTGTATTTGTATTAGTACATTTAACATGGAACTTTTCCAGGCCTCTGGTATTCTTTTATTTTGATGATAGTCTACAATGTCTGTAATAGCCTTACTTACTTACTCACTGGCACTATCGAACCCTTAGGTTCATGGCCGCGCGGACATAAGCTCTCCATATATCCCTATCCTGAGCTAATGCTTTCCAATCATTTCCTGTATAATCTACTTCCCTCAAATCATAGTTAATGTTATTCTCCCACCTCATTCTTGGTCTACCAACTGGGCGTTTTCTCTCTGGTTTTCCTACAAGAAGCTTCCATGCACCTCTTTCAGTCCCCATACGTGCTACATGTCATGCCCATCGCAGTCTACGAGACTTAACTGCTCTTATTATATCTGGCTTCCTATAAAGACCATGTAGTTCATTGTTATGTAGTTTTCTCCATTCACCTCTCTGTTCATCTCTCTTCTGTAATAACCATGAGTGTGTTAATTTTATGTTTTCATAGAAAATTTGTTCTGGACCTGCTGCTTTGTTATTTTTTTGCTTTTTGTATGGCTCATGATACTTCTGTGCTGGTGAAGTCAATCTCTGTTTTATGTGCCGTGGTGGTTATCTCCTATGGTATGCGATCTTTGTGTTGTAGAACCGGTACATTGAAAAAGTGTTTTGTCCATGCTTAAATTTCAATTTCCTGCTGATAATTTGGCTACCTTCGCCTTCTTATGTAAAAAGATTTTTCCAGTGCCTTTTCTGCTGCTTTCTGTGCGTCTACTTCTCTGAAATGTTTCATATTGTTTTCAGTGACTGCTGTTTACTCTTCCCTACTTTTATATTTTTTAATGTCTTTAAATTTTTTCTGTTTGCAGGATGCAATGTTCTTACTTCCTTTCTCCTCTTATAACAGTCTCTATCGTCGAACCATGCCTTGGCTTTTCTGTTGTTTGCTTTGTGTAGCAGCTCCCCAGTTACGTATATGTAGCCATCTAATATCAACATGTTACACTTCTCTATCTCAGGTTGTTCCTGTTTTATGACGGTCTCATCTATCCTTCTTGCTATGGTGGTTTTCTCCTCTGCTTCTTGCTTTATAGATTCCCCTTGCAGTTTAAGTGCTGACTTAACTGGATGTTTTCTTATGGGGTTCTCATTTTTCACTTTCTGGACTTTCTGGTTAAATAATTGTGCCTTGTTTATTGATACGATATCTATTGTAGGTGTACCATTTTGTATAATGTACGCATCTATCGGATTGATGGTTACTTGGAAGACTTCTTGATATAGATATTCCAGTACTATATTTGCTTTGAGATTATTTACATAAATTCTGCAATTCACAACCACTGAGCGGCTATTGTGGTGGGACTGAGGGGCGTCACACCTAGAATTGATATTTACTGAATTAATTTATTTAAAAATTGTGTTTTTATTTTTATTTATAGTCGTTTGCTAAACATTGACGTGATTTCTTTGTTACTAATGTTAATTCATGATTCTTTATTTCGCGGTTAAACACAAAAAAATGTGGCGCTCACAGATATGTGGATTGCAGTGACGGCTCGTGACTTTGAAGTTAGTTGAAGAGCTAGTAAGAAAAAATATTTGTACACATGCTTACCTTAATTGTTGTTAAACTCGTCTGTTTCTTGTATATCAAATCGATCCTTCGGCCCTTTAAGGCTACAAACTGTCGGTGATAACTTCATGGAATGGGTATATCTTCGTTAACTGCAGTAGATGTTCTCTCTATTCCAAAAGTTGAATTTATTGCTGAAAAGCAAGCAAAGCCAAGGAACAATTTCTGTAGAGTATGAAAGGAGCACAGCCATGGAAATTCCTTAAACCATGATCGTTTGAAACTAAGATTATAGCATTTACTTGAATGTTTAACTTATTTTGTACCACATATTTGTAGAGATTCAGTATGACGCCCAGAATTTAAAACTTCCTTTTCAGCTCCTTATTTCCAACGTGAAAAGGTACTTCCAATAAAATACATACTCCATCATAAACAAGATTCATATTTAAATCATCAGAACAATAGCTGTATACGAGATAATTTCGTATACAAAGCCGCAAAGAAGATCGCTATTTTTCTCTCCCTACTTCGCTTCTGGTATTTTGTTATATTAGACATCAGCGGGTGACGTCACGGTTGTCATGTCGATCAGCGAAGTAATCTCCGCCCCCAGAGGCTGAGCAATCTGGTATAAAAAAATCCTTCTCTTCAGCGCTGGCGGAGGGTCCATGTTAGCACTGTTAGCCCGGTTAACACTTTCAAAAGTTAGAATTAAACTCATTGATATTTAATTAAAACGAAACATAATACCAGAACGAGATACAACAATGCATTGATAGTAGTCTAAATGTTGTAAACAATAGTAACATAATAATGTATATTGTATGCTCTAAGTGCATGATAAAGCCGATTGTTATCGATTTGACGTAATGCCTTCTCTGTAATTAACCCTGGCTTCAGCCCTATTTCATTGAAGATCAGTAGTCTACGTGGAGCCCCATTGTTGAAAGTCAACACAGCATCGTAAACACCCACTCATATGATGTCATGTCCAACAAACACAGTTTTAGGCACACGCTCACATATGCAGCTATTAAAACCCTCGTTTTGGTTCTGTGTGTTGCCCATGTAAACATTTTTTGAGAAGCTCTGGGCTCCTCAACTCCCTGAATATGGAATTTATGGCATCCATAACTGCACTGGGAAAAGAATTCTTGTGATGGTACACTTGCCCAAGTGCTGCAGCCTTCTGGTAGCCATGCCATGAATCAGGTCCCTTGGGGCAGAGTTGGTGTTGAGGATCAATATCGGTGGAAACCTTATGAAAAAACATAGCCCACACTGCTGTTCTCATTTTCTCCAGGTCATTCTGGTATAAAACTAGGCCTACATGCTGGTATAAACCCATTGTTGAAAACATTTAGAGTTGTTTCCCTCATGAACAGTGGACAAAATGCAAGAAAGATGCACATTGGAAACATTTTTTCACAATATGTAGACCTTGATAAATATGCTAACCAGTATAATGGTGAATTGGTTGCCAACAAAACAGCATTACAAAATATTTTACGCAGGCCATACATAAAAAAATAGTAATCCTTTCAGACTGTAAATCAGAAACAGAAGTTATCATAAAACAATAATTAATGTACAAGAAAATAAATAAGAAGCCTAATAAAAGCAATAAAATAGGTAAGTCACACTGTAATATATACCTCCCCATGTTGGAATTGTAGGTGATGAATACACTTGAACAGCTAGCAAAAAAGGGTTCCATGTTCAGAAGAAATCAAACGAGACAACTAGAAAAGCACAACAGATGCTGATATCCTCAACATGCCAAGGAAAACAGCAGTGGCTATGTTTACACTGAAAACTGGACATGATTCAATTGTTCAAGCACATATGATTATTCTTCTTGAGTCACTCACGAACACAGTTTACCTTGTAGTTTAAATATTCACAACGCACTCATCACCTTTCGAATTATGAATAGCTTCTAACACTATACTCTCTCGCGACTGACTGTTACTGTGGTCTCCACCCTGTCTTATATAACCGGGTAAGACGTCTAGCAGTCTTCAGGTAAACCGACTAATATGCCCCCGGCCGCTGCTTGAATACTTTCGAAAGTGATATTTCAAGAATGGGCATTTAGAGAAATCGCTGCAAGTTCTAAAACGTGACTAGTGATATGAAAATCTGATGTTAGCCGATGTACTACCGATCAACTTGAATACGCCTGCGCAAAAAATTCTCAAGATCTCGTTCCATGTTAGCCTCGGGAGGACGGCTAACAGTAAGGGGATTTAAACACGTTGAAGCACATTGTATTGTATTGGAATGCTACAGTATATACGAAACGCAACCCAAGCATCAACTAAGGAAGCCAGAACAAAGAGGAGACAAGAAAGGAAGCAGAAAGGGTCCACAAATGAGGAATCAGAACATTATGACCCTGGAATATATTGATGTAAGTCAGCATGTAGTTGTCTTTTTTTTTTTTTTTGACATTCGTTTTCTCAACTTCACATTTTTGCATGTTTATGTACCTGTTGCTCAGAAACTATTAGAGATAGAAAGCTGAAATTTTGCACACTCCTATTTGATACGATAATTAATTTTAACTACCACCTCCAGGAAGTTCCATTCAAAACTACAGTTTTTAGAGTAAAAAATATACGAAAAAATTACAAAATTTTCATAACAATATTTTTCATAATAAAAAAAATATTTCTGGTTAACTTTTACAGATATCCTGGTGATTCTGGTCATCAGAATAGCTAATTATACTTTGAATGCGCATACAAAATTCTGATTCTTTACTGCAAGTAGTTTCTTAGGAAAAGATACCTAAAGTCACCTATGTTTTAAACAAATTTTGAATGAAAATTGTTTGTATAAAATATTTTTTTAATCAAGTATCAGGGCAAGAATCATAAACTAAAAACTGTAATAATTCGAGAGATGTTGTGTTCACGGTGTAAAAGTTAGAAGTAATTCTGATTAAAAACGTACTGAGATAGAGCACATTTACTTTATAGTTGTATAATATCCATACGCTCAGACTACCCTGTCCCCTTATACCACTAAATAAATATTATCATGGGAGAGGAATGTGCTTGAGTTAATGAAGACTTGATAAGTCATCTCTTTACCTACATAAGCTTGCTTAAAAACAGTTATAAATCAACTCCTAATTTAAAAAGCATTATAAGTCAAACAAAAACAAAAGTGCGTCGTTTAATGACGGACATGAAGGTTGGTATGAACATGACATATGGCTGCAGGAAATCATTTTCCCTTTACTGTTAGCCCTGTCTTCTATTTTCACGGAGAAAAATGTTTGGACAACAAAGGGGGTTTCTGATGTACATAGTTTGTATGTACTGAAAAAGACATGAACTATTTGAAGTCCATGTTAACTGTGAAATAGCGCTACATAAGTTTGACCACTAGAATTGAAGAGTTCCGAAGCCGGGCTATCAATATTAATACAGATAAGCATAACGAAAAGTTAAAACAAACAAGTGAATTCATTGTTAGCTGCCTAATAGATGCTGCGTGTTTCTTAGCCGAACAAGATCTGCCATTTAGGGGCCATGTAGAAAACTCAGAATCTATCAAAAGAGGTAGGGCCTAATTATATTGAATTGTTGCACTATAGATGAGAAATTAAGAAACGATTTGAAAATTTCTACTGTGTTCGTTGGCATATCGCACTATGTTTAAAACGACTTAATATGTTCTATATCCGCTACTTTATTCAATAAAATAAAACAAGAGATATCACCCTTAGTATCTTTAATAGGAGACGAGGCTACCGACATACAGAGCTCACTTATAATCTCTAGAAACCAACTGGGATTGGAGACGATTATATGCGTTTTAAAATCATGCATTTATATATTTAATTAATTATTAAAGTAAAGTGATCCGACAACAGGCCCGGAGGCCCTTGGGGTAGTAGGAGATTAAGGCTCCCACTTTTTCTAGACAATCGGCACTTTATGTCAGCCGGGTTGTCAGCCCTGCGTGACGGCCGCATTTACCCGATTCAATCGCAGTTCTTTTAAAAAAATAAAATTGAAGTGCTTTCGGAAATATGCGCTACTAACATGTCCAATTACCCCCTTCGATTTCCTAAGCCCTATATATATAGTATTTCATTATATTTGATACTCCTAACATTGCATGTCGTTCTTTTTAGAAGTTCATTTACTTATTAGAAATAATATAATAAATACAATATTATATCCTCATTACTGTAAATAAAACGACGGCTAACACTTGTCGAAATTCCACGCTCCGCCACTGGTTAATTGTGTTTCATACATGGTAGCATACGCCTTCAGACAGAAATAATATTCTCAAATGTCACAAGGTTATAATATTAATTTTAAATGTTATATCTACTTAATTGAGGCGTCTAGAAGCCAATGGATTTTAGTGGATTAATCAATTTTGAGCATATGACCTTTCAAAGTTTGTTTCTGTATCAGTTATCATTAGTAATTTTTTCTTGAAAGTTCATACCCTCATGTTATTAACACCCATACGTTTTATAGAGTATTTCCCTTGTCCTTCAAACAACTGACACTTTGAGCCATTATGTTTGACATTAAATGCATGGACTGAAAGTGCACTTTTCAGTTCCAACTCATTGGGACTATCGATTGATAGGTTCGTGGTCTCTCGAATATAATTTCTCCATACATCTCTATCGTAAGCTAATATTTTCCAATCACCCCTGTTTAATTTACTTATTTCAAATCATTGTTAATTTTACTTTTCCACCTCAATCTTGGTCTACCATCTAGACCGTTTCCCTTTCGTTTTCCTACAAAACATTTCAATACCCCTCTTTCATTCTCCATTCGTGCCACATGTCCTGTCCATCGCAGTCTACGAGACTTAACTATTCTCATTACATCTGATTTCCCATGTAGTTCATGTAACTCACTATTAAGGTCTTCTGCATTCACCTATCTATTCGTCTCTGTTTGGTTCAAAAATGTTCCTAAGTGACAAAATTTTCCTTTATTCTCAAATACTCATAATATTTTATCCTCCTTTAAAACATGTCCCCATTTTCCGCTTCCACATAATATAGCTGGAAGAATAACAGTTTTGTATATTTTCAGTTTAACTTTTACGAAAGAAAGAAGAAGAAAAAGAATAAACTCTTTCTTGCTCAGAAACAAGAATATATGATACTGATAGTATTTTTTTCTCTTGAAATCAATTATGATATAGGTTCTTCAACATCACGCAAGGTGTCCGAGAGGCAGGCATTTATAATTTCGAACGCTATAATATTTTCTGTATGCTTAATCACATAATATTCAAATATTCTGACTCGCCTACAAAGAAAGAAATTACCATTCTCTGCTATATTTTGCCTGTGGGGTATCTTTCTTAGTGGGTCCAACAATAATCGGCCAGCATGTTAGGATTCCATTTGCCTTGATACATCTTTCCCATAGCTGGAATCTCCAGATGAAATGTTCCACTTGCTCATCGCTCACTGGGCAAAGATTTTCCGGGAAGAAATGTAGGTGCGATCGACTCCCCCCCCCCAAAAAAAATACCAAGCTGCTTTCTCCAATGGATTCATTAGTTCCTCAAACTTTTCATCATGCATTAGTGAACGTATTTGTGGACCAACAAATGTTCGTCCTTTAATTTATACTTTACTAATTTCAGAAAAATTCTCTTTTTAAGTATTTGAAACCTGGAGTATTGTCCATGGCTTTGACAAAATTCTTCATTAATCCTAGTTTGATATGTAACGGAGGTAGAAACACATTTGTAGAATTACACAATGCGTCATGTTTCACATTTTTTCTGTCCAGCAATGAATGATTCGCGTTTAGGCCACTATTTTCTAATGTAATTGTCTTTTCTTTTCTGTCCCTACTATCTAAGTGACAAAAAAATGTGTAACCAAGCTGCAGACGAAGAATAAGTGCAATTGTCTTAAAATCACCACAAAAATTCCATTCATACTCTGCATATTGAAACTTTTCTAATATAAATTTAAAGTTTTCATATATTTCTTCCATACTAGCTGAGTGAATCACAGGTACTGATGGGAATTTATTGTCATTATGCGGAAGAACTGCTTTTAAACAAACTTTAGAGGAATCAATGAACAAGCGTCATTCTGTTGGGCTACGTTCAACACAAAAAAGTAATTTTCTTCAGAAAAGTAGTCTTTAAATTGAGAATAGCGGTTACAATAAGTACAGGTACACACCTTTGTATTCTTTTCAAGAAGATTCCATCCTTATAGCCGGGAAAAAAGCATTTCATGCTGTTTTTTAATAACATATAAGACCTTCTTGAGTCAATAAATGAGGCTCAGCTGAACAGCTTTGTTCAAAAGTTGTATTACAAAATCTGTTGCTTTTTCTTCCTTACGCCCGTCAGAATCTAAGCTCTCTTCATCTAATGTCACATGATTTGGATGTTCTGGTATGGACAGTTGTTCATAGTGTGGAATTGGTCTTATTGCAGAATGCAAGTTAGGGTTCATCACTAACTTTTTATTTGACATAATCCGCTTAATATTTGTTAAACAGAAATAAAAGTCAAAGACGCGATATGTGGGTTCCCTCCTAATAATAGAGATACCAAATGGCATGTGACGTGTGCCATTCTTCCATGTAGTGAAAAACCTAGAATACAATAAACAGATATGTAGGGCCCGAGACCTTGTATAGTACCCCATTTTACATCCAAAATAAAGATTCCATAGCACTTTTTTTCTAATGGAGTAAGGTTTCGTCTTTAGGACTTGAGCGTCATTGTCCAGTCATATAGGTCAAAAATAAGGGTCAACCTCGGAATGAGAGATAATAAGCTGAAAACTCGTATAGATCTTCATTTTGGCATGCTAAAAGTTGTCTCAAAAGTCTCATAAAATCTCGTGTCCGCGTCTTAAGATATTCAAGGTCAAAAGTAAAATAGTCGGTTTTTTGCAAATATCTCGATTCCTATGGCTTTAATGCTATTTACATGTATCATAAAACTACTGTAGAGAATAAAATTCTCTACAACATTTGTTTAAAACATATTTTTATACAACAAACCGTTTTTGAGATAGAGGGCGATGAAACGCGCAGCGCTTAGCTGTCTACAGCATAATGCAAGGTCAATCGTTAGTCACGTTATATGATACGCCTTATAAAGTCTATAAACCTTAAAAAAATATATAGTTACAAACAATGTACATTTTTATTAATTATTACATTACATTTAATCATATTTTTCATTAATCAAGTATATATTTTTTTAATAACACTCATCTGTTCGTGTAATTAAAAATAGTTAGCTGAAATTATAGACTTATTTTAATATATGAAATTTATGTTCCGAACAGCTGGCTACACCAAATGGGATCGAAAGAAAATGTAGAAATCCTTCAAGAACTTAATGTGTCACCAATACTGAACTACATCTCCAGATATCAGCTAAACTGGAAGGAACATGTCTCAAGAATGGCTAGATCCAGGATCCCCAAGGCAATAGTGAACTACTGTCCAAATGGGAAACGGTCACTTGGTCGACCTATGAAAAGATGGCACGAAAACCGCTTTCTCAGGCCGTAACAGTTCTTCTAGGACTAATATCTGGAAGGATGATGATGATATTTTAATATATGCTAATTACATTTTAAGTAGAAAAAATGAAGTGCATTTTCTTTAAAATGTATAAACCCTCAAATTTGTTTCTTTCTTTAAAAATTATAATTAATTAGTGTAGCATTCTTTTGCAAGTTGACTTCTTGAGACCATTTAGCTCAGTGGTAATGTGCCAGGTATGAAATATCGTTCGTCAGTAGTGTGATATTCAAGGTTCAACCCTCAGACATGCTGACCTTTTATTTTTATTTTTTATATTCTTTCTTTCTTGTGCAAGATGTTTGGAAATTTAGTACAAAGTACTGTAGAATTTATTTTAGTATGATGCAGGAAAGTAATAACTGTACTAGTGTAGAAGAAGGAATACTGTATTGCACACTAGATAACTGCAATAAGTATTCGTAAGTGAAAATCGCATGGTTCATACGGTCGAAATAACAAGCTATTTATGTCCATACATGTCTGAACCAGCACAACAATAGCAATGGTATTATACGATACAGCGGAACGTTTAACTCCTGTTATAGCGCACTGTTGCTGCAGCGCACGGACTTATATACTAACCATGTATAGACATGAACAAATAGCAAATGAAGCAATTACCCAGCTTTCTTAGGGTAATAGCTGCTCTCCTCGACGGCAAAGAAGCGACGTGAAGCGAGTATACGCGAGATGACACGGCATTAGGTCGAAAATCATTCACAAACGAAGCAGGTCAATGTTCCGCTGTGTAGGATAGCATCATTTGGTTCAATCATATTTACAATGCTCTAGGATAGTGATGGGCGTTTGAGTGCATTTGCCCTCCGTGCGCCCGGCGCCTTCCGCGTGCGTGCGCTGTATGCTAGTAGCTAGTGAGATAGTCAATCAGTAATAGGACGGCATTACCGCAATTTTGCGTGCAATCTATATGCACACTACTCTCGTAGTACGCCGTCCAACCTGTTCTAGGAAGTTTTATTTTGCAATTGACGAAAAAAAAAGTTATTTTAAAAAGTAAACGACTCAGAATAATGGAGAAATTCCGAAAAAATATTTGAAAACACTACAAAAAACTGAGGTAATCATGTAGGTACAACTATTAGTACTATTAGTACTCGTGTGAGACAAAAATCATGTTGACCAGTTTTATAATGCATGTAAGTGGATTGTATTTTATGTTGCTAAACCTAGATCACTGACGGACTCTCCCCCTCATTCTCCATCCACGAGCCACCACTGCTTGGTCACACTACTATACGTATTATTTGGCCTGTGAATTACTCTCACTGGTGGTAAGAAGACTTGATATTGTTATCCCTTCTACAGGTTGGGCATTGTGTTCATTATCGTCTTTACCATAAGGGCACAAGGGGCCCGTGCCCAGGGTCCCCATCCTCATGTGGCCCCGAAAGACCGATATAATCGCTTACACTACGCTACGTTTCACTCGTTCTCTTGTGACACAGCGCCGCCCATCGGCTCACCTATGTCATAATAGGCCACTTCTGTGTCTCGTAGTATAAATAGCTAAACTACACCGTGTAGCGGTCACTTACACAAACCACTCCGATTGCAAAGTCGAGCTTGCACAGTCTATACAGTGCCTATACATAGATTTTGTTTTGTTTAATAGAAATTACTTAAGATAATGGAAGTTTTGACGTGTTTGTTTATAAATAATTTATTTATGTCAAAAAGAACATATTTAAGCGGTTCACAAAAAATAAAAAAAATATATTGCAGCTCAAAAATAAATACCAAAAAAACTTCCTAAACTCACTTCTTTTTTACGGTTGAAGAAACAAATAGGCTGACTGATGCTTCACCCTCATCACCTCACGATCAAAATACTTCTGAATATCAACGGAAAAAAGAGCTTACGTGTGACAAAATTGTCAAACACACATAAGATGTTATACCCTCCACTTCAAGCTACTGTGAGTTAATAACTATATGCTTGAAAAATGTAGCCTATCTCCTGATCCTGGTACGTACTGTGATAAAATTTTAACGGAAGAAGTATGCAATATTTGGATTCGAAAAGGGCCACAGATTTTCCAAAATAAAAATTGTGACTTCTCCAAAACTTCTACTATTTTTTTTCAGAGTCAAGTGTTACAACAAAAACTAGATACTCGACTAAAAATATTTTCACCCCAAAATGGACAAATGGTAATCTCTCTCTATCCC